>OY294071.1:24245712-24623238 GCA_958510875.1 Endomychus coccineus
TGTCTTCAGGTTCTTTGGATCTTCCTTCAACAAGTTTATCTGGAATAGTCTTAAGTTGTTTTGCGGTTAATAATTTGGAGATTTTCAAGAAACCTTCTGCACTTTGTTGGAGTTGTCTTTTTCTTTTTCTCTCTCCTTTACTGTGCGACCTTCTCCTTTTATTCTGATTAAAGTTTCATTGCGTTTTTATCCAAGCTGTAAACACAACCGAACACAGAGACCCAACCTAACCTATCTAACTGTGTTTATTAGTTATCGCTGTATATTCAAATAAATACTTTCAATCAAGCAAACCCAGTAAAGGAAAATACTAATATCAGTAACACACCTCCTTTATGATTTCCTAATTTTCAATTCAAAACACTAGAAACTGAAACAACTATGGTACTTTTGCCTCTGGCGGTCAATAATTTCCTGCTAAAACTGCTAGACCAGTGGCCACGCTATCAGAACGGCTGGTAGTCCTTACTCCTATCTCACAAGTGAAACCTTTCTCTATTCGCTACATCTTTCCACCGCGAGGATCGCTGCGAATGCATCTTTGATAAACGATGTTCACTTTTTTACATACTTTGACTACACGTACTACGTGTAAGCCAGCAGTGGAATGTAGGCAGAGGAGATAGGCATTCATATTATTCTTGAAGTTTTGGAGGTTATAGGCATAGGAAAAGACCTCATTAGGTAAAGAGTTCCAAAACTTCGCTCTTCCGTCTGGTAGAAAGAAGTTCAGCAGGTCTCGGGTTTGACAGTGAAGTGGTGACTAGTTTGAGCTCGTCTAGTCCGCCTATCTCGTGGTGGATCAACATACGAGGTTTCTGATGAACACCGACCACGGAAATATCTATAGAAAAGGGAAAGATCTCCCACCTTTCTACGATGTTCTAGGGAGGTTAATAAACTCGTAAGTGTGACATCATCAATCAAACAAATAGTTCTCTTCTGGATAGAATCCAAGAGCTTCAGCGTATCTTTGGGAGCTAAACTCCAAACGTGTGAACAGTACTCCAGGACAGGTCGAATATGTGGTTTGTAGATTATGAGGAGCTGTTGGGATGTAAAGTAGCTCTTGGTACGGAATAGAAACCCTAGTTTTTGTGAAGCGGTTTTCGCAATGGACCTCTCATGATCGTCCCATGAGAGAATGCTGTTGGTGGTGATCCCGAGCATTGTTATGGAAGACTTCATAGGAATAACTTCATCATATTAGGAATTGTGGGATCCGCCTTCCTGGAGGAGACGCAAGCTGAGTTTTGGTTGCATTGAACTCTACTAGATCATCAGATTTCCATTTCAAAATCCTTGCCGGATCTCCATTAATTGCGTCAACCTGTCCCTGTCTCGCTCCTCTGGCTTCATTGGATGGTATGGGGGCTCTAGATAGAAAGTATGAAGTGTACCATCATCTGCAAAGCTGTGAACGGGACAGGTGGCCACTTCCAGCAGATCGTTGTATGGAGCAGAAACAAAGTTGGTGCCATGACAGATCCCTATGGAACATCAGCGTTGATAGCCATTGTATCGGAGGATAGTCCGTTAACTACCACATGGAGTGATATATCAGAAAGAAAACTCGATAGTAAGCTACAAAGTTGACGTGGCAAACCATATGACGAAAGTTTCCCAAGAAGACATTAGTGTCAGACTCGGTCAAATGCTTTGGGGATATGAAGGGAGTTTCCCAAGAAGGCTTTGGGGCTTTGCTGACGAAAACCGTATTGCCGGTCATTCACAATTTTGTAGCTCTCTAGGTATTTGATGAGCTCCATGTTGATTGCTTTCTCCATCACTTTAGAGATCACAGATAATAGTGCAACGGGTCTATAATTATGAGGCAGGGTCTTCTTTGGTTGCACTCTAGCTGTCTTCCAACTGCAAGGAAACCCACCAAGTTTGTATAAGAGGGTAAACAACCTGCAGACAACTGGTGTTAATTCAGGCGCACATTCCTTGAGAACGATAGGTGGAATTCCCTCTGGCCCCATAGACTTTTTGCTATCGATGGCAGCAATATTAGGAATGTCCTTCCCTTGTGGATCCAAAGTTGAATTTGCTGCAAACATGCAAAAAGGTTGGCTTTTTCTTGTGGTATAGTAGCCAGTGTGCCATCATCTTTGGAACGAACATGTCGACGTGTCGCGTCTGTTGAGTACTCATTTTTTTGTTTTGCACACATCATTCCTATGACATGCGTTCGCGGAGGAAATGTGTACCAGATAAAAATTTTCCTCACTGTTGGTGTGTATAAGATAGGAGTTGTACTACCTACCACCTCTTCTTATACCTCGCCAGAGGCTAACGATAAACGCTGTGTATAAATGGAGGAAACAAACCGAGAAAAAGGCCAGGAGACCGACAGGTTGGTGGTTGGCTTTGCAAATTTGCAAATCTCATGCTTTGATCTTATTTGGCGTTTGACTCTTTTTTTGGCCTCCCGGCCTACATTTGGAACGGCCTGATAGCCCAGTCCGGCGCTACTATCATTTCTAGGGAGGTCTCAGATTACTCTTCTGATATTTAAATAGCCACGAGACAGACTGTGAACCCTTCAATCTTTATGACTTTATCTCTTATGAAAATATACATAGGTATTAGCTTAACAATCACGAAGAAATATCGTTATGATCTATTAATCCTTATCAACCATCTGAGTCATAACTATCGTCAGTTGCGAATACTTAGAAGCTTTTCTTTATTGCTTTTCTTACCACCTCTCACCTCAGCTATTTTTGTTGTGGAAGTATAAGTTATTCATCTAAGGGTAGCACGTTTTTCATTTCCTTCCACCAGGGTCCTTCAGGGAACTGATTCAAATCCAGTCATAAGACGCTTACTCTCTAAGGGTTCAACATATAGGCGTGTAAGTAAAAAAACACCGAAAGAAAAAATATTTTCAATTTTTAAAAGTTCTTCCACTACCTAGTTTTTGTTTGCCATTAAATGAAGTTTAACCTGAATGAGGGGCCCGGTAGGCCCCTAGCAATTACAGGCCTTGAGCCACTAACCTCACCTGGAGTTGTTTTTGTCCTTATCATCTTTGTTTCTATTGACGGTTCTGGATAATATTGTAGTTGTACACTACAACCAGATGGTCGATACATGTTTCATTATAAGCTGATCAAAACTCCGTTAGTTTGTGCAAGATATTTGTTCCTGCTATAGAATTTTACACGTTTTCTATTACAATAAATTGAATCATTGTCATGTTAAAAGTTCTTAGCATCATCATTCATGGAGCATGCTATATAAAATACCGAATTTTCAGATCATCATTTACACATACAATTGGACAAAAGAGAAAATAGACAAGTTGATCACAAATTGTACGAACCTCGGACAATGGCTAAGCGTTCGTTCCTGTTTTCTAAACTCTATAACATCGCAGAAGCTGGGATTATTCCACAATCAAAGTATTGCCAGGAAGAATTTCGTAAGCTCCGTTTTTCTTTCTCCCTCATAGAATGTTCACATGATGATGTTTTTTTCAGCTGAACTCAAATAATCCATACGCATTCTGTATCGGTTCCGTAGAAAGCATGCGAGAATTGCCATCAAAAAGGACAATGAGTACTATGACCTTGGCCAAAACTTTGGAAGCCTTCAGAGACACGTTCAAACAATCGCTACTTACTTCTCATGACATAGTGGTTGTTTTTACTACGGAAATGCAAGAAATCAAATCGCTAGAAGAAACTTCGAAGGAAGAAATGAAACAGTTGCATTCAATGTACCAATCTCGCACTAGCTCTACGGCAATACCCCAAATTTTTTTACTGATGCAGAATTCTAGAATAATACATTATTGCCATACTCCACTACTGTTTTTGCCTAGGTGGCGTTTTAAATCTGCAGCTACACGAGACCATTCCTTGTTTCCTTCTCAAGCCATACGGATTGTTGACAAAATACTTCCTAGTGAAAAGGAATCCTGGCATTCTGAACTTTGCTACGGATTTTTCTCTGAATATCGTCGATACTTACAAACACTGGGATTCATGCCCTTACAATTTGACAACAATCAAAATCATGGGTAAGTGTTTCTTCCTTTCACTTTCAACTGTTCAAAACCAATCTCATACAGTGTTTGTCTGAGGATAATCTTGAATATTAACTGTCTTTCAGTTTGTGGTCTAAGGATAATTCCTCATATGACTCAGTTTTCTACATTCAAAAGACAATTTTAGGAGGAATTTTGTTATTTACTGTTGAATTCGTTGAGCCGTTCTTCATTACCAAACTCCATGCGATCGAATGTAACAGATTGCAAAATGTCAGTTCAAGAGCTTCCATAAATAGGGTGAGTTTCAGTTTACATATTTACCATAAATGATTCTGTGAAATACTTCATGCTTCCGTAGATCTATTACTATGCAATCTATGTATGTATTTTGATAACGAAATGCAATGTTTGGTAAATATCTGAAGTACAAAAAAGTTTGCAGTCTCCGCTGTAATTTTCTCCGTAAATTACCAATGTACCAGTTGTATTATCATCAGAAGGGGATTAATAGACGCCTTTGTAGTCCACCAATGGTCAATGGAAGAATTTACCTCTAAAACCTCTAAATAATTTAATGTAACCCCATCATCATTTGAGGGGAGGAGGCTTACAGCCCCCAAATGCACTTAGGCCACATAGTTGGCCCCATTGTGCTCCCCGTAGTCAGAAGCCATATTCTATCAGGTTTGTGGCCCGCCAGAAGTATTGCCAACGCTGGCTTCCATAAGTTCTTCTAGGAGCAGTTTTGATTCTCCGAAGTGACGGTGCCAACAGGATGTGAGACGCAGTTTCTTCAGCCTCTCTACTTTTCCTACATATGGGATCATCTGCAATGCCCATAGTATGAAGATGTTTGTTCAGAGAAAGGAGTTTCTTTGAGAGCCTAGGCACAGGCCCTCGCCTGGTCAGTTTGTCGGCCTTCAACTCCACTGTGTCCAGGGATCCAGATGAGTTGAACTTTATTTCTCCTGGCTAGTTCAGCTAGTGTATCTCTGCATTCTTTGACAAGCCTTGATGTGACTCTGGATGATTTGAGAGTTCCTAAAGCCGGCCGTCTGTCTATGCAAATATATATGCGTCTATTTACATAGCTTCTTCGCGGATTTTCCATGGCACAGAGTCACTGAGATACTGATCTTTGGTCTTCTCCCGCCCCAGAACCTGAGCTACCTTGGAGCCATCTGTGAACCATACGAGCCCACCTGGTGGCAGTAGGGTGAGAGTTTCGTTACTCCAATCTCCTCTATCCGGGATGAGGATTTTGGAAGAAGTGAGACATATAGCTGGAAATCATGCTATCTTGCTTCATTTCCAGTATGGGACAATTAGAGATGGCCTCACTTGAAATCGCTGAGTGTCCACTAGAGAGGTCCAGGTACCTAGGCCTTGTAACCTATACGCCGTTCTCATGGCTTCAGCTTTTATACAGGGTGTCCTCGAACTGCGTGGCCAAAATAAAACCGAAGATTCTTTGATTCGAAAAAAAGTTGATGAGCCTTTTTACTTTTGCCTCAAGCGTCTTGTTTAGCCGGTAGAGGGCTTCAAAGTTGCAAAAATAATTTTGTTTTTTCGATATAACTTGAGAACGTGATGGAGGACTTTTACAATATTTAGCAAGTGAGTTACTGTCAATAATGGCCATTTTTGAGAGTGGAGCACAGAGCCTTAGAGACCATAGAAATGGCTCAAACTTGAGGATGCAACGGGTAAAGTGTCCAGAACTTTTTTGTGGTCAATGTAATTCACTCGATATTTTTTATGTAGATAGCTTATCTAATTTGAAAACTTTTCTTACTCTTAGAAAATTTTGATAAAATCAACGGATTAGCTTGAAAAAATTAATTTTCGAGTCTCTGCAATTTTGGCTTACTAATTTTACTTGATTAAAATACCTTAGTTGCCTTTGCTTTTCTAATGTCATTTTGGCATTTGAAGAATTTACTTTTTACTTTGCTTTCCGTAAAAATTTTATAAAATTATGGCTCAAAATTTCATTAACACTCAAATGGTTGATATGTTATTGATTTATGGACTTTGTCGTTGCAATGGCCGGAGAAGGGAAAGATATCCGCATCGCAGAATTCCAAATCGGCAAACCTTCGCGAAACTGGCAAATTTGAAGCAAATCGCAGAGAAACTGGACGCAGACGGACAAGAAGGACGTTAGAGCTCGAAGAAGAGATACTGGAAGCGGTTGAAACTGAACCTGGGATAAGCACACTACGTTTGGGACTTCGTATCGGAGCCTCAAAATCATTAGTTCATAATGTACTGAAAGAAGAACTGTTGTATCCCTATCATATTAAAACAGTTCAAGACTTATTGCCCATGGATCCAGGTCATCGGCTAGATTTCTGTCGGCTTATTGTCCAAAGACAAAACGCAAACCCCAATTTTTGTAGAAGAATTCTGTTCACGGACGGAGCTACTTTCACGAGATGTGGTCTTTTTAACCTCCATAATGGACATTTCTATGCTGATGAAAATCCTCATGAAACGGAAGTTAAAAATTTTCAGAATCAAACTAAAATCAATGTTTGGGTTGGAATTGTGGATAACTTTATTATTGGCCCTACCGTTATACCCGATCGATTGAACGGGGAGAACTACTTGAACTTTTTGGAACAAAGGCTACTTGAACTGTTGGAAGACTTGCCCTTACACATTCGTCGTGGCCTTTGGTTTATCCATGATGGTGCACCTCCTCATTTCACATTAGCTGTAAGGCGACATTTGAATGCGGAATATCCAGATCGCTGGATAGGTAGAGGACACGATGCACCAGTGAACTGGCCGGCCCGCTCCCCTGATTTGACGCCCTGCGACTTCTTTCTATGGGGCGCTTTGAAGTCGAAAGTTTATGCAGCTCCAGTAAACACACGAGAGGAATTGTTGCAACGAATTAATCATGAAGCGGATTTATTGAAGAATGATCCTGAAGTACTAGCCAGAGTTCAATCCAATTTCTTGAAACGAATTAATTTGTGTATTCAGGAAAATGGGCAACATTTCGAACAATTGATGCCTTAGCGATTTCCCAAAAAGTTTTGTTGTTTCTTTTAATTTAGCATTTATTCTTCCTAAATAATCACATCGTTTCCCCATTTCTATTGTTTTTATTATTCGTGTTTTACCGAGATATTAACCATTTCAGTGTTAGTGAAATTTTGAGCCATAATTTTATAAAATTTTTACGGAAAGCAAAGTAAAAACTGACAGTTTTGAGAATAAATTCTCCACATGCCAAAATGACATTAGAAAAGCAAAGGCAACTAAGGTATTTTAATCAAGTAAAATTAGTAAGCCAAAATTGCAGAGACTCGAAAATTATTTTTTTCAAGCTAATCCGTTGATTTTATCAAAATTTTCTAAGAGTAAGAAAAGTTTTCAAATTAGATAAGCTATCTACATAAAAAATATAGAGTGAATTACATTGACCACAAAAAAGTTCTGGACACTTTTCCCGTTACATCCTCAAGTTTGAGCCATTTCTATGGTCTCTAAGGCCATAGCTCCGCTCTCAAAAACGGCTATTATTGACAGTAACTCACCTGCCAAATATTGTAAAAGTTCTACATTACGTTCTCAAGTTATACCGAAAAAACAAAATTATTTTTGCAACTTTGAAGCCCTCTACTGGCTAAACAAGACACTTGAGGCAAAAGTAAAAAGGCTCATCAAATTTTTTTCGAATCAAAGAATCTTCGGTTTTATTTTAGCCACGCAGTTCGAGGACATCCTGTATATGAGTGTAGAGGTGGTAATCTGGAGAAAGATTCAAGAGCCCTTGTTGGAGCCGACCCCATACCACTTGGTAATACCTACGCATGTAAGCCCCATCATGTTGCCTTCCAGGTGCATCATGGGGTGTTTCAGATTCACCATGTGGCGAGCCAGATCCATCCTGTGGCCGGACAAGTTGATATTTTACAACACAACAATTCTGTGTGAGGAAAAGCTGAATAATAAAATAAGTTGATGTCTGGGTAGAAATTATTGTAAATCCTAGGGTATTTCCACATGGTTACAATGGATAAATGTACTTTCCTAGATGTTGGAAGGCATGTACCGTGTTAGCAAAAGCACCACTAAATATTTTGATGTAACTTGGTGCATCATGGGACTATTAGTTTCATCCTATAACCTGACAGGCTAGTTGACTCGATCGAATGTGATATTTTTCATGGGATATATAGGGAAAATTTTGATGTGGAACGACTCACATCTGTTATGCAAAACAGATTAGTGAAAATATTACACAAACGCACCTGGTGAGTCTGTAGTTGGATATCTGGGTGGGAGTTATTGGAGATCCTATAGTATTTCCACATGGTTGCAATAGATAAATGTACTTGTCTAGATGTTGAAAGACATTTACCGTGTTACCAAATACAACTTCAAATATTTGGATGTAATGGATCCATCTGACAGGTCACAACATGGACCTGATCTGACCTGAGAGTCTAGGGTATTTCCACATTGTTTCAATGGATAAATCTATTTGTCTAGATGTTGGAAGGCGTTTACCGCGTTTGTTATCAAATGCACCTCCAAATATTTGGATGTAACGGATCCATCATGTATAAAATATAGTGGATGAATTCTTATTCACTACACTATAATAATTTGGAATCAATTAACTAACAATCCTATGTCTCTTGCTTCATAATTTATCTATTTATATTCCAGTTTACACTCAGCTTCTTAGATGAATGTGATAGAGTAAAAATTTTTATGCACTTACATTCGTTTACTTATGACTATCACCTTCGATGCATTTACAACTACATATCAAATAACCAAAGTGTAAACAAAGTGTGTGATCGGTATAACGTCAATCACTTCCTGGACGATTTTATGAAATATTATAACAAAGCGCCTAACTTCGCTCGAAACTTGGTTCATGCAGGTATGTTGTGAGTTTATCTTATATCTAATAAGAATATATGGGTATTGTCCTATTCCTTCCTTCAAAGTGAATTGCCGAATGAAAGAGAGATATATATCCCCCTTGTGGAGTTTTCAGTGTAATACGCATGTCCGCTAAACAGTTTGCTACTCGTTAAAAAGATGAAGTCCCCGAAGTCAAATTGTTTAAAGTTTAAATTTGAAAAATGTTCAAGGAAAGATAACCATATTTTGATTTGTCATCTGTTTTTTGAGAATGTATTTAGGTAAACTTCTATCACCGTTAGCATCTCAGTCATTGGTTCTTTGTCAAAGAAACAAATGAAGCAATGTTTTGAAACGACGATCAAAGAAATTTTCATTTATAATTTTAAAATACAAACCTTAATATTAGTAATTATTGATCGAATAATATAAGCAACTCAAAATAAATATTTTAGATGGAGAAAATACTATTAAAGCTTTAATAAAAATGATCATTATACTTCTAATATAAAAAAAAAGCTTGTAAATCAAGTATTCTGGGTAAATTATTCATTTTAATCATTTCTGGAATACTTAACTATCCAAAAATATCACCTACCTAAGAAATTTTGAATGTTAAAAACATTAACATTTAGAAATTTTCATTTTAAAATATCTTTAGCTTGATTCTTAAATAATATAAATTTATGACATGAAAAATAATAATTCCAAATTTACGGGAACTTCATCAAAGGTTGTATTGTAAACAGATACCCACCAAATTGGCTCTCTCTTGTAATTTAGTGTCATTATAATAAAATAAGCAAGTGCAATTTTCCATGAAGCTTTGATTCTTACACAGTTTTTGTTTCTATAAAATCGAAAACCAAAGTAAACAACGAACGAACAAACAGGTTAACTGCCTAACTGGTTGATCTCGCTCATGCGCAGATATGTCAAAACTCCATTTCCAGCGGACACAATGAAATATAACATTATCCATATAATCTTCTTAGATATATGTGGTTTATCCATTTCCTCAACTTGATATGTAATTGAATTTTTTCACAGATACTTTGACGATTAAAGATTTAGTAACGGAAGGGAAACAATTGTATGATTATTTGTTGACAAATGTAGAACAATACAATTTCAAGGCTCTTGAGATGGATCGTGGTGACAATGAAACCGAACATATTCTTGTACAAGTTACTAGTACGCCACAAGTGTCTTATAAAGATTCTCATGACAGGCAGCATACAGACGATTTCGAGATAACATTAGTAGTTCATAATATGTGCATTCCATATAACCCAACGGATAATATCTTACATTTGAAGTACTACTTAATTCTGACTTCAAAACAGTGAGTATTAATTCACCTTTTGATAGGTTAGGTTCTATCGCCGAAGTCATATCAATTTCATTTAAATTTCCAGAGAAATATACCCAAAATCAGAAGTTGAACAAAAGTTGGGAAAATTCAGAACTGTTTCATCAACTTGTCGAAGTCTCTCAGCCATGGAAAGAGAAGCTTTTGATTCAGAAGCCAGTAGGAATATACAAACTTCGGACACTGAATGTGAAATTACAAGTTCCGAGGAGCAAAATATGTCCTCATCCGAAAACGAAGATACTGTTGTTAGCGGTATTTCTTCTAGTCCTCAATCAAACCCCAAACATGTGGAAATTTGTTCAGAGTCTGTTAATTATTTAGGCTATTATTCATCTCATGAACAACTGATGCAACAACTTATTCTGGATAAAGCGAATACTACACAGAAACATATCAAAGACATGGTTGCAAAAGGTAAATTTCATATAATATTAATGAAAAGGGCAAGCGAGGTACCCTCGCTGAGTAAGCAAAGTATCAGGATAATCTCCGAGATATTTACAGCTCACGGAAATCTGATGAAATTTAAACATTCAGTAGGGAAAAGCGACAACCCAATTTCTTTGTGAATTTCCTGCGCTCATTTGAACCAGGTATACCTGGCTAGGTCGGGGATCATCACGGCCGATGACATAAAGGATCTAAGCGTAAAACAGATCTGTCGAGTAGCGGGGTATCCAAATTCCCCCTTAAAAACGTACCAGGGGCTAGTGTACAAGGGTCTTTGGACAAGTGCACTGAACTTTCTATTATGAGATTAGGTGTCACCACATTAGTATGTGAAGGTCTAATCCAGTAAACAAAACTTGACTGATGTGCAGAACATCACCAAATGTGATTAGCTTATCTAATTTGAAAATTTTTCTTACTCTTAGAAAATTTTGATAAAATCAACGGATTAGCTTGAAAAAAATAATTTTCGAGTCTGCAATTTTGGCTTACTAATTTTACTTGATTAAAATACCTTAGTTGCCTTTGCTTTTTTAATGTCATTTTGGCATTTGGAGAATTTATTCTCAAAACTGTCAGTTTTTACTTTGCTTTCCGTAAAAATTTTATAAAATTATGGCTCAAAATTTCACTAACACTGAAATGGTTAATATCTCGGTAAAACACGAATAATAAAAACAATAGAAATGGGGAAACGATATGATTATTTAGGAAAAACAAATGCTAAATTAAAAGAAACAACAAAACTCTTTGGGAAATCGCTAAGGCATCAATTGTTCGAAATGTTGCCCATTTTCCTGAATATTAAAAAATTAATTCGTTTCAAGAAATTGGATTGAACTCTGGCTAGTACTTCAGGATCATTCTTCAATAAATCCGCTTCATGATTAATTCGTTGCAACAATTCCTCTCGTGTGTTTACTGGAGCTGCATAAACTTTCGACTTCAAAGCGCCCCATAGAAAGAAGTCGCAGGGCGTCAAATCAGGGGAGCGGGCCGGCCAGTTCACTGGTGCATCGTGTCCTCTACCTATCCAGCGATCTGGATATTCCGCATTCAAATGTCGCCTCACAGCTAATGTGAAATGAGGAGGTGCACCATCATGGATAAACCAGGCCACGACGAATGTGTAAGGGCAAGTCTTCCAACAGTTCAAGTAGCCTTTGTTCCAAAAAGTTCAAGTAGTTCTCCCCGTTCAATCGATCGGGTATAACGGTAGGGCCAATAATAAAGTTATCCACAATTCCAACCCAAACATTGATTTTAGTTTGATTCTGAAAATATGTAACTTCCGTTTCATGAGGATTTTCATCAGCATAGAAATGTTCATTATGGAGGTTAAAAAGACCACATCTCGTGAAAGTATCTTCGTCCGGGAACAGAATTCTTCTACAAAAATTGGGGTTTGCGTTTTGTCTTTGGACAATAAGCCGACAGAAATCTAGCCGATGACCTGGATCCATGGGCAATAAGTCTTGAACTGTTTTAATATGATAGGGATACAACAGTTCTTCTTTCAGTACATTATGAACTAATGATTTTGAGGCTCCAATACGAAGTCCCAAACGTAGTGTGCTTATCCCAGGTTCAGTTTCAACCGCTTCCAGTATCGCTTCTTCGAGCTCTAACGTCCTTCTGCGTCCAGTTTCTCTGCGATTTGCTTCAGATTTGCCAGTTTCGCGAAGGTTTACCGATTTGGAATTCTGCGATGCGGATATCTTTCCCTTCTCCGGCCATTGCAACGACAAAGTCCATAAATCAATAACATATCAACCATTTCAGTGTTAGTGAAATTTTGAGCCATAATTTTATAAAATTTGTACGGAAAGCAAAGTAAAAACTGACAGTTTTGAGGATAAATTCTTCAAATGCTAAAATGACATTAGAAAAGCAAAGGCAACTAAGGTATTTTAATCAAGTAAAATTAGTAAGCTAAAATTGCAGAGACTCGAAAATTATTTTTTTCAAGCTAATCCGTTGATTTTATCAAAATTTTCTAAGAGTAAGAAAAGTTTTCAAATTAGATAAGCTATCTACATAAAAAATATCGAGTGAATTACATTGACCACAAAAAAGTTCTGGACACTTTTCCCGTTACATCCTCAAGTTTGAGCCATTTCTATGGTCTCTAAGGCTCTATGCTCCGCTCTCAAAAACGGCTATTATCGACAGTAACTCACCTGCCAAATATTGTAAAAGTCCTCCATCACGTTCTCAAGTTATACCGAAAAAACAAAATTATTTTTGCAACTTTGAAGCCCTCTACCGGCTAAACAAGACACTTGAGGCAAAAGTAAAAAGGCTCATCAAATTTTTTTCGAATCAAAGAATCTTCGGTTTTATTTTAGCCACGCAGTTCGAGGACACCCTGTATATTCTCGTCTTTACGTACGTTTCGGTCTCACGAACATCATCAGAAGACAGAAAACCAATTCACGTCACTAAAGCGCGGAATTCCATAAACTAATTGCACTAAGCATTAATTTCAATTAAAAATGACTATCTCAATGAACGAAATACGAATTATTAATTGATGGGTTATATTTTCATGTATTAATGTGACATATTTCCCAAGAATTTGCATATAACACAACTAGTTCACAAGAATACAATAAAATGAAGAACCAACAAAAATTTCTTCAGGTAGCGCTTATATGCTCTAATATTTACTGGTTATGTTTCATTCCGTTTTTTACACAAACTATATGAATGGTTTACTTCAAGGAATGGTTGACTGTAGGACAAATTTGCTATGGAATAAGTTGGTTTCTCATCAAGATGCGGCAAGTTTAACTTACGATGAATTCATGGAATTGAAAGGATTAGCAAATCTGGAGCATTTATGTAATGTACATCCAAATTTAGGACCCCTGCTGAACCAGTCTTTGCCTTGGTACGAAGGATTATCGAAATTACTCCTGGTTAAATATAACGATCACAAGCGAGTATATATTTCAGGGGATGGAAACACCCAACACTATGTCATTTTACATCCCATATACTTTGGGGCGTTCATGTTGTTGTCTCTGGATTTTCATACGTTTCGAGGGGTAAGTATACTAGAATGTTATTAAGTAATTGTATGTACAGGCTTTCACCGGTTGGCGATAACGGAGGAATAACCTAGGTTGCTGGAATATTGCATGTCTTTCACAGTCTAAAGCCGCACAATCTGACCATATGTTTCTGTCTCTTTCCCGTATTGTGTGCAGGAAATAACTCTATTTTGTGCCAGTATCCTCTTCTTGGGCTGCCTCAGATTTTTTTTAAGAAATCGACTTATAAAAGTGCATATGTGCCGAATAATTTATGGAATATCCTGTATAGTCAAGGAAAATCATGCTAGAATATATGAAATCGTTGTCTACTTGAATAATTCCGATTTTTTTGTATGCTTTGACTACACGAAAGGGAAACCTATAAGGTTCGAAGAATATCGTGTGAGCAAGCGGTTTGGAGGTTATAGGCATAGGGAAAGACCTCACTAGGTAAGAGTTCCAACAACTTCGATAAAAAAAATTAAGTCTGTTAGGAAGAAATTCGGCAGGTCTCGAGCTTGATAATGAAGAGGTGACTAGCCTGAGCTCGTCTAGTCCGCTTATCTGGAATCTCTCGTGGTGGAACAACATATGAGATTTCTGATGAACACCGACCATGGAAATATCCCTTGGCTTTCTTCCAAAGCTATGGCGGGCAGTGAAAGTCGTGTTCATTCCAAAGGCGGATAAAACTGATTATACCCAAGCTAAGGCATTCCGCCATATTAGTCTAACCTCATTTCTATTAAAGGCAATGGAGAAACTGATTGACAGACACTTGAGATTAGGCCTATCCTTTCCACTGTCGTCAAAACAAGTACCAGGCTTTCCTCTCGATTGAAATGGCCTTGCATCATCTAGTCGCACGAATAGATGGTGCTATGGCCCGAGAGGAACACGCCCTGGCGGTATTTATGGACATCGAAGAGGCATTTGATAACACGCCCGTCGAGTCTATGTGCTCAGCCGCTGAGAAGCATGGAATTGGCCCAACATTAGTCCGGTGGGATTGAAGTCATGCTATCTACTCGTGCGATAAAGGCGTAACATAACGGATGCGTTGTACAAACCACCTCTACAAAAGGCTGTCCACAGGGAGGTGTCCTATCTCCGCTTCTGTGGTGCCTTGTAGTCCATGGACTCTTGGAGGAACTGGAAGAGGCTGGATTTTATGCCCAAGCCTATGCCGATGACTTGATTGGCGGCACTTGGGGACGCTGTGCGAGCTGCAAAACACGCTGCTCAGCATAGTGGACAAAACAGAAATTGTATTGTTTACAAGGAACCGTAAGCTGGGCACACTGCCAGAGATTACTCTCTCAGGCAAGGTCCTGCAACTCAAAGGGTCGGTGAAGTTTCTAGGAGTAATTCTAGGCTCTAAACTAACCTGGTGCGAACACCTCAAATATCGAGCGAGGAAAGCATGTACGTCATTTTGGGCGTATAGAAGAGCTTTCATCAGCACATGGGGATTACAGCAAAAGATTCTTTATTGGATCTATACCGCTGTGGTCACCTATGCTACGGTAGTGTGGTTGGTCGGGGACAAGGACTGGTATGTCCCAGCGCCCCCTGGACCAACTGCAGCGGCTTGCATCCTATATTGAGCGGTATGAGGTCGGCTCCGGCGAGAGCTTCAAGGGCTCTCGCTGGAGCCGACCTCATACCGCCTGTACACTTATACATAAAAACTGAGGCCATGAGAACGGCGTATAGGTTAAAGGATCTAGGCCACTGGACCAAAACGCTGTACTCTCGTGGACGCTCTCGGAATGCCCCATACTAGAAATGAAGCAAGATAGCATGATTACAGCTATATGTCTCACTTCTCTCAAAATCCTCATCCTGGATAGAGGAGGCTGGAGTAAAGAAACTCTCACCCTACTGCACCAGGTGGGCTCGTATGGTTCACGATGGGTCCAAGGTAGGTCAGGCTTCATTGTAAGGTATATGGGCTCTAGATGAGAAATATGAAGTGTACCATCATCTGCAAACTTGTGGACGGCACAGGTGGTCACTTCCAGCAGGTAGTTCATGTGGAACAGAAATAAATTTGGTGCCGAGACAGTTCTTTTGATAGTGTGTCTTGAACAAGTATCCAAATGTAATTTTTAAATGAGTTCGTATGAAGGAAATAGTTGCGAGGATTGTAGTTTCTAACTTTTGAATATGATCCTGGATGGATGCGCATGAACGAATATCGTACGATACACCTCTTTCGTACGGCGTTTCTGACATGCGCGGACTGAATAACATCACAGATGCAATCACAATATAATGAGTGGCTGGAAGCTAACCTTCCTGGCAATGTTTTCTTTCCATTTTGATCCATGTGTTTCATCAGTTTCCTTTCCACATAAGACTTATTTATGGTGTATATTTAATTTTTGCAAGAATTTTCCCTTTTTCCACAGTGTGGCCCTAGAAACCGGGGACATGTCTCCATTATAACTTCTAAAGTTACCAACAATTTGTGATAATTCTCAATTTTGAAGAGATCAGGATCAATTCCTTTAGTATATGAAAAAACTGCCCAGGTGCTTCAATATTGCTAAAGGCTTATATCATTTACAGGATTTGTATGCAGTCTACCGTGAACCCAATAAACTAGAAGATGCAAATCTCTGTTCTGCATATCGAAAAGAATTAATAGACGGTTTTGTAAATTGTATTTCATTTTACTTATGGTCAGGGATGATTTGATAGTGAAACACTTCAAATTCAGGGAATGTACAATAAATACACAAATCATTCCTGGGTGTGTTAATTTTATAAGAATAATTCAATTTGTTTTACGTACCCGTTACAAAAATATTTTAATGGCTGAGCATAGTTATTAGATTTTGCAATAAATTATTGAATTTTCTTTTAGGATGTATTATATTTTCATATATGGGGTACAGTATGTACATATTTTTATAATTGCGGACACCTGTATTTTTATACGCCTTGAATACTAGAAGAAATAATTATAATACATTCAAAATAAATAATTAAAACTATTGCTAACGAATGAATTATTCACTTTTTGTTATATTTAATACTTGATATTTGTTACTTTTCTTTATGATCAATCATTCTAAAATCACATGTTTCTACATTCACTAAATTTCTCGTAGCTTAGATAGTATGTCATGAGAATAATCCCAAATTCAATAGTAATTGACTGAGAATAATCATTTAACATCTCAGATCTGTAACTATGGTTATGTGCCCTGTCACACCTCTATCTAACCAAACAGTACAAATATAATATGTAAGGCTTGTCTAGGTGTACAAAAACCATTGGATGTATCGTCCCTACCAGTTTGCTCGTGCGCATCCACGATTGACAGATTAGGTAGATACCTATGTTAGGTATTGGACAGAATCGTACTGCGTTATGTTTAAGTTGCTATAAGCTGTTTTATTATCCCTAAATAGTAATGCATGTGATTTTTATGATGTTTATTCAAATTGAAAAGGATATCTAATTTTTATTTACTTGTATGTGTATTTTAAAAGCTCACAAAACTGTGATAATATTAGATATTATATAGTGCCTTATTTCTTTATGACTGTTTGTCAACTTTTTTATGTGCCATTGGATCATATTCTTAATAAAAAATATGTTGCCAATAATCTGTTTTCTTAAACTACCTAGGTACTTGATTTTCCACAGAACTATCGTCATTGAAAATTAAAGCGCATATAACTTGCGTTGATACGGAGCAGTAACAAAGTTGGTACCAAAAAAGGTCTCAGTTTGACACCAGTCATTGTATCAGAGGAGACTCCGTTAACCACCACATTAAGTGATCTACCTGAAATAAATATAGGTTCCTAGCGAATAAAAAAGTTGGGGCGCAAACTATATCACGGAGGTTTGTCAAGGATGTCTGCCATATATGGGTTGCGTAGGCAAGCAAGTCTACTGTCGATCTTTGGTGACGAAAGCAGCAATTTTTGAACTCTAGGTACTGGATGATCTCAATGTTCATTGTTTTATCCATTACTTTAGATACCGCAGAAAGTGCAATGGGTTTATAGGAATCTATCTTGGCACAAACTTTGCTTCTGCTCCATATAAACGATCTGCTGCAAGTGACAATTGCTATCAACGCTGGTGTTCCACAGGGACCTGTCTTGGCACCAACTTTGTTTCTGCTCCATATCAACAATCTCCAGGAAGTGACCACATGTCCCGTCCAGAGCTTAGCAGATGATGGTACATTTCATACCACTTTCTCATCTAGAGCCGCTATACCATCTAATGAAGCCAGAGGAACGAGACAGATTAGAGCAATTAATGCAAATCTGGCAAAGATTTTGAAAAGAGGATCTGATAATCTAGTAGAATTTAATGCGGCCAAAACTCAAGCTTGCGTTTTCTCCAGGAAGGTGGATCCCACAATTTCCTAATATGACGATGTCGGGGGCTTAACTATTCCTATGAAGTCTTCCATATCCATACTCGGGATCACCACCAACAGGACCCTCTTATGGGATGACCTCTCGTAGAAAGGTGTGAGATCTTTCCCTTTTCTTTAGATATCTCCATGGTCGGTGCTCATCAAAAATCTCGTCTGTTGTTCCACCACGAGATATTCCCGATAGGCGGACTAGACGAACTCAAACTAGTGACCCCTTGATTGTCAAGCTCGAGACCTGCCGAACTTCTTTCTATCAGACTTTCATTTTTCTATAGAACAGCCATGTTGTGGAACTCTTCACCTAATGAGATCTTTCCCTATGCCTATAACCTTTAAGAAAAATCAGAATGCCTATCGCCTTATCAGTTTTCCCTCTCGTGTAGTCACATTATAAAAAAAAATAGGAAGTGTCTTCTTTTCTTTTTTGGAATAGGTTCTAGCTGTCTTACAGTTGGAAGGAAACACACCAAGATGGTATGAGAGGGCAAACAAACTTCTAAGAACTGGGGCACATTTCTTAACCCATTAGGCGTAATTCCGTTTGAGCCTATATCTTTATTGGTATTGAGATCGAGTATTCTGACGAATGACAATATCAGTCATATGTTTATCACTATAATACTTGGTATTATATAATTCACGTTCCTGAATATTTTCATTTAGGTAACGCAGGAATTGAGATCAGGAAAAGGAAATCAAAGAAAACGTATCTACATAATTTTATTATCATTTTATTGACTCAAAACACATATAAAATTATTCACATTTCTTTCAACGATTCAACAATTAGTGTTTCAAGTCAGATCCCAATTTATTGGCAGTGACGTTCACAGTGTAAGTTCCTGATGGAATCAAATACATTTCGATATTAAACTTCAATTGCTGAAAAAACTGTGAGCTGTCAATCTTCAATTTTGTGTAAGTTGTCATAAAATTTTTACTACATAATAATGTTACGAATCAACTGAAATTTGCATCAAATCTATACCGCATGAAGAATAGGCCACACACTCTAACTATTTGTATCACGAACAAATATCAAACATGTTGTAAGGGTCCAATTATTTTGGACCAATAAGTTCAATGAACTTTTACTCAAGGTAAAAGAGGAACATGTATTGTCGCTGGCAAGTGAATATCTCTAATAACAGGATGATAGATTTGTTTTGAGCATTATGTGCAAGACTGAGCAAGAATCATAATCCAATATGACAAAACATCCGAGATTCAGCCTAATGTTTACTCAACTTTTTCAAACGGAGATAACGGTCTGTTCCCAGACACCTTGTAAATAGCGTTTGATATCGTATGAGCGTCGTAGCTTCAAATTTGGGCCCTACCGCAAAAATAAAACTGCGCCCCCTACCGCACAAAAAATCGATTTATGATTAAACATTTATTGAACAAATCAAACGAAAAATGTCATAACTTTTGTTATACCCACGGTCGTATATACAGGTCTGGAAACTCGAGGCTGTTACCTATGTGAGAAGTGAGTCCGCTAAGCGTTATCTGTTGCGTAGTACCAAGAGGGTGGCGCATGAGTCGAGGGCACGTATACGACCGTGTTTGAACGATGTGGCGCCTAATCTTGACATCCTGACAACATACATCGATCCAAGCGCTAGCTGGTGGCTGAACCAGGGACTACGAGTTTGGCGTCATGTAAGAGACTCATGTCAAACATAAAGTTCCCACTTCCAAGACCTGTATATACGACCGAGGTTATACCGTATACCGTATTGCAATCAAGATATACATCATAATGTCATGATAAAAAAAACCGTGATACTGAAACAAAAACCAAAACAGTTGGAAGAATGTGTATAAAATTACGAGAAGTATTTTCTTGTTGCCTTCGTCTCTACAAAAGCGCCTATAAAATGTTCTTTGTCTATAGAAGCAGCTGTTCTGCTTCTATGGCAAAGAGAGTTAGAGAACATTATTTCGCCAAAGTAGTATCATAGATATCTAGAATAGAGTACTCGTCCCGTATAAGCACAATGTATTTCGAATTGTCTCCTTGTAAGAAAGAAGTAAAAAGTCTGGTAATAGCTCCACCCACTATTCATGGCGCGCTATTCAAAAATGACAGTTAGATATAGTTAGAGCTTTGAAAATAATATAATTCTCGACGATCCGTCGCGTTGCCGCGTCAAAACAGAGTAAAAAGGAGCGGAGCTATCACTCGACTTTTTTTTTACAAGGAGGCTATTGAATTGTCGATACGAGTACTCTATTCTAGATCTCTATGAGTAGTATTAGGAAGAAGTTAACGTTATTTCTTCAGACATAGGGCTTTTAACCTTCGCATTGGATGTTCATATTTGTTAAGAGAGAGAAATAAAGTAAAATATATGAAGGGAAACAATGAGTATGTTCTAACCCTTATTTCCTAGTGCGATGAAGATTATGAGCTTTCAAATTTACTGTAATTCTTATGAGAGTAAGTGGTGCGAGTGTAACTTTATTGAAACTGGAGAGTTATCTGTGGATATATATAATTCGATATTAATGTGCAGGGGATATAAGGCGGAACCACGGTCGTACATACAGGTCTGGGAACTCGAGGCTGTTGCTGTTTCCTATGTGAGAAGTGGGTCCGCTAAGCGTCATCTGTTGCATAGGTGGCGCGTCAGTCGAAGAATGATCTCTGACACGTATACGACCGTGTTAGCAATCGGCGTTTTTAGAAAAAAATTACGAAACCGTGCATTTTGCCGAAATGCAAAACGGAGTACAAAAGTGTAAAGCAAGAAATTTCCGTTTTTAAAGTGCCGAAAAATGCGGAAATGCGAAAAAAGTGGATGCTTGCGATTCCGGATAGAAATCGTTTTAACGAGGTCTTTTATGTGTGCGAGCATGTATAACGAAAGAGGGGAAGTTATTTTTAAGGTAATACATTTTGACAAGAGTAACAGTTCTATTCATCTCTCTCAAATCAGAATAGTAAATATTGCGTTACGAGAAAAATTATTTTACTTAATAATGTGATTGTTGTCATACTTCGATCCAAGCGTCAGCTGGTGGCTGAGCGAGGGACTACGAGTTTGGCGACATGTAAGAGACTCATGACAAACATACGAATTCCCAGACCGGTATGTACGACCGTGGGCGGAACTAATCTTCTATACTACAGATTACTAGATTAGAATGCCTATAGTGTGCATACGCTGTAGTTGTCATATGTTTGGTCATATTGTATTTGTATTATGTATACTCACTCGTACATAACCAGAATGTGTGTGCATAACCCTATTCATAAAATTACTACTACTACCATAAATAACATCAACTTACCTAAGGTTACAATGATAATTAATAAAAATCGAATAATAAAGGGATAAATGATGATAGTGTTGAAGGTACTAAATCTTAAAAAAAAAAATCAATACAAATTATTTCCAAGCAGTAAAACAAAGTAGCATAAAATAAATAAAAAAAAAATAATAAATCAAAATCAACTTTTATTTCAAATTCTAATCTCATATAACATTCAGAAAATATATAATAAAGTGTAATAATTACTACTGAACAGAAATTGTGTGGACGGTGTTGAACAATCTCCAGTATTTTAAGAATATCCGATAAATGGATGAAGCCGTTACTCTGCGATAGTTTATAACATAATGAGAATAAGAATTTTTCCTCGTTTTTACAAACACTTTATTGGAAAAATGATAACATTGACAGGAGCTTCGATGCTCGTATCATGATCACTGGTTTTAGTTTGATAATGATCGAGCGAGTATCGAAACTACAGACGATTATTGTTCCAAGTGTTGGTAAAAGTGAAGAAAATTTATTATTCTCATTATATCGATTACATTTGCCTAACAAATATATTTACTAACTAATTGTTTGGAGAAACAATATACATTTTCAAAATAAATAAATATCCTATTTGAATATTTAGGATGGTATTAAGACTATTTGCAGAGTGAAAGTAGAAAAATGTAATTTTCAGTATCGTTGAATTAAAAATGTTGGAAAATAATAAAAAATATGTTTCAAAACAATGACTTTCAGTAAAGCGTGGAAGGGGAACAGGGAAATAACAAACGAATAAGCAGATACATTCAGTATTAATTCGGAAGACAAACAATAATTAACAAAGAGTGACCAATGGAATCAAGTCCAGTGTTTTTCGGTTCATACTCGAATATTCATGACCTGTACTGTTAGTGGAGGACTTATTAATTTTACTGGCATGATTCCTAAGTTCATACTGTTTATTAACTGTGTATAGAACTCAATGAAATAACAATTTGAAATAATTAAAAAATATGTTACCATCCTGTTATTACAAAAAGCCAATACGGGCCTGTCTAAATATTGTGTTCAAGTTCACTTCTATACAACGCTCTTACGACGTAACTTCTGTTCCGTGACAATGCGTAATTTCAGTTTTCCTTTATGAGGCGACGTTTTCATGCACAGGGCTAGCTTTGGATTTTTAAATATTTTGCGAAAACTAATCTTTGAGTTAGTTGAAAACGTTTATTTCCACGAGTTGTACAGTTAGAAAACGTATACTTGTTTCAGATTTTACAGGAAAATTTATGGGGATAAAACTGCAATACCTGATTCGTCCTATATCAATTTAGATCATTTAACAATTTTTCAATTCCAGTCAGTTAATCTGACAAATTACGGCCTTTTATTGAAGTACTTTGGAAGTTACTCGAACGTTTTCAATTATTTACGGAATTACTACATAATTCTCAACAAAAAGAAAATGTTTTCGTTTCTAAATGGAAACTAAAAATGAAATAACAGGTAGGAGTCAAATACCTGAGAAAAGTGTGTTTACTAATTATTATAACCTTACTTTCAACATGTCATGGTTTTTGGTTTTATATTGCCAAGTACTGAGGAAGAGTTTGAAATCATGATTATTTCCGTTTGAAAATGAGACCCAAAAAATAAAATAACCAGGAAGGTTAGGGAAACAGTCAAATATTTTATATTATTTATATTTCATTACGTCACATTAAACAATTGATGTGAAGAACAAATAATAAAATTCAACTGAGTTTAGTACTTATGCTTACATCCAATGTTTCATTAGATTATTAAATATATCTTGGCGAATGGGTTATGGGGATCGAAATTGAAATCATGAATTGTTTTTGCTTTAAAATCGGAAGCAAACAGAACAAGAAAAAATAAGAACCGTATAAAACAACTCAGTAACGTTAGTAAAAAAGAAATTATTCTCCATTTGGTCCATTTTATGGGCCTAAACACTCAACTTTGAAAGACGCGCTGAAACGTGTAACTTATTTAATTGCAGCAAATCAAACAGATATAAGCTAATAAAACTAAAAGATTTCACACTGTGGATACTTTATAAATGAGAAAAAATCGCCCTTATCCACTAAAAAAGCACCTTTCAGCTACCAAGTAGCCATCATCAGAGTCAAGGTTACTTGGGAGCTCAAAGGTCTTCAGTACTTTAACAGTATTCTCAGTGGATAACTGTGATTGTTTATTATTTATAGATTTAAGCTACATTTAATGTTTCAATCAACTATATTAGTGATCCAATATGAATACACCGGAACATTTGCAACTGTACATACATTGAGCCTTGTTTACCAAAAATCATAAAAAGAAAATTCCTACAATTAAAAAAAATAGGCAAATTATAAGCAATTCTGATAATTCCGAAACAATAACTTCAACTGGGTTTCCAGTAGTTCATGATTTTTCTCACATATAAAGGTTCTAATCTGGATTTAATCTACAACAACATGATCAAATCTTCAAACTGATTGGTCACCTATTGAACAATTAAATTCCGCAATATCCCGACATTTCATTCTTTGTTGTTCTCAAGGCTCTATACACTGCACAGTTCCTTCTTTATGATGTACCATATATCACCTCTATATTGTCGATTACACTAACACATATAATAGTCTAGGCTGGGCTCTCTCTAGGTTAGGCACAAACAAAATAACCTCCATTCAGTATGGTTAAGGTGGTGGAGCTAAGAATATAAATAGTTGCATGGGTCCGATGTTCAATCCCCGAAAGTGCATAAGGTCCTTGAATATTTGGAATTATTATGATCATAACCATCTCTACTACAGGCCAACACCTTGACCACGTGACGCTCGTGCCACATGACTGTGAAATTATTACATAAGCAAAGATAACAAAGTCTGTTGGATCTGTATTTATCTTACCTGGAAAACTTAAAACTTGTTCAAAATTGCATACCTACTATTTTTCCAATTAACCTATTTGTGAAAATAGTTCCATCAAAAGGAAACATTCTGAAGAAAGACGATAACCCTTCAACATCGCCATGAGATTGATTTCCAAACATGGCTTGCAGAAGATCATATTTTAAATAATACCTAATGACTTTGTTTTTCAAAATTAAAAAACAAGCACTCAAGTAACTTTTTGCATTTGTTTTTTTAATTCTTCAAAATGAAAATTGTTTCAGGTTTTAGTATCTACAGTCGATCACGTGACAAATTCTGCATCACGACCCAACTGTCTTGACTGTTCATGACCAAGGGAATAACCTGGAGGAACAGATTCATTACTGTTGGGATATTAGCCTTTCCAGAAGAAAAAAGTCTGCCGTTGAAAAGGCGCAAGTTTTAGCAACGTTAACATATATCAATGAAATGATTTCTTTAACCACCCCATAATCACCACCAAACCCACAAGTATGACTTTTTGTCCAGTAAATTCCCATTACATGGGTTTGAACCGTAAACAATCATGTCACTAGGTTTCTACCAGATTTCCATCGGTTATTCTCTTGGCCAATCCAGACTTATAACTTCGGACGCCATGGTCATGAACGGTCCGAAAAAATCCAAATGCACCCTTTTAGTCCAGGCTGTGAACCGGGATTTTAGATATAATTTAAAAAAAAAAACATGCAAGTTCGAATCAAAAAATTTTTTTTGCATTAACTTCAGGTTCTCAGGATCATTCATACACCTTAAAACCTTGAGGACTCTTGGGAACCCCTTGGCGAAAATGGCCCGAAATCTTCGAATGCACCAAGGATATTTTTTGGGTCGCTGATCACGAATCCGTAGCCACATTTACTTGCAATCCATCGTATGGGTGGTAAAATCGACGAAATTGGCCAATTTTGCACCCCTATATGTTATTTTGCAATTTACGTTTTTTTGGGTCGCTGAATACGATTCCGAAGCCAGATTTACTCCGAAGTAATTGTAAAATACAAAAATAATAAAAATTTAGAAGCATGTCAAATTAGCCATATTTGTAAATTTCCCACCCCTACGATGATATTAGAGTAAATCTAGCTTCGGAATCGTATTCAGCGACCCAAAAAAACCCTTGGTGCATTCGAAAATGCCTAAAACACGTAAATTGCAAAAGAACATATAGGGGTGCAAAATTGGCCAATTTCGTCGATTTTACCACCCCTACGATGGATTGCAAGTAAATCTGGCTACGGATCGTGTTCAGCGACCCAAAAAAAATCCTAGGTGCACTCGAAATGCCAAAATACCTTTTTTTGTAGAAAATACAATTCAAGACTTGGATTTCGGGCCATTTTCGCCCCAATGGGTGGGGTTGGGGTTCCCAAGAGGTTTTAAGGTGTATGAATGATCCTGAGAACCTCCTGAAGCTCATGCAAAAAAAAATGTTTCGATTCGAACTTACACGTTTTTTTTTTCGGTTCATAGTCTAGACTATTTAAACAGGCACAACTCCTAAATGGTTAATTTCTAATTCACATCAAATCAAAAATATAGCGCAAGAACTGAAGGAGCGGAGAGCATCGGATCCAGTGCAGATGTTTATATTTCAACTCCACTAGACTATAAGCAACTCAATAAGATGAGCATCTACATTCACAAATAACACATAGATAAACAAACAAAATGGCACCAACTCTTAAGAATTTATAAAAACAGAAATAATGACCTCGAAAATAGAGTTTCACTGACAACAAATAGAAAAAGCAAAACATTAACATCTGCGATAACATCAAAATTAACAAAGTTCCTGTTATTTCAACGTCATGGTTTAAATCAGAACAAAAAAATACATATTCAACAATACCATCAAGCATTATCTATGTTACAAGATCCAATGTCATTGGTTATTTACATAATTTACAAAATTAAGCCATATTCACATCAGTTTTAGTTACATGAAACCAACAAAAAATATATTATATACAAATATTATAATAAAAGTTAAGGACAAAATAACACCTTCTCCCTGATATAACTTAGAAACCATGAAATTGGAAATAACCTCAATCCCTTTTCCAAATCAAAATATATTCGAGTTCGAAAACGTCAAATAACCTATACATTAAATGGTCCAAAATTGAGAAATTTTGTTGAAATTCCTATTTTTCTACCTTCGCCTAAGAATATATATTGTTTGTGATTTGTAATATTTGTATATGATATGACGTGATATATACTAGTTAAGTAGCTAATACTAAATATAATCATTATTAACAAACCCTATAAATTTCAATTAAAATAGAAAATCAGTCGACAAATGGGAAAAATGTTCTCTGGAACAACTATTCCGATTTGCACAAATGAGGACATATCTTCAATACTGTTCAAAATATTTAAAACATCACTGGGTAGGGTTTATATACACTAACTTCAGTAGTTTCATAGTAAGGACAACCTTATTAAAAAATAATGTAGCATTTAAAACAATTGTTTGTGCAAAAGTGACTAGTTCAACATAAAAATAAACTAGTATGACTGATACCAAGTAACTTAGACTCCACTTGTTGTTTGCAATTGAGTTTCTTGAAACCATGCCGTCTCTTTGTAAAGAAACCATAAGTCTGAAGCCCAGAGGAAGAAGTTGAGGAAACCGAACGTCTAGAAATTATAAGCAATTAAAATATGACGGCATATTATACAGGATGTTCGTAAAAAGTAGGTCAATCCGTTAACCATCCTCGAGCAAAAATAAAATGACTTTCATAATACCATTTTAATTTTGGACCCCCATGTTCGATAGGCAGAGTCGCAAAGCTTGAAAATTAACAGTTTTAGCGACACGCTTGAGCGGCACCGACTATCGTATTCAAGTTGCCAAGGCAACTATCGCGCAAAGTTACTGCGAATCGTTTTAGTTGCGGATACACAAAACTGCGCACTATAGTTCCCAGCTAATATAAACACTGGAATTGCTCAAATGTAGCAATATATCGTTTATACAGGGTGTTTCAGTTTTTTCGTTCATAACTTCGGCAAACGATAGAACTTTTAAAAATAATAGAGGTCTTTCATATAAAATTTTTCTCTAAATCACTTCGTTTACCAGATACAGGGTGTTGAAATTGAAAAAAAAAATTTTAGTTTTTTGCGAATATCTCCAGAACCGTTCATCGTACAGAAAACAGCTTTTGTGAGCAATCTCCACTCATAGTAAGCTATGTTTTGTGTGATAACAAATTATTTTTTTCTCATAATTGAAGATTTTGGAGAGATAGTGGTTCTTTTTCTCCCCAACTTCTACGCCACTGGAAAAAGTACGATATTGAGATGCCCATTTGAACCGCCAATGTTTTCTACACAAAAAAGATACTGGTCATAAACTCTAAAGTTGACTGTTTTCGAGAAAAATCAACTTTTATGTTGAAAAACATTGTCAATTTTTTGGTGTTGTTACTTGTTTAAAGAAATTTCGTTTAATTGGTAAAAAATAAATTTTATTTCAAAGAATTGACAATGTTTTTCGACATAAAAGTAGATTTTTTTCGAAAACGGTCAAGTTTGGAGCTTATGACCAAGAGTACCTTTTTTGTGAAGAAAACATTGGCGGTTCAAATGGGCGTACTTTTTCCAGTGGCGTAGAAGTTGGGAAGGAAAACAACCACTACCCCTTCAAAATCTCCACCAACTATGAATTAAAAAAAAAATTATAGCACAAAACATAGCTTACTATGAGTAGAGATCGTTTACGAAAGTTGTTTTCTGTACATAGAACGGTTCCGGAGATATTCGCGAATAACACAATTTTTTTTTTCAATTTCAGCACCCGTATCTCGAAAACGAAGTGATTTAGCGAACAGTTTTATATGAAAGACCTCTATTATTTTTAGAAGTTATATCGTTTGCCGAAGTTATGAACGAAAAAACTGAAACACCCTGTATAAGCAATGAAAAAAGTATACAAATAACACTGGATACGGTAATGTTAATGCAGAAATTTTTTATTTATATTGATATCATCATCATCGTTTGAGGGAAGGAGGCTAAGCCTCAAAATGCACTTGAGCCACTTAGCTGGACCCATTGTGCCCCCCGTGGTCAGAAGCCCATTCTATTCTAGCAGGTTTGTGGCCCGCCAGAAACGCAGAATATTGCCAGTGCTGGTTTCCATAAGTTCTTCTGGGAGCAGTTTTGCGTCTCTGAAGTGTCGGTGCCTTAGGGATGCTAATGCTGGGCATTTCAACAGGATGTGAGAGGCAGTTTCTTCCGCCCCTCTGCATTTCCTATAATATAGCCCCTTCCAGTTCCTACAAGAGTCCATCAACTACAAGGCACCACATAAGCGGAGATAGGACAGCTCCCTGTGGACAGCCTTTTGAAGCGGTGGTTTGTATGACGCATCCGTTATGTTGCTCCTTTATCGCGCAAGCGTAGAAAAAATGGCATCAATCCATCGGACTAATGTTGTACCGATTCCATGGTTCTCAGCGGCTGAGCAGATACACTCGACGGACGTGTTATCAAATACCTCTTCGATGTCCATAAATGCCCCTTCGATGTCCATAAATGCCCCTTCGATGTCCATAAATGCCCCTTCGATGTCCATAAATGCCCCAGGACGTGTTCCTCTCGGGCCATAGCCATCATCAATTCGTGTGACTAGATGATGCAAGGCCGTTTCAGTCGAGAGACTAGCCTGGTAGGCGTGTTGACGACAGTGTAAGGGATAGGCCTTCAGTGGGCCATATCTTTATTGATAGCGACGGAAGCAGAATTTGAACAATGCTAGTGTCATGCTCACTGTAGTAAATGTCATTAGGGATCGGGTGGAAAATAGTTAGTTACATGCAAAAACATTTCTTCATCACAAAAGAAATTTAACGAACAAAAGTTGTCAATAATTTATACTGTTTTGAACACCCTTCTCCAGTGGTTGCAAGAGTTGTGAAATCTGTGAATCTATTTTAATAACTTGAATATTTAATAAGCCATTAATTTGAAACGTACAGTGCTTCAACGTACTCAGTCAAATAAAAGAAGTTGGGAGGCTGCGACATTCACATTGTCATGGATATGGCAGCATTGTTTGTTCACTGTCAAATGTCCAAATTTCATCAAAATCATAAAAAAATGTTCGTTCAGTGATTTTCAAGACTTGAATGAAAGTTATTTTTATCAATAATTAGTAGTCTGCTTGTAAGTAAATACAAACAAAATTGAGTGTAGAAGAGAAAATTATCCCTTTTTTGAAATGACCGTTATGATTCTAACAATTCATAAGATTTAATTGCATTTATAAATGGTGAATTAATATCCCAATTTTTGTTTTGACTAGGCAGGTTAGAAACAGGGAAAAACGGATGTCAAAACAATGAAAACAGGGAAACCTTGATAATCACGGATTTTGTTCAAACTTTTTTTCTAACAGTTCGTAATGTCATTTCTGCATGAAAAATTGCATACAAAATCAAAGAAAAATCAAACATATAGATTTGACTCAAATCAAACACATTTTTAAATTTAATGTATATTGTCCGAGTATGGAAATTGTTCTGCCATATTTTTGTAGGTTTCAAACGTACATGAAAAATACTTTCTTTATTTGTTTAAAAATTAGCAACGAGCTAATAGTTATTTTCCTACCGTTTCAACCAACACAATATGCAATTTTTTTTATAAAAATCAGTGCTTATCCCAAATGTTCCTTTTGTTACCTTTAATGTTCTAATCGCTGATAACAATTTCACTTACCACAGAAATATTTAATGAAGAGAAACTGCTCACTGACGCTACACATTTGCAAAGGTTAGGTAACCTAGATACATCAGTGACATATTTTATTCCCGTTAGACCATTGGCCCAAGCTGCACTGCTGGAAAGCCACAGAACTCCAAAGATCACAGTGATGACGAAGTCCTACAAATAATGTAGTGTATTTAGATAATTTAAATCCCCACCAAAAATAAACTGTGCATATAAATTATGTCTACAAATAACACTTTTTTTTCATAATGAGTAAAGATTCTGTATCAAATCAAAATTGGTGTTTCTTGAAGACCCAAACATTCAGTACACAGTATTATTATAATGATATACTTACAGTAAGAGGCACATTGGTATTACTCTTGTATAAATGTTCAAAATTTGTGTAGACGACAGTAATCACAATGGTGTAAAGCATTGCTAAGACACCTGTTGTTACAAAAAATTTGGCATCTGATGAGAAGTCTTCCATGATCGTTAAAGTAGCAGTACAATTATTATCTCTTGATGGGATTTCTATGCTCTTATTGTACATCAGTTGGAAAGGATATCCAAATTCAAAACTAAGCTTTTCATCAATTGCACAATCGAGAGTGGCAGATCCTGAATAACCAGATATTGTTGCGAATGCACATATTGAGAATATCTGAAATAAATGTTAAAATACATAAGTATAATATGAAAATGAATAGAGCAAAAAGAACCTGTCGCTGTAACATATAGTACAGGCTGTGGACCGGAATTTTAGCTATAATAAAAAAAAAACATGTAAGTTTGAATCAAACATTTTTTTTTGCATTAGCTTCAGGAGGTTCTCAGGATCATTAATACACTTGGGGGCGAAAATGGCCCGAAATCTCCAAGTCTTGAATAGTATTTTCTACAAAAAAAGGTATTTTGGCATTTCGAGTGCACCTAGGCGGTTTTTTGGGTCGCTGAACATGAATCCGTAGCCAGATTTACTTGCAATCCATCGTAGGGGTGGTCAAATCGACAAAATTGGCCAATTTCGCACCCCTAATATGTTATTTTGCAATTTACGTGTTTTAGGCATTTCGAATGCACCAAGGAGGTTTTTTGGGTCGCTGATCACAAATCTGTAGCCACATTTACTTGCAATCTATCGCAGGGGTGGTAAAATCGACGAAATTGGCCAATTTTGCACCCCTATATGTTATTTTGCAATTTACGTGTTTTTGGCATTTCGAATGCACCAAGAGGGTTTTTTGGGTCGCTGAATACGATTCCGAAGTCAGATTTACTCAGAAGTAATTTTAAAATGCAAAAATAATAAAAATTTAGAAGTGTGTCAAATTAGCCATTTTTGTAAATTTCCCACCCCTACGATGATATTCGAGTAAATCTGGCTTCGGAATCGTATTCAGCGACCCAAAAAACCTACTTGGTGCATTCGAAATGCCTAAAACACGTAAATTGCAAAATAACATATAGGGGTGCAAAATTGGCCAATTTCGTCAATTTTACCACCCCTACGATGGATTGCAAGAAAATTTGGCTACAGATTCGTGTTCAGCGACCCAAAAAACCTCCTAGGTGCACTCGAAATGCCAAAATACCTTTTTTTGTAGAAAATACAATTCAAGACTTGGAGATTTCGGACCATTTTCGCCCCCAATGGGTGGGGTTCCCAAGAGGTTTTAAGGTGTATGAAGCTAATGCAAAAAATTTTTTTGATTCGAACTTACACGTTTTTTTTTTTATTTTCCGGTTCATAGCCTGGACTATATAGCGGATATTACACTAGGAACTAATAAATCTACAATGTAATATACAACTAAATGCATCATAATATTCAGAACTAAAAATATGCATTTCAGCAATGAAGTTGTCATTTTCAGTAAATAGGAAATCAAAAAGTAGTATATAATACAACTTGAACTACTTAATTGTCCTAGCTCATTTGTTTTTGCAAATGTTTAATTTGTTTTAATATTTTATTATGATTATCAATATTTATCCTACTTATTGACATATTTCCTGTAAATTCATGAGAATAAAAAATTATTATAGTAATTTCAGGAGAATATCTCAGAGATACTATGAATTCTACTTCTTTTATAGATTGTGATCAGATATCAACTGTAGAACTGGAATATTTAGATTTCCTTAATACTATATTGTGGTTGCTAGCTGAAATTAATTTTATATTAATGAGATACAGGTTAAGTTGAAGAGAAGTTGCAATATTCAATGTGTAGTATGAACTTGTTAATTAAAAGGTAATATTTTGAGATGTACTCGAAATACCACACAAAACATGAAAATAGTATTTCCATCCTTTCAGCTGCAACTATTCTAGTTTTATTATTATTACATGTTATAGTATGATGATACAGGTATATGTACCATAATTCCAAGCTAGAATCTCCTACTTCCCAAAATTCAACCAATACCTACATATTGTATTTCACAAATTATCAACTTCACGCCGAGATATTTCAGATCACCTGAAAACCTCCGCCAATGTTGCTACTTCCTGCTGTAGATGGTGGCAATTGTCTTTTATAGGATAAAAATTACATATTAGCTGATTTGACATTAGTTGAGCTAAGGTTCCAGAGTAAGTCAAATTGTATATTGAACTCAACACTCTTTCAATAAGCTTAATAAAAACAATTGTGAAATTTTTTTTGATTATGAATTACTGCTTGCCATACGTGACAATAATTGTAGAACAGTGAAATTGCTTGGTTAGTGATCATTTATCATGTAACAAAATATTTGCAATGATAAGATTTCAAATGTGTCAATTTGGAAATTACAAACAACTATTCTGCCATATGTATATCAATCATGAAAATTATTATGAAGTAAGCAAGAGTAACTTAGGCATGAACAAGAAGTACCCAAGTACCTGTATTATTATTGTTGTATGAATCACATACAACTTAATACTTAACAACAGGTACATAGTATTATAAAAAAACTATTATTGATTATGTGGATTCATTTGTAATGCTTTATAGATAAGACTTGTAAATCCTGATAGAACACAAAATACAAACCAGAAATGTTATGAGGAGTAATTGATGTAATTTAGAGGTACTTACAAACTGTAATATTCTCATTACCCCACGGGGTTCTTGGAACACAGCAAAAGACAGAACCATGTCGCTATCGTTATTAGATACTGACTAATATCAATTTGATAAATGTTTATCAATTTTTGAGTAGGGCTTTTTAATTTCCTATTCACAAGTACACAACAACCAAAGATTAGACCCTCCTTAATTCAATCTACCTACACGGTGAACAGGAAACTGAAATGTCGCTGTCGGCTGTCAAATTAATTAGTGAGTTACTCTTACTCACATTGATCTCTATTACAAGTGCATAGATACCTCTACTACCAGTAGTAGAGTTATCTATGTACAAGTGGATTGCTATTCGTATAAAGCAAATGTAACACAACTTGAGCATCGCGCATGGCCCTTGAGACCCATGCGCACAATGAATGTATTTAAGATTCCTATACTATCTGAATCAGTAATTTGAAAATATAATTATTTAGTACCATTGAAACAAGGCGTATTGTTTAAGATGACAAAGAAAACAACAGTATGAAAGGATAAACAAGTTTATGAAACACATACATTACACTAAGATTTAAGAAGAATTATCTTCAATTAAGTGCAAGGTGATGTACTAATGATACAAGGAAGTAGAGCCTACAACTAAAAACTTTGTGAAAAAACTGAAACTTATAATTAACAAACATACATTCTCAAAAAAGTTAAAACTATAATTTAAAAAATGGATTATAAATGCACTGTAGTCACCTCCATGGACGTCAGACATAACCTGTATAAGTCATTAAGAATCTGCCCAAAAAATTAAAACTTAAAACAACAATATATCCAATATAGAAACAACATAACACTAATAAAAAAAACAAAATCCAATTATTATAAAACAATAATAAACGAAAACCAAACCTCAACCAAACGTCTTTGAGATAATATTAATTATATGATAAAAAATTGGAAACAAGTAACAAAAATACACGATGAAAACAACGTAATGGTTCCTCAAAAAACAGTTTTCAGAAAGAGATGTAAACAACCCCGTAAAAACTAATTACTTGATGAATTTAATGAAATGATATCAGGATGATAAAAAATGTATACTCATCAATAAATCTAAACTGCGTTGAGATACCAGTAAATACATAGACTAGATATTATATATGGGAGAATAGAACGTTCCGTTCCGTTGAGGAGTGGAACGAATAGAACATTCCGTTACGTTGAGGAATGGAACGAATAGAATGTTCTGTTCAGTTGAGGAGTAGAACGAATAGAACGTTCCGTTTCGTTGCCCTGGAAATTTGTTACAGACTTGAATATACGATTCGATTATAATTTACCATAAATCATAATACAAGATCGTATAATATAATCAGAATTCAGGAATAATCGTGGAAATATCAATTAATAACTATAGGCTATTTAAATACTCAAGAAAAAGCAACAAATCCATTGTAAAACGTAAACAATTTATTTTTAATAATAAACAAATAAATAACTCATAAAAAATGAAAATAAGGAAATCCGAAGAGTGGAACGAACGAAGTGGAGCTACCTTCTACGTGTTATGTTATGATATGATACGTTTCATGGAATTCGGAGCGGTATATTCGTGGAACGGGAACGATTGAAACCGTTCCGTTTCCATTCGTTACATCTCTACTAATTATAGAATAAGAAGTTTACATTCTTTGGATGCTAATGCTAAAAATGTCAATTGGTTCACGGCACGGTCGTATATACAGATCTGGGAACTCGAGGCTGTTACCTATGTGAGAAGTGACTCCGCTAAGCGTCATCTGTTGCATAGTACCAAAAGGGTGGCGCATGAGTCGAGGAATGATCTCTGGCACGTTTACGACCGTGTTCTCTGGGAACTGTCATCGTTGACTCGTAAACACAAGGAATACCGGCGTTTCCAGAAAAAAATTACGAAACCGTGCACTGTGCCGAAATGCAAAACGGGGTACACAAGTGTAAAGCAAGAAACTTCTGTTTTTAAAGTGCCGAAAGATGCGGAAATGCGAAAAAAGTGGATGCTTGCGATTCCGGGAAGAAATCGTTTTAACGAGGTCTTTTATGTGTGCGAGCATCACTTCGTTATTTTTTAGGTGAGTAATACATTTTAACAAGAGTTACAGTTCTAATCCTCTCTCAAATCAGAATAGTAAATATTGCGTTACGAGAAAAATTATTGTACTTAATAATGTGATTGTTGCCATACTGCGATCCAAGCGCTAGCTGGTGGCTGAGCGAGGCACTACGAGTTTGGCGACATGTAAGAGACTCATGTCAAACATAGAGTTCCCAGACCTGTATGTAGGACCGTGGTTCACGGTTGTCACTGGTATTATATCAAGATTCAAATGCGCATGAACACCAATGGCCAAGAAGCTATTCTCTACCATATTGATTTATTCAATCATAGTTTGGTAGAGACGGCTATGATTCAATTTGTCTCAAGAATTCACGGACAGATTACGTGCACTATTAGGCAAGAGTGTAACCTCCCACCTATATAGTCAAAGTTGCGAGCGAATTAACGGTAGATATACTCAATTCAATATTCAACCTGCATCGGTGGTTGTAAAAGCCTCCGGTAATGCATTTTGCTTTCTGATTTCGCAACTGCAGTTTTTATTTTTTAAATTAGGTTAGTACGTGGCTAGCTTGAGCTCGTCTAATCCGCCTACTTGGAATCTTTCGTGGTCCAATAATCCCAGACTAGATTTCTAATGAAAACCGACCATGGAAATATCTACAGAAAAGGGAGAGATCACCCACCTTTCTACGATGTTCTAGAGAGGTCAATGGATTAGTAAGTGTGATATCCTCAATTAGACGGATAGCTCTCTTCAGGATATAATCCAAGAGCTTCAGCGTATGTTTGAGAGCCGAACTCCAAACATGTGAACAATACTCCAGGACAGGTAGAATCTGTGCTTTGTAGATAATCAGGAGCTGCTGGAATGTAAAGTAGCTTTTGGCACGGAATATAAAAGGTTTTGTGAAGCGATTTTCTTAATGAACCTCACTTGACTATCCCGTGAGAGGGTGTGGTTGTGGGGATCCCGAGCATGGATAATTGGATATGGAAGACTTTATAGGAATAGTTGTATCTGACACCATCATATTGGGGATTGTGAGATCCGCCTTCCTGGAGAAAATGCAAGCTTGAGTTTTGGTTGCATTAAACTCGACTAGATCATCAGATCCCCATTTCAAAATTGTATCCAGATCTCCATTAATTGCGTCAACCTGTCTGTAGCGCTCCTCTGGCTTCATGGGTATATGGGGCTCTGGATGAGAAAGCGTTATGAAGTGTACCATTATTTGCAATGGTGTTGTGGACGAGACAGTTGTGCCAAGAGTAATACCTGTGGAACACCAGCGATAATAGTCAATGTATCTGAGAATACTCCGTCAACTACCACATGGAGTGTTCTATCTGACAGAAAACTCGATAGTAACCGACAAAGTTGAGACGATAGTTTCTCAAGAAGGCCTTGGTGCCCCGCTCCGTTAAATGCTTTGTGGATATCCAATGCTATAGCTAAAGATTCCCCATTTTTTCCATAGATTTCTGCTATAAATGTGTTAAGTAGGCAAGATGGTCTCCTGTTGATATCTGCTGACGAAAGCCATACTGCCGGTCATTTATAATTTTGGAGCTCTCTATGTATTGGATGAGCTCGATGTTGATTGCTTTCTCCATCACTTCACAGAGATCACAGTAGGTCTATAATTATTAGGATAACATCTGACAGGATAACATCATAGATTAGATATTATGTATGGGAGATAACATTATATAGGCAACTCACATAACATGCTTTTCAAAACAAGTGTCTTCCAAACAATTAACAATTCTGTCAGTATGCATACATTTATTTCACTGAATATAAAAGTTTACATTTCTACTCAAATTCAATCGAAATCCTACATTCTGAAACTTGAATAATCTTTTGAGTTTGGAAATTTAGTTAACGTCAAACAATATATTGATATTTAAAGTAAGCGCCATTATCATAGGAACAGTATCAGTAGCTCCTCTCAAGCTATCACATTTGTTAGTGGAGAGTAATATTTTAGAAATAACAAACTACATTGAACAACCAAACATTGTAATGAAATTACAAAATAAATGTTAAGCTATTATTGACAACCAAAAGTTTTGCAGTTATAACGTATTATTCAAGTGAACTAATCTTGTGTGAAGCCTGTCGTTGAGTGCGCCTATGTTCTAGATGATTCTAGAATGTACGCGAATTTTCTAGAATACTATAACCTTTAAATATAAGAGAGCGCCAGCGCAACACAGTGTCATTTGACTGCATTAGTTTGTCGATTGTAGGTGTATACATATTACAGATTCATAGTATACGTATGCCCTGTGTCCGTGCGAGAATTAATTAAGTAGTGATTTAAAGTGCTTGGACGTTATATCGTATTTGGAAGGTTTATTTCCAAGTTGAACTTATACAAATTGAAGTTTCATTATGGCAAAGGATTACTACAAGACTTTAGGACTTTCCAAAAGTGCCAGTGACGATGACATCAAAAAGGCGTATAGGAAGTTAGCACTCAAGTACCATCCGGACAAAAACAAAACTCCTGGAGCCGAAGAAAAATTTAAAGAAGTTGCCGAGGCTTACGAAGTGCTATCTGACAAGAAGAAACGTGATATATACGATAAGTACGGTGAAAATGGCTTAAAGGGTAAATTCCCAGGTGGACCTGATACAGGAGGACCAAATAACTTCTCCTACACTTTCCATGGTGATCCACGAGCAACATTCGCACAGTTTTTCGGCAACGCTAGTCCATTCGAAGCTTTCTTTGACATGGGTGGTGGCAATCGTGGTATGTTTAACTTCCCTGATGATGATATGGATGTTGATGATCCATTTGCATCTGTCGGTCTTGGACCAACCAGAGGAGGACCAGGTGGAGCTTTCAGGAGTCATTCGTTTAATGTTCATTCTCCTAGTCGTAACAAAGACAAAATTCAAGATCCTGCTATAGAACATGATCTATATGTCTCATTAGAAGATATTACCAAAGGGTGTACCAAAAAAATGAAGATTAGCCGCAAAGTATTACAACCAGATGGCAATACAAGGAAAGAAGACAAGGTCCTCACAATTAATGTCAAACCTGGATGGAAAGCTGGGACAAAAATTACATTCCAACGGGAAGGTGACCAAGGACGAAATAAAATCCCTGCAGACATTGTCTTCATAATTAGAGATAAGCCTCATCCTCTGTTCAAAAGGGAAGGAAGTGATATTAGATACTCTGCAAAAATTTCTCTCAAACAGGTATGAATATGCTCAGTTCAATGAATAACTTGCCTTGTATTTATTTTTAGACATTTGTTCGTCTAATCTATTTATAAGTCTATAATCTATTTTAAATATGTACCGCCAGATATTGAATTTGATTTTTTCTTGGGTACCTACATATTTCATTCTGTGTTAGTTTCCATCACTCTTTTAAGTAACAAAGTTTCTTGACCCAGGTATGAATTATATATAAATTCTCCGGAAATAGGTCACATTAACACTTATGCTTTATATTTTCGTCTTTACGTACGTTTCGGTCTCACGACCATCATCAGAAGACTTATTATTTCAATAACCTGATTACTTAAAACTAATTTATTAACACAAAACGTCCTTATCGCACCAATTTCGTTTAAAATGTCAACGTCGCCGAAACGAACAGAAACACCAAAAATCGTTTTGTTACAATTTCGATTTCGTGTTTCTGTTCGTTTCGGCGACGTTGGCATTTAAATAAAATTGGTGCGATAAGGACGCTTTGTGTTAATACAATAAGTTTTAAGTAATCAGGTTATTGAAATAATAAGTCTTCTGATGATGGTCGTGAGACCGAAACGTACGTAAAGGCTAAAATAGAAAGCATAAGTGTTAATGTGACCTATTTCCCTAGAATTTATATATAACTAGTATAAAAGTGTATTTAATAAGCATTGTGTTTTCAATTTGTGTTAATAATATTGTTATTATTGTTACAGTCTCTTTGTGGATGCACTATTGAAGTACCAACCATGTCTGCCACTACAATACCTCTTCACTATACCCAAGAAATCATAAAACCAAATACTGTACGCCGCATCCAAGGATATGGATTACCACTACCTAAGGAGCCTTCACGTCGTGGTGATTTAATAGTTAATTTTGATATCAAGTTCCCAGAAAATCTTTCACCGTCAACGAAAGATATCTTGTATGATACTCTCCCAAATTGAACTATTATAAGTGACAAATAGTGTGGTGTGATATATTGTTGTTATTTGTGCGTTTTAGTACAAGAAAATGTAAATATAGGGTAAGAAATTATGGCATGATGGTGGAATTAAAAGATTAATTTATTTGTCCAGTTCTCATATTTTTTGGATCCAAGAGGATTTGAATCATTCTTTGTTGAATGCTGAAAATTGTAAAATGTGAGAATTAATATTATGTAAAATTTACCTCATACATTTGACTATTTGGCAATAATTTTAATTGTTAAGTAAATTAACTAATAACCATTTGTAAATTTCTTTATTGATTGAATTAGTCCTAAGTACCTGACTTCGCCAAACTTTATATTTTCTACAGAAGTCACATTTTAGGAAAAAATATTGTACTTCTAATTTTGTAGTTGTTGATAAGTTTAATAAATTTTGTTATAAAAGCCCAGTTGTTTAACTCTTATTTCTAAACATGGTGTTGGTTACCTTATTGAGAAAACTGCAGTTTTGAGGTCACTTGCATGAAACCTTGCAATGATGAAATATTTCATATGACCTCTATCTCACAATTATTTATCCATTCAGAAATGTGCATCAAACTAGTGTATATTTTTCTTCTTATTCAAATTGAAGCATTTTCTATCCAAGTAGTTTGAAATTGACTGCAGACTTTTCCAGATGATGTTACATTACAGAAAACATTAGAAATAATATGGGTATTGAGGTCACCAGTATTCTTGTGGTGGTAGATCCTAGATGACTCATTTTATTTGTTTCCTAGTTTGTAAATATTGATGAAAGTAATATTACTCAACCTTTTCTGTCAAATAAATGAATTTGGTGCTATTGAAAAAACATTTGAAACAATTATGACTTATTCCTCAGTTGGTACAATTTTTTCTATTCTGTGCTTATAATAAACAATTGAAAATCGGACGCTTTCTGTATAGAATTAGTGTTCATCAATGTTAACGCCAGTACCGAAAGAAATGTTGAATAAATAAAAATGTGCTCGACTATGTATAACTTGTGGTTAACGTCACCATTCGATTTCGTTTGGCATCCCGTAAAGGAATTACCGATGCTAAATTGGTTTGTGTAGGTAGTAAACATTCGGATTTGAGTCAGTAAGTACTTTATACATACTAGCGGTTTTAAAACAATAAAGACTGAGAGAAAGTATTGTAGGGTTATGAATTGTCAACGATCAATGTCCTCGCAAATCGCGATACGTGTGGTGCGGTATCCACCTCGAATCTCTCCTAAAATAGAGCGTCAAGAAAGATTCTGACGTCATTCACAGGTGGCCACCTCCGCAATTATAAACGTGCTCCACAAAACAAATGTAATATACAAACTTAATGAATATTTTTAATATCAAAAGAGGTTATATACCTCTTTCATACAAAATGACCAATCTCACGGATGATTGAAAACGTAATATTCTTTTGGAATTGTGAATGTTGATCTTCGTAGATTGCGATTGTTTGAACACTTCTGTAAGATAAAGCTTCGACTTATTTGAAAGTGAAAAATAGTTATCTATAATCAAAAGTAACTTTAGATACTTGAAGTCTTATGTGGATCCCACAAATTAAAGAGTTAATTTGTGATGGATCATATCAATTGCCTTTCATAATATGCATATCACAGTTATGAAAATGTTCCTTTTCAAATTTCATAGATATAAAAAAATCGATGGTAGAAGCCGTTACTTTGTGGTAATATCATTATGATTAAATGAAAGAACAATTAGGTACTTAGTTTTATGCCACTTTAATATTAACATGAAAACGTTACTATAGTTTTAACACCGAAGTGCCATTATCAAACAGATACAAAATTAGGTATATATAATTTTGTATCTGTTTGATAATGGCACTTCGGTGTTGAAAATATAGTTTATTCATGTTATTATTAAAAGAGGTAAAAAACAAAGTAACTTTTCTTTCATTTAATTCATAGCTACCATTTTCAAGGCATGTAGATAAAGTGGAAAATATTATATTAGGTTGTTTTATGATTGGAATCAGTATTGAACGATGAAAGATAACTGATTTCTATGGTTTTTTGGAGGACATGTTCAGAGAATATGACAAATTAACGGAGAACATTGCATTTTATTTTGCCTACAAATGTTTGACTAATCTTTTTGCGTTTTGTTCATATTTCAAAGTTATATATTATGCCGTAAATTCGTAGAATAGAAAATGTTACTATGTATTTTGAATTGGCCAGGCTACGTCGTATTGTGAAAGAAAGTCAAGAACTAATAAATCTGTGATCTGTAGCACAATGATATGCGTAATAGTTACTCTCGGAGTAAAATTGTTGTGTAAGAAGAAATAAAATGCTATTTTTAATTAAATGAAAAATGTATTCAGTAACAAGTTTATAACTATGAATATAGGCTAGAATGATTCTAAGTAAATTACATTCTAAAAATAGTTGCAATATCAAGTTTACAGATTGAAAATATGCATTTATAAATTAATGAATGTCTATTGTTGGTCTGTGTTGTTAGCGATAGTTGAATGTATAACTGAATAATTGTTTGTATTCCTTCGTAGCATCATGTTTGTATACGTTGCGATTTTAAATTTGCTATCTGGTACTGTAACAGAATTAAGACTTTCCTTCCATAATGTAAAATTCGTCCTTGGTATATCAGAACAAGGTACATTCTCATTACCTTTTCTAATCTTCTCCATGACTAATGGTTGAGCGTAATCAACATTATCGGAATTGTCACATATTATCTTAGCTAACCTAGTTTTACGGATTTCATTCAGTTGTTGCGGTTTGAACCCATATGGTTGATTAGGGGTTTCATAGAAGAATCGGTCCCCATATTTCAGTCTGGTGAATTGATCCAGGAGTAAACATGTTATTGTGGGGCCTAAAATACTATTATTTAAAGGTTTTTCGCTCAAAGCTCCTGTATATAAATCAATATCGTCCACATCGCTGGAAAAAAATTGCATTATTGATTTCAATTTGAAATACTGAACCTTTACGCATTTCAGTTTGAAAATGTTTACTAGCTTACCAGATAACATCGTTATAATTAATACATTTTATTATCATTGGAACTTCAATTAAGTGCGTACACTAACTATTCTATTAATCTTGGAATAAACGTTTTAACTCAACAATTTGTGAAATTTAGATGAATTGTTACATAACATTGACATCATGATAGACAATGAACATTTTATTCTCTATATGTATAGTGAACGATGATCAAATCCAATAACAATACAAAATTATATTGCCAACCAAGATCTAGAATAATATAATAACAGATGAAGATCAAAAATAGTTTCTATTTGGTTTTCTCTACAACAATTCGGTTATAATTTCGAATAATTTGAAGCAGGTACAATTATTGTAAATTGATTTCTATTATGTTGTGAAATAACTTACTGAGATATGATATATTCATGTAATGTGAATTAAAAGATAGAGATATATTGCTGTTCACTTAATTAAAACATCATCTTCAATTACGTCAAAACACTGATATCGTTTATTGTTAGATTTGTTGACACTGCAAATATAAACGCCACTGTTATAATGATGGTGTAAAACTTCCGTTAGGTAATTGTTTCTACTGCAATTTGTCTGCTAGTACAAGAACATCATAAAGAATATTTCAAGTCTATCGTTCAGTATTTTTATAGCGAGGGGGTCTAATTTTCCTGTATCATAATTTGGGATAATTTTTGGTACATTCGGCTTCAGGTACCAGAATTTAATAGAGTAATATACTAATGTACTTAAAGATAACAAGCTAGAAATAATTGATTGTTGAAGCTGTTTATTTTATCATATTGATGAACGAAATACGTGCTTTACCACTGATTTAATGTTACAAATCGTAACTTCTGCAGATTTTACTAGCAAATGATAACGAAACTGCAGTTACGATTTGTAACATTAAATTACTGGTAAAACAGTGTTGTTTATTTCGTTAATAAGTAAGAAGGTATTGAAGATTTTTTTGACTTGTTCACAAAATTGAACCGTTGGATCTTAGAGTAGTACATTAAAATTATTTCGAGACAGATATAACATTATATTTCTTCAAAAATATGTAGAATAGTCAAATAAAACACAAATTTAAATTTATACGAACTGCATAGTACTTGCTGACAAAATTACAAATAGAAATGTCATCTTGAATCAGCTTGTATAATGTACGAATGGCTGGTCTATGGGTTGAGAGCGGTACAAAATAATTAATAATCGTTGAGTTATAAATATCAGATGGGCGTTAGCTATTGAATTACTTTGTCTTTAAATGCTAAAATTTCTATTAATTCTAAAATATTTAAATTTTGACTTTTCTCCTCAATATGTGTAACAGTGGCGGCTCCTCGAAGGAGGCTAAGGAGGCTCAGCCTCCTCACCAATTTATTTTAATGATCATTCTCCATTTTATTTCCTGTTTCTCTGATAATTCTTAAAATTTTACAATTAATTCCCCGTTCTCAGTAGTTATTTTCAATCTGGCAACAGTGGCCAGAGGCTAGATTCTCTATACGTGTGGTCAACACAGTTACCGTTTTTCCAACCAGTCCAACTGCCAAATAGGGTAAAACAGCGGATATGGCAACATTCTCTGTAGGCTAGCTTCTCGTTCGCACTCGGTCGAAATACGATTACTTCCTGCCCTGCGAGCTGCGAGGCGGCGACACGAGACACGTGCTCCGTCAGTTGTTGTTTTTTGTTTCGCGACCCGAAGTAAGGTTAAGTTATAATTTATCTGTTCCGTGAGTTATTTAACGTTAAAATGTACAGTTGCTAACTTCTTAGAAAATCCATTTAGTGGATTAACATATTACAGAAAAGTGTTTTTTAAAAATAAACGGCCTTTACCGGATTTGAAAGGATTAGTGATGACAGGTATGTTTCAAAATCGAAATACATAATAAATTGCTTGCTATTTACATCTGATACAACTTCATGTTGGGGGCACTCGGGTTATGATGATTTGAAAAATTTAGCTCGTGGTATAGACAAACATGAAAAATCGCAGGAACATATTACATCTAGTATTAAGTTTAAATTAACCGGTAAACAGAATATTCTTGAAGGAGGAAAACACAATAAAAATACTTTCTTGGTAGACAAGAAACTACATTATAAACAACTTTTTTATGAAATTGTAGATACTATTAAAGGTCAAATTGAGATTCGATTTTCCGATTTACATGAATTGAAGTTTTTCGACTTGACGAATAGAAGATTTTTCGAATCTTTTTCAAAAGAGTTTCCCAATACACTTTTAGATAACTTAGTTCTAAAATCTAAATTTTTTGATAAAATAACACTGCACAATGAATTATGGGTTATATACCTACTCGGATAAAGATATTTTAGACCAGTACGACATTCACGCCGATATGATAACATATATGATAGACAATGATTTGCAACAAGTTTTACCTCAGTTTTATAAACTACTTTGTTTGACAGTCATCATTTCTGTCACGTCGGCATCGGTGGAGAGATCATTTTCTACTCTCAAACGAATTAAAACTTACATGCGAAATTCAATGGGCCAAAATCGTTTATACAATGTTAGTTTGATATCTATTAAAAAAGACTTAGTGAAACACTTAAAACAAAATGATACATTTTATGATAATATTATTGATCATTTTTCGCAAACTAAATTCCGTTAATATATAAAAAAAGTTAATAAAAATAATAAAAAGGAAACTCTACACCTCCACGTTGGTTCTTGCTTGGCAACAATTAATTTTGTCACTGAAGTAGCTGGTACGGTCGCTGTGCAAAGGTTAAATTTATTGGCTGAATAGAGTATATTTTTACAAAAACGTTTTATGTCCAGCCTCCTCTCTTAAAAAGTTCACGAGCCGCCACTGATGTGTAATGTCCTATTGTAGTACTGCTTACAAAGGATAAACGGGAAGAAACTTCAGCATTCGTTTTCAAGAACATCCTAGAAGCTTTCCATCTCCTTAAAAAACAGGACTCAAATCAAGCGTATCATCTTATAGAATTCAACCATTAAATTTGACAATCATTTCACTGTTCTACATATTTTAGAAATGGATTTAAACTAGATAAATTAAATGATTTGATAGTTTAAAACATATACTGAAGAAGTATTGAAACAAATCGGTTGTGAATTCACCTAATAGTCTTGTAGTTCATTCCAAGCAAATTTGATTGAATTATAAATAAATAACATTGATTCTGATCTATTGTTGTTTTTCAAGATTTTCGTGAATATATCGGTCTCTAATGTGCTATATCGAGAACTACATTTGAGTAGAAATAATTCCCTAGACCGTCCACTATTAGGGTCTATGCCTTCGTAATGTTTTGTGCCATGGGTCACGCATAATGTAATAAATGTGTTCGATTTATATATGAAATCAATGAATATTTGTGAATGTTTACTGTGGTTAGGTTGAATTTTCAGCTGTTTTAATTAACTTGTTGTTTCGAAACTCACTGGATTGTTTCGAAATTCACTAAATGAATATAACTGGAGATAATCAAGCTAAGTATTGAAAGGAACGTTTTTGTAACTACGAGGGCAAGGGGAAAAGTCCCTGAAAAATGGAAGAAATGATTTATTTGGTCAAAACTTATTTTATTTCTCAACATAATCTCCTTCTAACCCGATACACTTTGTCCAACGTTGTTCTTATTTTTCGATCCCTTCCAAATAATACGATTTCGGCAATCCTTTAAAATAGGCTTCTGTTTCAGCGATGAGTTCATCGTTGGAGCCAAATTTCTTTCCCCCGAGTTATTTCTTGTTTGAAAATAGATAAAAATCGCAGGGGGCCAAATCTGAAGAATGACGAACCAATGCGTAGCTCAATTCATGCCATTTTGCCATTGCGACTGGGGACCTTAGCGCCGGTGCGTTGTCCTAGTGGAAGAGCACTTTTTCTTTGCCGAATGCGGGCGCTTTCGCTTCAAATCAATATGGATGATAGCGTGTGCATCCCAAAAAACTGTTGCCATGACTTTGTTGGCCGATAAACCCACTTTGGTCTTTTCGGCCAAGACAAGTCCACTGTTTCGAGAGCGATATTGATGGTCTGAACATTAACCCGATGGCACTATGGTTTATCGTTGGATGACGGTTCAATGACCAATTCATCTTACAGACCGAATTTTCGCCGACTGCTAGATCTCGAGATACAGCATCAGCATTTATTTTTGACTGGAGGTTAACTGTTTCCAAGTTGCGGTTACTTGAAAAGCATGCCATTCTTATACACTTCCACCATGTACCATAATTTTTTATTGTGTCCGTTTATCAGGCTGACAAGTTATAATTGAATCGAAAATGGACTGCAAGTTAACCATGCCAAACCTGGTGGTAAATGTTCATTGGTGTTGGCAATTGTTAAGATACCCTATGCCATCAAAAGTTATCGGTTCATTTCCGAGTAATTGGCCATTATTTGGACCAACAATTTTTTTTCTCATTTTGTACCTAAACCTTGCGGATTACAAGGTAGCATGATGGCGCCATGTTAAATAACTGTATTGGAGGTCAAATAAAGATTTGAAATTATTGCCATCACTCCTTGCCTATTTCAACCCCCCAAAAACACCATAAATCACCCCCCAATAAAATATGAATAATATGAATAATATGACCAATTTCATGATAAATTAGTCAATTATTGAGACTCTGGCTGGGTTTAAAATCGAAACGGCTCTCTTTTATTTTTTTTTTATTTTGCCGGCTGATTTTAGGGAATTTTGAGGGGTTGAAATAGGCAAGAAGTGATGGCAATAATTTTAAATCTTTGTTTGACCACCAATAAAGATATTTAACATGGTGCCATCATGTTACCTTGTAACCCGCAAGTTTTATCCACAAAGTGAAAAAAAGAAACATTTTTGGTCCAAATAATGGCCAATTACTCGGAAATGGACCGATAACTTTGGATGGATTAGGGTATGTTAACAATTGCAAACACCAATGAACATTTTCCACCAGGTTTGGGAGGGTTAACTTGCAGTCCATTTTCGGTCCAATTTTAACTGGTCGGCCTGATAAACGGACACGATAAAAAAAAATGATGGAACAAGGTGGACGTGTATAAGAATGGCATGCTTTTCAAGTAACCGCAATTTGGAAAGGGTTAACTTCCAGTCAAAACAAAAAAAAATGCGGATGCTGTATCTCGAGATCTAGCAGCCGGCGAAAATTTGGTCTGTGAGATGAATTGGTCATTGAACCGTTCTCTTACCATAAACCATAGTGCCTTCGGGTTAATGTTCAGACCATCAATATCGCTCTGGCTCCTAGACTAATAGATCCATGTCCTTCTTATCGTGCTTGATCATCGCCAAACACTCCTTTGAAGTTGTCACACCGTCACGCTTGTGGTCCATAGAGAGCAAATGAGGCACCCATCTGGCAGATAGCTTTCTCATATTCAAAAACTTATGCTAAATGTTCCGTACCCGTTCCGTAGAGATGCTCATAGCTTCAGCAATCTCGTGCACTTTAACTCGCCGATCGTCCAATATTATGCAATATATTCGGCGTACTTTGTGGTCATACTACCACAACAATAATCAGTAAACCACTTGTGAATCGTTCCAATCGATGGTAGAGAGTCTCCATAATGTTTAACAAGCGATACTCTGGCTTGCGTAATTATTTTTCCAAGCACACTTTTTTCCATGTTTTATAAAAATCTTCAAGGCTGCTTGCTTTCGATGGGTGTCAAAACTGAATAACATATCAGTTTGAAATTTTAAAGATGGTACATCACAAATGTCACATGGGATTTTCGATTGTGGCGCCATCTGTTTTATTTTTCAGGGACTTTTCACCATGCCCTCGTAAATTTGTTTAGTCAAAAACTGGACTGAAATTTTGATAGAGGTTACTGATAATTTCATGGAATCTTTGGGACTTTAGGCAGTTTCTTATTATGTTTTTTTTTGGACAATTATCCCACAATAGTCTACCGAAAATGGGGACACTTGCCTCGCATAAGCTCATAATAAAAGTATTTGTTAAATAGCTGCTAATAAAAGTTTCAGATTGTTTGATGTAGAAATTGGTGTTTAACCAAGTATGAAGTTTCCATACTTTTCGCAACATTCAACTTAATGAAATTATAAATAGTAAATATTCTAAAAATAGAATGAACTCATAGTAAGTTGGAAAGATGTGATCTGAAATCAACGCTCATGTTGAGGTAATCAACTGATGCCAAAAATACTTAATAGGTTAACTTTGTTAATTATAATGGAGTTGTCGAATAAAACTTAAAATATAAACTGATCTTGAACCAAATTTTCAGTTATAGGTGTGGAACAAAATAAATGTATACTATTATTATACGGACATTATAAGATAAAAATAGCACTAACTTATTTAGATTACTGAAAGTATTAAGCGTGTCATACTTTACATTCATAAAATAACTTTATATATAAGTTTGTCAGAATATGTCTTTAATTAACACATACACAGAACAATTATAGACTGGCCAGCAGGCCAACATATGACCTATTCAGTAAATTATGAAGTAAAATTGTCCCTGTCTTGACGAGTTGAAGTTCTCTCTCAATCTCGTGTATCTAATTATGACGTGGTAGCAACAATTTTTCCTCGGATGACGTTATGTATGTTTCGAAAAATGTACGTATTTAAGAAAATATTCAATCTGGTACCTGCGGTACTATTCAATATTATTATATAGCCGTTCATTAACTCCTCTTGGAGCTACATTTGATGCCAGATTCCATGCGATAGATGATATAGATTTGCTAGCTTAGGAAATGAACCAATTAATTTGGAAAAAATATGCCACTGAATTAGATGATCCATAAATTTTCTGTTTAGACTCTTTTGGTATCCAACCACATTAAGGAAAACAGTGAAAGCATTATCATTTGTTAATGATTCTTGACCCAGATATGATTTATATATGAATTCTCGGGAAATAGGTTACAGTGCTTATTATTTTCGTCTTTACGTACGTTTCGGTCTCAGGACCATCATCAATGTCCAAAACGGAATTTCTTAAAACTAATTGTATCAAGCACAAAGCGTCCTTGAAGCACTAATTTAAATTAAAAATGCCCACGTCGCTGAAACGGACAGAAACGCGAGTAATCGAAATTGTAACACATTAATGTTTTAAGTATACGAATCAAGAATCCACTGCATAGCAATATTTTTGTAATATTCAAAGTCATTTCAAGCAATGTTTGAATAAGACTGAAACCAAAATATAACGCCCAAGTATCCACTTTTGAACCAGATGTTAAAGATTTATGAGGTGATAGAAAAAGGTTGTCCGATATTGCTATTTTAGCATTCTACCTAAAATTTACTGTTAACATTAAATACGCATGTAGGAATTTGCAAGAGTTTTAATTAATCAAATTCGTATAATTCTGACTTAATGATTGAACTTCTGCTCTATACTTTACAGACTTGGAGTTACGTGTTATGTGAATCATCTCCAGAATAGATATTTTATAATAATTGGTTCCTTTAGTTAAAATATTAACATTTTGAAATCGAATTGTTTTTGTTTCTAGTACTATGCTTATGACCATACATTCTTTTCTGTAAATATTGCTTAGAGATTTCTGTATAAGTCCCATCGCAATCTAAACAATTTGATTTATATACTGTGTGGGTTTGTTTATCTTTAGGTATAAAAGGTTTTAGATTTGAAAAATATTTACCAAGACAATCAGGAGGTTTGTGTGCAACATTTAGATCATACTTTTTAAAACATTTCTTAATTTTCTCTGAGGTCTCCGGAATGTATGGTAATGTTATAAAATTATCTGTATTACCGTTTATATTATTTATATATGACGTACCACTATAGATTTTGTTTACTCTTTCTTTCATGATAGGGTTGAAAAATGTTTTTGGGTAGCCATTCAATTCCAGTGTATAACGAACAATTTTAAAATTTTTGGGACGGTCCTCTGGGTGGGACAATTTAACAGCGCGATCTGTAGGCTGTTTATAACACTTTTTTCATAACTTATTGGTGCAACTGAATTAAAGTGAAGATATCGTTGAGACCAAACTTCTTTAGTAAACCACGATGTTTTTATTTTTCCATCTGAATTTTTGTTCACTTCTATTTCACAAGTAAATTGAAGTTTACAGTAAAAATTGTTAAATTTACTAATAACGTACTGATTGAAAAGCTAATGAATTTATTACAGATTCCTCTAGGCATTGCATAACTAGGTTATGTATGGTAGCTGAAATAGCAATCCCATTGTTGCGCTGAATATTTGTCCAAAATATTGCTCACCGTATTGAAAATAATAAAACTTTCTGCATTTATAAGATTGATCTAGAGGTGTGTAGTTTTTAATCTCTGCCCAACGTTTTTCGATGCTATTCAATGCCAAAACGACTGGTATATTTGTAAATAAAGAAACAACGCCCAAAGAAATCAGTTGATGATCTACGGGTACGTATTTTTTTTTATAAATTCATTAAAATGCTATGAGTCTTTCACATAAAATTAATTTTTTCCTATTAAATGGGTCTTACACTTTTATGTAGTTTTGGAAGCCCATAGATATAAGGTGCTTTCCCATTATGGCAAATTAATTTATTTTTCAATTCAATAGGGATTATCTTATTATTGTACCACTTATCAATTAATTTATTCATGTTATTTTGTACTGATAATGTAGGGTCAGACTTTATTTTTTTGTAAATTGTTTCATCATTTAAAAGGTTTCCTATTTTATTTCCGTAGTCATTTCTATGCATTATGACGGTTTTATTACATGTATCCGCGTTCAAAACTAATATTTGAGGGTTAGCATCTGAGAACTCTTTTGTCTTTTTTGTATGATGATTTCGGACCTAAGCAACGTGTGCTGCACCTCCTCCGGAATCGGAATGAATTTGTTACAGATTCCTCTAGGCATTCCATAACTAGGTTATGGTAGCTGAAATAGGAGATCCCATTGTTGCGCCGAATATTTGTCCTAAATATTGCTCATCGTATTGAAAATAAGTGCATTCTGAATAAAACATTCTGCATTTATAAATTCATATTGGTGTAGAGGTGTGTGGTTTCTAATATCTGACCAACGTTTTTTGATGCTACTCAATGCCAAAACGGCTGGTATATTTGTAAATAAAGAAACAATGTCCAAGGAAATCAACTGATGATCTATGGGTACAGATGGATTTTTTGTAAACTCTTCAAAATGCCATGAGTCCTTCACAAAAATTAATTTTTTCCTGTTATATTGTTGATAGATTTTGATAAAAATTTTGATAAATTGTAGGTAGGCGCTCCAATATTACTCACAATGGGTCTTCAAGGTATATCACCTTTATGCAGTTGGAATTAGTGCGATAAGGACGCTTTGTGCTTGTTAAATTAGTTTTGAGAAATCTCGTTTGGACATTGATACGTCTTCTGATGATGGGCGTGAGGCCGAAACGTACGTAAAGACAACCTATTTCCCGACAATTTAAATATAATTATCATTTGTTGTTGTATTACCAGATCTTGGCAGATTTTAACATGTCCCTATCCTGGAATTCGTTCACAATTCTTGAAGCTATTGGGTTACGTAATTCACGAATTTCGATACATTCAAACGATTGCAGGAATCATTAAGATCGTACTTCTTCCATGTGCAATTACCAAGTAACGTTACATTTTGGAGACCAAACGAACAAAACTGATGAAAACAGAATGAGCGTAACTCATGTTATTTCATCATAGGTGGTTGCTAAAGGATATACAGAATGTTGATTAAAGAATGGGGATAAATCATTTCAGAGAAAAATGGATTTAAAGGATTTGTTAAGAACAATACATGCATAATTATTTGTTAAATTATTATTCCAAAATGATTATAGCAACCGAAAACGAAAAAAACATCTAACAGCGAAGAAGTCAGATGGTTATTGGTTATGCCTTATATCATTTGCCGCTGCAGCTATTTTCTGCCACAATTCATTTCTGAAATTACCAATAGGGTAAGAATATACTACCCAGTAAACAATTTCCAGAACCAGCTAGAATTAGTTCAATGGTGGCCGCATTCGTTTGAACCTACATTTGCTGACAATGCGGCCATTTTGGTTCCTTTTCCATTCGTAGTTTGCATTTGTTTGTATGAGTTGGGGTTTTTGCGGTGCCAATTTTATTTTATTAATTGTTAATAATGCCGTGTTGTAAGTCATTTGAACCATTCATGTCTGCCGATTGTTATGAGCTTACGTTGTCTGTTGCTTCGACATATTTGATGTATTCTGTACTTACTTGTAAATAGATTTTATATTATTAAGCGAGTTGCCATCCATATCGTCAACTAGTTCGGCAAAAGATTTTGGTTTTGACAGGCCACAATGTTGCCGCCATTCCGTGTAGGGCGGCAATCCATGATCACGTCCCCTTTGTATATTCAGTGACACTAAATCTAAACCATGTCGTTTCGGTTTGGTTGTTCTATTTTGATTGTCTTCTCTTTGGAACAGATTGCGCTTAAGCTGTAACCAAAATAATGAATCTATCGCAAAATTCTAGATAACCCAAATTTCAGGCAGTTTAAAAAAAATGAAATACGTTACCGACACTCGTATATTTTCAACCAATCTTCGGAAAACAAATGAAGCACATTACTCTGTTAAATAAAACGTAGTGGTTGTGTTTCATTTGTTAAAAATACGAAAGTTCAAAAGAACTAGCAACTCAATTCAATCTCCAATAGCAGAAATCTAATTCTGTGCTGACCTTTTGAGAAGTTTCCAAGTTTCTATCCTGTATTTCATTTATTCTATATGTGAATGTTATCATAACTGCCATGAAATGAATTTCAAACTAACGTGTTCGATTAAATAGTCTAACGAAACATAAATCATTGTAAGTTTACCTCGTTGCTGAAATATGCATCGCTTGCTTCGATATTAGTGTTAATAGCTCCTCTCAAGGTTCTATCTAATTCACCAGGCACATAAAGCTGAAACGGATTGAATAACATTTTATGCATTTGCACGTATTCCGGACTAGACGTGTCATTAGCTAAAAGCTTCATCAAACTTGGTATTATTGTATGAGCGAAACGAAATGCCGCTGTTGCAAAATTGTTGGCTATGCATGGATCTATACTGTCGTTATACTTTTTGAAATATCCTACTTTTTGAGGCAATAAATCGAATCTTTCCATGAGCTTAAATCCTGCAAAAAAATTCAAATCAGACCAATTTGGATGCGCCAATATTAGGATCAGCAAATTATCGTCTGAATTTGAAATATTCTATGCCAGACAGAAATAAATGTATGGTTCAAACAAAACTTACCTAGCAATGCAGGCAAGAATTCGTTATATGAAATATGTTGCATCTGAGCAATTAAAATCCTTCGAGATTCTTGAAATAATCTTTCATCATCCCAGTGTGGATTAATTCTGGAAAGATTTGATGCGATTTCATTATGATGCCTCGCAAATATCAAATGCATACTTGTCAAATGTAAATTTTCATTAGATCGTGCATCGCCTGAAAATATGACAATTCACTGTTACTGATACATTTTTGTAGCTGTCTGAAGAAGATTCAACAACATAAAGTTGACTATCAAGGATAAAAGTCCTATTGTCTGATTAGATCAAAGACGCCAGGTCATTTTTTGGATAGCTAAACCGCTGAGCTGTCTACAATTAATGCGGGATAGTTGATTACCGGAGTTCCAAACAAATGCTATGGATGTAACTATCTTAAAATTTTCTAATAGATAAGCATTTCATCTATCGCAAAACTATAATGTGACTCTGAAATTTCCTTGTTCGTAATGATGAAAGTCTGAAATTCAATTTTGATCTTCATCCAAAAAAGTTTTTACAAAATGCAAATTGTATTTACCAGTGATGAAACAATATTTTCCACGCATTCTTGCTTCCTCTCTATTGCAACCATCACTTAAATCATCTGAAATTGGTAGAAGCGTTCTATTGTCATTGGTGACAAACATTCTCAGATGGCCTCCTATGAGACTCCTTAGGCCCAAAGCTACATCACGTTCTGCGCCGTAAACCATAGAACCATCAATGAATGCCGTTGCTTGATTGAACTGTTCTCTCGGTCCCAAGCAGCATGTAGGTGCTGGTGATGATCTTACAAACTCCATACATGTAGCATTGTTGTTGTAAAGAGCATCTTCTTCATTTGTGATCACAGGAAAACATTCAGGATGTACTGTGGAATTATTTTCGCAACAAGATATAGAGCTTCCATTTGCCCCCTTATTTAGTGCGGTAGCAGTTATGTCATGGTCCAAGAATTGACCCCATATGGCTAACATAACTGAAAATTTAGGATCATCTCTATAATAAGGCCTATGCACTACCAAACTGACCAATCTTGCAGACGGTAATGGTTCCCCATTTTTCGATCGTCGTGGAGCACTTATTCCTGAAATAGGCAATGGATAGATTGTTATTTCTCCAATAAATCAAAATAAGCCTTCCAAATCAAATCGGCACTTTAGGTCTGAGGAACCAGAGAAATTATATGAAGTGTGATATAATGACAAATAAAAACTATCTAAAATTCAGAAACCATCTCAAAAGGATTACTTACCATCAGCGTAATCTGGTGGTAAAGACCTTCGGAATGGTATGTAGGCTCTCCCAAAAGAATTTGGATATTTCAAATTATTGCAAGAGCCATCATATGTCCTATATTTCGAGAAAATATTACACTCGGTGTTGTTTTTTTCACAAAACTCAATTAATATGGGATCTTCATCATTTTTGGAACATATTCTTTCGATTTCTGGTTTACTCGAATTCCTGGAAATGAAATTTTACTTCAAAATCAAAGATGTAATAAGGTTACATTCAAGGGTAATAAAAATGAAAAGCTTGATGACCCTTGAAATTCAGAACAGATTTATGATATTGAATACCTTTGTATGTATCTAGAAACAAATTCTTGCATATATCCTATCCGTGCCAGTTGTTGAGCCGTATTCGATGTAGATAGAACTTTTTGATGCCTGTAGCTAGGAGAATCGATAGGTAGTATTGGAGTAGTCTCTTCTAGTTCATCTTTATGATCCAGAGCTGCTTGTCCTGCTACTAGAGCTTCGTCCCATTCTGAGTCATTATTATAACGTTTGGTTCGAACCTGTTTATCAGCTATAGGCCATGCGCTCGATAAAAGGAGGTTTAGAGATTCTGTTGGAGCTAATTCAATAGAATCGTTTGCTGGTATGGTTATATTGTCAGTATTATCACTTATCCCATTGATTCCATATGAGACAGACACGACCAAAACCACAACTACAATACCTCTACAAGCGAATATGATAATATCTGGAAAATTGCCCATATTTTACTTACAAGAGTATGGCACATAAGCAACACTGGAATTGCTTCACTTTTATCTTCCTCTCTCTTGCGATGCTTGAGTGGAAAGCATACTGTGGCCTATTTTCATTTGCCAATAATCTGCTTCTTTCATCTGTATGAATCATATTTATTCCTCAATGTCAAAATATGTCGATTTTGTAAGATCTTGAAACTGTAAGTTCAAAATATTTGAATCCATTCAGAAATATGTCACACCTTTATTATAAACAACACAATTATGTTGAAAATAGCATATTGTTTCAGTATTATTTATAATTTTAATGTTATCAAACCACGTAGATGATTATAGGTAGATACCTGATGCGTTATTGGATTTTATCGATGTGATCAATATTTGTTTTGTTTACACATTGTTCAATGTTAATGTAGCAGAACTTTTAAAATTAATACGAACAACTCATATGAACTGTTCGGAAACGTTTAGTTCAATTAAATCTTGAACATTTGTTGTACGGCAGTTTTTTGATATCAGAAAGCCTAGTATGAAAGCCGTTTTACTGTAGCTGCTATACAAAATAGTGTGTCATGAAAACAAAAAAGTTAAATGTCATATTCGTTTTATCGTGGCAAACCGCAATTGCATTTGAAGTGTAATTCCTTCTTTTTATTTGATATTCTGTTCAATGCCATCTTTGCTTTATTAAAATGTCTTTAAATGAATGTTTTCTAACCAAGAGTTAGCGTATATTCATTTAATATATGAGTTTGTAAATGCATCCTGGGAGTATCGGCGAAGACATCCGGATAGAATGCATCCGCATCCTTCTGTATTTGTAAGAGATAATCGCCAAATAATTGATCAAGAGTTGAGTAATATACATTGGGATCGTAATAATTATAACAACGTTCGACCACAGAAATTTTGCTACATGAATTTTGTATGAGTTCGACAGAAGTCCTACGAATGTTAGAAGAGCTTTTATTGTTTTAGGAATTTCAACTACCAGTCTTAAAACTGGATCACATACGTCCTTATCATTTTCAATCTGTTCAAGTAACAACCAGGTGATGAAGAACGAAGAGTTACTTTCTGTAGGTGGATTCTTAATTCAACTGCTATTAATAGATTTTTTAAGTACCATGTTGTGGATCGATGAATCGTGTTTCATTCGACCAACAAATATTCAGTACGGATTCAGTGTCAAGGATACAAGGTCAAGGATAGGTATTTATAACACCTTTTTGGACCTCACTTTTGTCCCACACCATATCTATAGGCTTTCTCTTACCAAAAAATTTTCGAACACTTTCAAAGAATTACGTTGGAAAATGTATGATATGTGAAAAAACCTGTTTTAAAATTTCGAAAAGTATGGTTTGCCAACCAATGCTTATAAAAACTTTTTGTATTAATTTTAAAAGTTATATCGATTGTTAGAAAACCAAACTGCTACAGAAAACTGAAAACTACCTGTATAATATGAAAATTTGTTATTGCGTGGCACAAAGGCACACTTCGAAATTTACGAAGTTGTCGTTTAAATGACGAATATCTCATCTTTTTTTTTTCTAAGCAAAGATCAATTGTCCTAAAATAACAATAACTTTTCCAAATAGTATTCACCGTCGACAGTACGCCTACCAGGCGGGCAAATCAACCGAGACGGCCCTTCATCATCTGGTTCCCCAGATCGAAGGAGCTATTAGCCTTCGGCACTGTCTTAGGCCTGCTGTGCACAATGGACCCAATCAAGCTGTCTAAGTGCTCCTGACTTTTCCGCCCCCGTTTTGATTGATTGATTGATTGATTGATTCAAATAGTATTTGGGGAGGAATGAAAAATATGTGCTCCTCAGTTTTGGAAATATTGTTCAAGCGAGTCTTTGTTGTTTCCAAATTGTATAATATTTGTATTTTCTAGAAAACCTGCGCTCATGAATTCTGAAAATCCACATCGTTTAAGAGTTGGAATAATAAGAAACTCAAAATTTTTAAAAGTTTTCATCGTTCGGTAACAAGATAGCTAATGGAAAGACTGTTGAGGAATGGTGAGTAATTATTTGACTAGCTATATTATGATTCATCTATGTTCCAACTTGTATTAAGTACAAATATGTATATGACTACATAATTTACTCATACGAATGTATTCAACAATTAGTTTATTTATCAGTCGAGACATATACTTACGTTTTAACAAACTTGTTTGTAAAAAACGACACCATATGTTTTCTCATCGTTTGAATCCATCACTATAAAATGAGCTGCTTTGGTGCAATTTAGATTTTCGAACAAAGCGCCGATCGTAAATCATAAAATCCAGTGCAAATTTCGTGAAATAATATAATTTAATCTCTACGTAAACATACTCAATGCGTTATAGTCCAAATTTGGAAATTATACTATATATGGCACTGCGAATTTTGAATTCTCAACTCAACGTAGGTTGGCATTGAGAACTTCGTCATTAACACTATTTATATCATGCCGTGAATTCATTCAGAATATTTGTAATATAATTCAAGCGTTTAATAAAGTGTGAAATCATTACCAGTTCAATAATAAATTGTAAATAATCCAGACTGGTATTTTTTGCCATCCCATGATAATCTAATTGATTAAATATTTATAAATTAGGTTTCAACCTATTTTTTGAAAACACTTTAAACCTATTATGAATAGCCAGTTTAATATGACAGTTCTTTTGTTTCATCTTCAAAAATAATGTAATAGGAAAATTTGATACTTTGAATTTTGACGAAAACGAGTCGAAAAGGCGCAAAGTATTCCGAAGGCATTGTGACGTCACGATTCTACACTTCACCGTTTGACAATATACTCAATAGGCACAAACCAAAATCTGAACGTAACAGTGGCGGCTGGTACTAAAGGGCACAAGGGCGTGCCCACCTAACAACCAACGTGCCGACACAACCAAGGCCAATCCAGGCAATTCTAACGCTCAAAACTGTGTTCCGGGGAACGTTCTGAAGTGTACCTATTTCAAGTATCATTCGGTTGACTACGGTTATCTTCGCCATATGCACTCAAACCGGTTTTGGGCACAAAGCATCGCATCTCCAGTAAACGTCTTGCCTTCATAGTGTACAGTGTGTGAATTCTATTCGAATTGTGAAGTCTTAAGTGCGTATATTATCAATGATGGAAGTTAATTGTGTGCAAAATCTTTTAAATTTAAAGGAGGAAAATCTTTTAATCAAAAAGTAAGGAAGGCCTATTCCTGATCTTCAATTAAACTACACTTCCACAAGTAAAACCCGAACTTACAATAGAGTATTCAACAAGAATATTTATGAAAAATACGAGTGGATGTGTGGATGCCCAGTAACACATAAACTATTCTGTTTTATGTGTTTAACTTTTAAGAAAGAGGTTAGTCCCTCGGCCTGGCACCAGCGGACCACGATGGCAAGTGCAGCGTTCTGAAGCTCGCACAAGGGAACCGCGTGTCTTCCGTGGGTCACAGTTGCCAAGTCGTCTGCGTAGGCTTGAGCGTACAGCCCAGCCTCATTCAGCTCGACCAATAAGCCATCCACCACCAGGCACCAAAGGAGTGGAGACAGTACTGCTCCCTGAGGGCATCCTCGGGTGACTTGTGTACGCGACGCTGCCATTATGGTGTGCTGTTATCAGTATCTGCGAGAGCATGGTCTTGATCCCCTCACTCCGCATTAGTGGATATTCATTTATTTCTTGTTGACTTTTGCAAGATAACGATGAAAATGTCTGTTTAGTCTAGATCTCCCTATAACTCTATTAGCTACGTTATGATAAGGATACATTAAATTATTTACTGTGGTATTATGAAAGTAACATTCTCATAGTACTTTACGTCAATGATTTTGACAGTTGATCTGACAGCAAGATATTATAATAATACATAGAGTTGTAAAACACATATGTTGTCAATTCAAACAAACTTCCAATATCATGACATTAGTATAATTTGACGTCTTTCCAAGTCTTCAGCTGTATCTAATCATTTGCAATATATGAGTTAACTGTTCCTACGGGTGTCAGAAATTGAAGAGAAGCGAAGATTTATAATGAGGGAACTTGCAGGACGTAAAGTTCCATTTGGTCCTCTATAGTCCACAAGAAGAAAATACTTCAAAACTTTGGATGCAATTAAAGTTTTGCATATACATGAATATATGCAAGTGTGACCTATTTCCCAAGAATTTTTATATATAATATATGCAAGGGAAACGATCCCAAAATTCAGATCGCTTTTCTAGGCCAGCGTCACTTTTCAAGATTTCTTGGTATTTAAATTTGGTTGGTTTCAGTTGTATCCCGAAAAAAATGGTGCAATTTTAATTCTACGAATACTTTACTGTTGAAAAATCGGTTTCTTCAAGTTCTCTCGAAATGTTCGTCCTCACTCTACAAATCTCAACAGAGAACTCGAATTTATTTTCCCATCTTGTATAGCAAATAAGTAATCAATGAATAATTTATTGAACATATCTCACGAACAGTCAAGTGCACTAGTTGTTGATGTGATTTCAATGAGAACGGACTTTTTACAAGCCTCAAGGAGACCAATAGTAAGATTCATATACAACAAAAACATTTACTCTGTTTGCAGCAAATAAGTATTGATAAATATTTAATATATACTTTCATCATAAGCATCATAAGTGAACAAGTTCAAGTGATATATGAATTTGGAATATACAGGTTGTCTCAACAGTTATTACGCTTTGCGTCATGGTTGATAACAAAATGTTCTTGAGTTAATATAATTGCAAGTCAACGACTTTATAAACCAAGTTCTGATACACTCACAGTTGACCATGGCAGAATCTTGAATCCAAAAAAATACTTTGTGAGGGATTCAATTGAGCGCTATATATGGCTTATATTTCCCAGCCAAAGTCTTGAAGTGTACCGAAAAGTCCAATCTAGTTTGCTCCTCAAAATTATCTGAATAATGCTCGTTTCAGTATTATAATTCATCAATCATCTTTGAAAGTTGGTTCTTCTTCATATAGATATCAAGCAGGATTATAGGGAGACAGAAGATATTTGATATAACTTAAAAAACTTCAGTAAACATCAAGGCTGTAATTTGTTATTGTACGAGAGTAAAGTCAAAAGTTCCTGAAAAATGAAACCAGAAATGATTTATTTTTCAGCGATGACCTCATCGTTGGAGTCAAATCTCTTTACTCCGCCATTTCTTCAAGTTTGTAGCGCAACTTTGCCATTGCGACTGCGGACCTGTGCGCCGGTGCGTTGTCCTGGTGGAGCAGCACTTTTTTCTTTGCCAAATGCGGCCGCTTTCGCTTCAAATCGGCGTCGAATCGATCCAAGAGCTCTGGATAAAATACACCGGTAATCGTTTTGCCCTTCTCAAGGAGATCGATATGAACGATACCGTGTGCAGCCCAAAAAACTTCGCCATGACTTTGTAGGTCGATAAACCCACTTTGGCCTTTTTCTGCTTCGATTCGCAAGGACAAGTTCACTGTTTCGACTATTGTTTGGTTGCTAGTGTTTTGTGATGGATGTTTCGTCCATGGTTACGTAACGGCGCAAAAAGTTCTTTTTATCGCTCTTAAACTTTGCCAACCACTCCTTGTTGCCACACGGTCGCGCTTGTTGTCAGCAGAGAGCAAATGCGGGCACCCATCTGGCAGATTTGAGATGCCCATAGACTCAGCAATGTCGTGCACTTCAACTCGTCGATCGCCCAATATCATACCATGGATTTTATCGACGATTTCTGACGTACATTTGGACGACCAGAGCGTTCGACGTCCTTTGTGTGGTCATACTACCACAAGGAAAATCAGGAAACCACTCGTGAATCGTTCCAATCGGTGGTGAGTCCCCATAATGTTTAACAAGCGATGTTTTGGCTTGCGTAATGTTTTTTCCACCAAGAAATAATGTTTAATGAAGACGCGAAATTCGCTTTTTTTGAGGTTTACAAAATCTTTAAGGTTGTTGTTTGCTTTCGATGGGTGTCAAAACAGAACTGAATGACATATCAGTCTGAAAATTTTAATGCGTTGAAGGTAAAGATGGTACATCACAAATGTCACATGGGATTTTCGATTGTGGCGCCATCTATTCTATTTTTCAGGGACTTTTACCCTTCCCCTCGTATTTATCCATGATATCAGCTTGACATATGTTATTTCCAAGGCATTGGAAAGCTGCATTGACAATAAATGAAATTCATGTTCAATATTTGTTAATACGCATACATAGAACGGTGAAAGGTTATAGAAAAATCGGTGATACTCCTTGAAAAAAAATTGATCAAATATTCCTCAGTCGAAAGCTTGTATTTTTCTTGTATAAAATTTGCTTGAATAATATGTAATACTGGTCAATTAGCAAGTGTATGCAATTTCGAAACTTACTTCTTAATGTGTCAACTATGATTTTAGAAAACCAATTTTGCTTTAGTTCAATCCTCTGTAACTCAGTAGCGGATTGAGATCGCACCCTTGCTTATATGAACTTTTTTGCTTACAATGATCAGTTCTGTCACCCTTTCCAGTTTGGCATAAACAAACCGGAACACCACGTATATTACGTATAGTGGTGGAACTAAAAACATTTTTATTACATTTTTAAATCGCAACATTCACATATAAATTCTACTGTACTTGAAATTCCAATGGTGTACGTATATCCGTACCATTGATTTCCGGATGCACAGGGCTAAACAATTTAGGTAGGTATTAAAAAAATTTACTTACATCAACGTAGTTCTCTCTAATAGATAACAATCACCAATGATGAATGTATATGTAGAATATAACACATGATTGATATTTGATACAGAAACCATTGAAGTGTGAACGAAACCTTATACCTTTAGTAGCCTAGGGGCAAATTCATCCAGAAGGCACCTACGTAAGATATACATTTATTAAATTTCAATACTTCTCACCTTACGGAAGATTCTTCGGATACTGGTACTAGTGGGGCTAAGTGGGACACTAAAAATATAAATTTCCAATGACAGTAAGTTTAAAGCACTAAAGCATCCAGTAAGGTTCTCAACGACCCTACAGAACTTTCGCCAGAGGACATGGCATCAGAAGCAAAGCTAATATGTCTGGATCATAGGACGTTGTGTTCATAAAAATAACATTTTAGGCATTTTGAAAATAACAAGAAATAGAGATCAGCAGCGGCTGACCAATTTTCATCTAAGTCCATGCAATTTTGCAGAACAAAAAAATAATCGAGGGATCTAAATCTATACAAATGATAATTTCCGATGATAGTTTAAAGGAGATCAGATTTTAGAACAACTGGTATTAAATCGTGAAAATATTCCCGTCCACAGCTTTGCAGATGACGGTACACTTCATACCGCTTTCTCATCTAGAGCCCCTAATATACCGAGACAGGGACAGGTTGATGCAATTAAAGGAGATTTGGCAAAAATTTTGAAATGGGGATCTTCTCCAGGAAGATGTCAGGTACAACTATTCCTATGAAGTCTTCCATTACAATGCTCGGGATCACCACCAACAACACCCTCTCATGGGACGAACATGTGAGGTTCATTGTGAAAATTGCTTCACATAAACTTGGTTTGCTATTCCGTGCCAAGAGCTACTTTACAGCCCAGCAGCTTTTCATAATCTACAACGCACAGTTTCGACCTTTCTTGGAGTATTGTTCACATGTTTGGAGTTCGGCTCCCAAACATACTCTGAAGTTCTTGAATTCTATCAAAAAGAGAGCTATTCGTTTGATTGATGATGTCATACTTCATTGAATTCTCTAGAACATCGTAGAAAGGTGAGAGGTCTCTCCCTTTTCTATAGATATTTCCATGGTCGGTGTTGAACAGAAAGGGTATACCTGATTAAGATGGTCAAAATGCCCCCTCCGCGAAATCTAAAATCGAAGTTATTACCTGCTTTGAACTGTCAAATAAACATGTTTCCTGGGGTGGTATGGTCGATACCCCCACAGACCCCCGTGGAGGAGAAAAACCTTTTTTCTTCTCATCGTCACGTATATGCAAAATTTATCCCTCGTGCAAAAGTATGGGTATCAATGGTCACTTCAAGCACAAATTCTAAGGCTCCAAAAACGTGTTTAAAACTTTAAAATCGATTTTTATAGCACCAAACCAAGTGGTACACTTAAGTTCGATTCACCATCGTATTCCTGAGTGAAAAACCTACAAATAACTATGCGTACATGATTCAGAGAGGAGTGGAGGTTCACATACAAAAAGCAATTTTTTTTGTTTTTCAAGGTTTTTTACTATTTTTTATGTAAAAAAGGTATATATGAATCCAAAATTACTACTTATATTGGCCAGGGATGATGCACCTCTGATATATAAACATTTTGATATTTCTAACCAACCAGTACGTGACATTACCGTTAAGAAACATTGGAGCCTTAGATGGACCTAGATGGGCGTCAAAAAATTTGTGGTGAAAGTGACCCATACTTTTGCACCAGTGATAAAATTTTGCATATAAGTGACGATGAGAAAAAAAAAAGGTTTTTCTCCTCCACGTGGGTCTGTGGGGGGTATCGACCATACCACCCCAGGAAACATGTTTATTTGACAGTTCAAAACCTTTTAATTTTAATAACTCCGATTTTAGATTTCGCGGAGGGGGGCATTTTGACCATCTTAATCGGGGATACCCTTTCGTCTGTTGTTCCACCACGAGAGATTCCAGATAGGCGAACTAGACGAGCTCAAACTAGTCACCCCTTCACTGTCTCGAGGACCTGCCGAACTTCTTCCCACCAGACTTTATTTTTCTTTCGAACGGTGAAGTTGTGGAACTCTTTACCTAGTGAGGTCCTTCCCTATGCCTATAACCTCCAATCCTTCAAGAAAAATACGAATGTCAATCTCCTCTCCTTAGATTTCACTGCTGGCTCACACGATGTTCTTCGAACATTATGGTGTCCTTCTCCTGTAGTCAAAGTTAAAAAAAAAAATAGTTTTGTCAAGTATGCGTGTGATAGAAATTATTTACCTTTTGGCAACAAGAAACTTGCTTTTGTTGAGATTTTACTACGCTCTAGTCACGTATGAAGAGCGATATTATTTTTCGTTACCTGAAGTCGTTAATGAACGAAACGTGAATATTGAAAAACGCACAAGGAACACAAAATATCAAATACATAGACTATTGATTTGTTCCCATTGCTGTATTAAGGGTTTCTAGTTTCGTTTCGTTTCGTGTTTGTGCTTTTAAGGACATTCATTTGAATAGAAACTAAATTTTCAGAGTGTTGCGAAAAGGCATGAAGAGAAATAATAGCCAACGTGATATTCTCGAAATGATTCATCTCCTGAGGATAATCCACGCAATGAGCCGGGATTTCAGCTTTAATTAAAAAAAAGACATGTAGGTCAGAATCGGAAAATTTTTGTGGGATTCGATTCGTGGAGTTATCAGGATCATTCATAACATATAAAACCTCACCCCCTATTTTGGCAATATATATTATTTTCGAATTTTAAATCCACCAAGGAGGTTTTTTGGGTCGCTGATCACGATTTTGACGTCAGATTTACTTTTAATCAATTCTGGGGGTGAAAATTGACAAGTTTTGCACATTTATGGGCTCCAAGGGGGGTGGGGGAGGGTGACCGGTGAGGTTTTATGTGTTATGAATGATCCTGATAGCCCCACGAATCGAATCCCAAAAAAATTTTTCGATTCTTACCTACCTTTTTTTTCCGGTTCGTTGCCTGAACTAGGAATTATGTGAGAAATCCAACTCCCACAGGAAATAATTCTGTTATTTTAAAACAACTTGGAATGATAGAAAGTTTATATATTCAATAGTCAGATATATGGAACGTAAATTTTATACTAATGTACATCGTGATATTATGCTACACAAATATAGCAACGAAGTATTGAGTGTGGCCAGCACTTCAGCCAAGTTGAACCTCATCTATTACTTTTCAGTTATACCATCGATGCATCGATTAAAATAGTCAACAAACTACTTACGATCTTAATTCTCAAGATGCCTTTTAAATAAATCACTCATCATATCCATAACCATTATCCAAAAGTAACATTTGTGCTAAGGAGAAGATAAAATATCTAATAATCAATGATTCTATAAATATATTCAAAGGAGATCTGGGACATTACCTATATCTTTAAAATAGATAACAGTATTTCAATAGTAAATATTTGAAGTCAAAGAAACGAATTAAAACCAAAAATCTCTGTACGTTATTGGACTATTCCATCAAAAAGGTGCATTCATAAATTTTGTCGATATTATTTTTAGAACCAATTCACTTATATTAATTGAAATATGAACTTGACCATAAAACCAAAGGTCGTGTAAGGTTTTTGAGTTGAAATTAAACTTGTAACTTAAATTGTAACGGTCATAAAACCGAAATAATCTTTTCATCGCGATTGTGACATGTAAGTAATCAACAATATTTTTCCATTCTACAAGTTTTTATTATGATAAATCGATTTAGTCTGCTATATATAACTTTTACTGCCCCATAACCACACAGAACAATTATTCTATTTTCGTCTATAAGGTACTATGAAATTACATGCGTCTCCTGAATATGGTTCCTTTTACGATGGACTTCCAGTACTTTCCTTGTAACCACTAGTCACTTCAGGAAATATATAAATATTCGTTCTGGTGACTTCATACTTCACTGAAGAATTGAGCGCCGATGAGTGTGTACTGACGTTGAGGATTTTGCCATATACAATTCGGTCAGTAGAAAACGTAAAGTATGAAGGAGTAGGCTAATTGTCAATGAGTAGTATTTGAAATTCAAAGAGGAACCAGGAGGAATTATTGGTATGTTCTGTTAATTCCATGCTCCACTGAGTAATCTTTGTACTCATCAGTATGAGGAGGAGTAACTTTGAATATCTCATCTTATTCATCTTCATCAGTGTAGTGGAGAACAATGTCATTTGGATTGGAGTTAATTGATTAATAGGGAAGTAAAAATTATTTATTGTATGTGGCGCATCCATTATTACAAAAGAATTTATTTGGATCACTCTTTGATATTTGTTTCTTACATTCGGAGTTTGTGGTTATCATTTAATCATCAGTTGAGTCATTACGTCCTTAAACATCTATACGGTTGAAGTCTGAAGTTAGACTTGGTCTTCATGGGACCTCCACCATTCTCTCTTAAACTTCTAACTTTCCTATTTTCAGTAACGGAATAATCCCTGTTAATAACAATTCTCTTCGGAACATTCCTCCCATATATTGCTGAAACACTGGGATCTCTAGTTACGGTCACCATACTTCCAGGATTGAGAAGCATTCGCCGTTCATCTCTTATCTCCTTCCTTATTTGAAGCCGTATTCTCTCCCTTAGCATGCTGTCTCCTCGACATACTCTTGCCCATTGCTTGTTAACAGCACAAGCCTTCAGCAATGATTTTGAATCCAAACATCTAGAAAAGTAGATACAAACAAATTAAAAACAATAAATTAAGTAAAAGATCCATTCATGCAAATGAAATATAAACAATATTCAAAACACATACCTGAGTATCATCGCAAACACCTCGACTGGCAGCAACCCGAAGGTGAACTAAGCAATTACTTCGAACGGGAACAACTTGAACATTTTGAACTTGACAAAGCAAAGAACAAACTGAATAAGGGATGAAAACTCTAGGGTTATCTACCCATCAATAATCAACCATACAAAAATTTCCAGATCAATGACTCGAAACAAGTATTGTTCCGTTCTGCTGACTTCATACTTCACTGAAGAATTGAGAGCTGATGTGTGCGAAATGGCATTGAAAATGTTTCCATCTCCAATTCTGTCAGTAGAAGACGTAAAGTAAGAAGGAGCAGGATAATTGCCAATGAGTTGCATTTGAACATCGAATAGGAAACAGGAGGAATTATTGGTATGTTCTGTTAATTCCATGCTTCATTGAGTAATCTTTGTACTCATCAGTATGAGGAGGAGTAATTTTGAATATCTCATCTTATTCATCTTCACCAGTGTAGTGGAGAATGATGTCATTTGAAGGGGAGTTAATTGATTAATGGAGAAGTAAAGAAGATATCCTCATCTACTGGATCATTTATTGTATGTGGCGCATCCATTATTACAGAAAATTGGTACGACCAGTCTGCGACAGATGTGGAATCTTATCTTGAACATAAACTTCTCACTATGGAATGTGAATGATGACCCGTTAGTAGCAAGAAGATTTTTCGGTTAAACCTAACAGTTACTCATTTAGGATCCATGATTCATGTAATGATTTCTGATTGCGGAATGTTCATTCCAAGTCATTCAACGAATAAGTTATGTAACAGGGCATCAAATGAATGAAGCAACAGAATGCATTACGATATAATGAGGAAGATAGAAGAGCATAGAGAAGAAGCAAGCTGTATGACTTCCTACGGCATCACCAGAAAATGCGGCTAAATCAGAACTGAAAAAATTAATTTATTTCGATATAATTGAAAAAACATATAGTGACAATATCCAGAAACAAAATGAATGAAATATTTGGCTACGTCCAAAAAAGGAATTTATTTGGAACACTCTTTCATATTTGTTTCTCACATTCTTAGTTCGTGGTTATCATTTAATCATCAGTGATTACATTCTTAAACATCTATACGGTTGAAGTCTGAAGTTAGACTTGGTCTTCATGGGACCTCCACCATTTTCTCTTAAACTTCTAGGTTTCCTATTTTCAGTAACGGAATAATCCCTGTTAATCACAATTCTCTTCGGAACATTCCTCCCATATATTGCTGTAACATTGAAATCTCTAGTCATGGTCACCATACTTCCAGGATTGAGAAGCATTCGTCGTTCATCTCTTCTCTCCTTCCTTATCTGAAGTCGTATTCTCTCCCTCAAGATACAGTCTCCTCGACATACACTTGCCCATTGCTTGTTAACAGCACAAGCCTTCAGCAATGATTGCGGATCCAAACATCTAGAAAAGCAAATACAAACAAATTTAAAAACAATAATTTAAGTAAAAGATCGATTCATGCAAATAAAATATAAACAATATTCAAAACACATACCTGAGTATCATCGCAAACACCTCGACTGGCAGCAACCCGAAGGTAAACTGAGCAATTACTTCGAACGGGAACAACTTGAACATTTTGAACTTGACAAAGCAAAGAACAAACTGAAAAAGGGATGAAAACTCTAGGGTTATATACCCATCAATAATCAACCATACAAAAATTTCCCGATCAATGACTCGAAACAAGTAAAGTTCCGTTCTGCTGACTTCATACTTCACTGAAGAATTGAGAGCTGATGTGTGCGAAATGGCATTGAAAATGTTTCCATCGCCAATTCTGTCAGTAGAAGACGTAAAGTAAGAAGGAGCAGGATAATTGCCAATGAGTTGCATTTGAACATCGAATAGGAAACAGGAGGAATTATTGGTATGTTCTGTTAATTCCATGCTTCATTGAGTAATCTTTGTACTCATCAGTATGAGGAGGAGTAATTTTGAATATCTCATCTTATTCATCTTCACCAGTGTAGTGGAGAATAATGTCATTTGAAGGGGGGTTAATTGATTAATGGAGAAGTAAAGAAGATATCCTCATCTACTGGATCATTTATTGTATGTGGCGCATCCATTATTACAGAAAATTGGTACGACCAGTCTGCGACAGATCTGGAATCTTATCTTGAACATAAACTTCTCACTATGGAATGTGAATGATGACCCGTTAGTAACAAGAAGATTTTTCGGTTAAACCTAACAGTTACTCATTTAGGATCCATGATTCATGTAACGATTTCTGATTGCGAAATGTTCATTCCAAGTCATTCAGTGAATAAGTTATGTAACAGGGCATCAAATGAATGAAGCAACAGAATACATTACGATATAATGAGGAAGATAGAAGAGCATAGAGAAGAAGCAATCTGTATGACTTCCTACGGCATCACCAGAAAATGCGGTTGAATCAGAACTGAAAAAATCAATTTATTTTGATATAATTGAAAAAACATATAGTGACAATATCCGGAAACAAAATGAATGAAATATTTGGCTACGTCCAAAAAAGGAATTTATTTGGAACACTCTTTCATATTTGTTTCTCACATTCTTAGTTCGTGGTTATCATTTAATCATCAGTGATTACATTCTTAAACATCTATACGGTTGAAGTCTGAAGTTAGACTTGGTCTTCATGGGACCTCCACCATTCTCTCTTAAACTTCTAACTTTCCTATTTTCTGAAACGGAATAATCCCTGTTAATCACGATTCCCTTCGGAACATTCCTCCCATATATTGCTGTAACATTGGAATCTCTAGTTATGGTCACCATACTTCCAGGATTGAGAAGCATTCGCCGTTCATCTCTTCTCTCCTTCCTTATCTGAAGTCGTATTCTCTCCCTCAAGATACAGTCTCCTCGACATACACTTGTCCATTGCTTGTTAACAGCACAAGCCTTCAGCAATGATTTCGAATCCAAACATCTAGAAAAGTAGATACAAACAAATTAAAAGCAATAAATTAAGTGAAAGATCGATTCATCCAAATGAAATATAAACAATATTCGAAACACATACCTGAGTATCATCGCAAACACCTCGACTGGCAGCAACCCGAAGGTAAACTGAGCAATTACTTCGAACGGGAACAACTTGAACATTTTGAACTTGACAAAGCAAAGAACAAACTGAATAAGGGATGAAAATTCTAGGGTTATATACCCATCAATAATCAACCATCCAAAAATTTCCAGATCAATGACTCGAAACAAGTATTGTTCCGTTCTGCTGACTTCATACTCCACTGAAGAATTGAGAGCTGATGTGTGCGAAATGGCGTTGAAAATGTTTCCATCTCCAATTCTGTCAGTAGAAGACGTAAAGTAAGAAGGAGTAGGGTAATTGCCAATGAGTAGCATTTGAACATCGAATAGTAAACAGGAGGAATTATTGGTATGTTCTGTTAATTCCATGCTCCACTGAGTAATCTTTGTACTCATCAGTATGAGGAGGAGTAACTTTGAATATCTCATCTTATTCATCTTCATGAGTGTTGTGGAGAATAATGACATTTGAAGTGGAGGTAATTGATTAATGGAGAAGTAAAGAAGATATCCTCATCTACTGGATTATTTATCGTATGTGGCGCTTCCATTATTACAGGAAATTGGTACGACCAGTCTGCGACAGATCTGGAATCTAATCTTGGACATAAACTTCTCACTATGGAGAGTGAATGATGACCCGTTAGTAACAAGAAGATTTTTCGGTTAAACTTAACAGTTACTCATTTAGGATCCATGATTCATGTAATGATTTCCGATTGCGGAATGTTCATTCCAAGTCATTGAACGAATAAGTTATGTAACAGGGCATGAAACGATTGAAGCAACAGAATGCATTATGAGTATAATGAAGAAGATAGAAGAGCATAGAGAAGAAGCAAGCTGTATGACTTCCTACGGCATCACCAGAAAATGCGGCTAAATCAGAACTGAAAAAATTAATTTATTTCGATATAATTGAAAAAACATATAGTGACAATATCCAGAAACAAAATGAATGAAATATTTGGCTACGTCCAAAAAAGGAATTTATTTGGAACACTCTTTCATATTTGTTTCTCACATTCTTAGTTCGTGGTTATCATTTAATCATCAGTGATTACATTCTTAAACATCTATACGGTTGAAGTCTGAAGTTAGACTTGGTCTTCATGGGACCTCCACCATTTTCTCTTAAACTTCTAGGTTTCCTATTTTCAGTAACGGAATAATCCCTGTTAATCACAATTCTCTTCGGAACATTCCTCCCATATATTGCTGTAACATTGAAATCTCTAGTCATGGTCACCATACTTCCAGGATTGAGAAGCATTCGTCGTTCATCTCTTCTCTCCTTCCTTATCTGAAGTCGTATTCTCTCCCTCAAGATACAGTCTCCTCGACATACACTTGCCCATTGCTTGTTAACAGCACAAGCCTTCAGCAATGATTGCGGATCCAAACATCTAGAAAAGCAAATACAAACAAATTTAAAAACAATAATTTAAGTAAAAGATCGATTCATGCAAATAAAATATAAACAATATTCAAAACACATACCTGAGTATCATCGCAAACACCTCGACTGGCAGCAACCCGAAGGTAAACTGAGCAATTACTTCGAACGGGAACAACTTGAACATTTTGAACTTGACAAAGCAAAGAACAAACTGAAAAAGGGATGAAAACTCTAGGGTTATATACCCATCAATAATCAACCATACAAAAATTTCCCGATCAATGACTCGAAACAAGTAAAGTTCCGTTCTGCTGACTTCATACTTCACTGAAGAATTGAGAGCTGATGTGTGCGAAATGGCATTGAAAATGTTTCCATCGCCAATTCTGTCAGTAGAAGACGTAAAGTAAGAAGGAGCAGGATAATTGCCAATGAGTTGCATTTGAACATCGAATAGGAAACAGGAGGAATTATTGGTATGTTCTGTTAATTCCATGCTTCATTGAGTAATCTTTGTACTCATCAGTATGAGGAGGAGTAATTTTGAATATCTCATCTTATTCATCTTCACCAGTGTAGTGGAGAATAATGTCATTTGAAGGGGGGTTAATTGATTAATGGAGAAGTAAAGAAGATATCCTCATCTACTGGATCATTTATTGTATGTGGCGCTTCCATTATTACAGAAAATTGGTACGACCAGTCTGCGACAGATCTGGAATCTTATCTTGAACATAAACTTCTCACTATGGAATGTGAATGATGACCCGTTAGTAACAAGAAGATTTTTCGGTTAAACCTAACAGTTACTCATTTAGGATCCATGATTCATGTAACGATTTCTGATTGCGAAATGTTCATTCCAAGTCATTCAGTGAATAAGTTATGTAACAGGGCATCAAATGAATGAAGCAACAGAATACATTACGATATAATGAGGAAGATAGAAGAGCATAGAGAAGAAGCAATCTGTATGACTTCCTACGGCATCACCAGAAAATGCGGTTGAATCAGAACTGAAAAAATCAATTTATTTTGATATAATTGAAAAAACATGTAGTGACAATATCCAGAAACAAAATGAATGAAATATTTGGCTACGTCCAAAAAAGGAATTTATTTGGAACACTCTTTCATATTTGTTTCTCACATTCTTAGTTCGTGGTTATCATTTAATCATCAGTGATTACATTCTTAAACATCTATACGGTTGAAGTCTGAAGTTAGACTTGGTCTTCATGGGACCTCCACCATTCTCTCTTAAACTTCTAACTTTCCTATTTTCTGAAACGGAATAATCCCTGTTAATCACGATTCCCTTCGGAACATTCCTCCCATATATTGCTGTAACATTGGAATCTCTAGTTATGGTCACCATACTTCCAGGATTGAGAAGCATTCGCCGTTCATCTCTTCTCTCCTTCCTTATCTGAAGTCGTATTCTCTCCCTCAAGATACAGTCTCCTCGACATACACTTGTCCATTGCTTGTTAACAGCACAAGCCTTCAGCAATGATTTCGAATCCAAACATCTAGAAAAGTAGATACAAACAAATTAAAAGCAATAAATTAAGTGAAAGATCGATTCATCCAAATGATATATAAACAATATTCGAAACACATACCTGAGTATCATCGCAAACACCTCGACTGGCAGCAACCCGAAGGTAAACTGAGCAATTACTTCGAACGGGAACAACTTGAACATTTTGAACTTGACAAAGCAAAGAACAAACTGAATAAGGGATGAAAATTCTAGGGTTATATACCCATCAATAATCAACCATCCAAAAATTTCCAGATCAATGACTCGAAACAAGTATTGTTCCGTTCTGCTGACTTCATACTCCACTGAAGAATTGAGAGCTGATGTGTGCGAAATGGCGTTGAAAATGTTTCCATCTCCAATTCTGTCAGTAGAAGACGTAAAGTAAGAAGGAGTAGGGTAATTGCCAATGAGTAGCATTTGAACATCGAATAGTAAACAGGAGGAATTATTGGTATGTTCTGTTAATTCCATGCTCCACTGAGTAATCTTTGTACTCATCAGTATGAGGAGGAGTAACTTTGAATATCTCATCTTATTCATCTTCATGAGTGTTGTGGAGAATAATGACATTTGAAGTGGAGGTAATTGATTAATGGAGAAGTAAAGAAGATATCCTCATCTACTGGATTATTTATCGTATGTGGCGCTTCCATTATTACAGGAAATTGGTACGACCAGTCTGCGACAGATCTGGAATCTAATCTTGGACATAAACTTCTCACTATGGAGAGTGAATGATGACCCGTTAGTAACAAGAAGATTTTTCGGTTAAACTTAACAGTTACTCATTTAGGATCCATGATTCATGTAATGATTTCCGATTGCGGAATGTTCATTCCAAGTCATTGAACGAATAAGTTATGTAACAGGGCATGAAACGATTGAAGCAACAGAATGCATTATGAGTATAATGAAGAAGATAGAAGAGCATAGAGAAGAAGCAAGGTGTATGACTTCCTATGGCATCACCAGATAATGCGGTTGAGTCAGAACTGAAAAAATCAATTTATTTTGATATAATTGAAAAAACATATAGTGACAATATCCAGAAACAAAATGAATCAAATATTCGGCTACATCCAAAAAAGGAATTTATTTAGAGCACTCTTTCATATTTGCTTCTTACATTCTTAGTGTGTGGTTATCGTTTAATCATCAGTAGAGTGATCACATTCTTAAACATCTATACGGTTGAAGTCTGAAGTTAGACTTGGTCTTCATGGGACCTCCACCATTCCCTCTTAAACTTCTAACTTTCCTATTTTCTGAACCGGAATAATCCTTGTTAATCACGATTCTCTTCGAAACATTCCTCCCATATATTGCTGTAACATTGGAATCTCTAGTTATGGTCACCATACTTCCAGGATTGAGAAGCATTCGCCGTTCATCTCTTCTCTCCTTCGTTATCTGAAGTCGTATTCTCTCCCTCAAGATACAGTCTCCTCGACATACACTTGTCCATTGCTTGTTAACAGCACAAGCCTTCAGCAATGATTTCGAATCCAAACATCTAGAAAAGTAGATACAAACAAATTAAAAGCAATAAATTAAGTGAAAGATCGATTCATCCAAATGAAATATAAACAATATTCGAAACACATACCTGAGTATCATCGCAAACACCTCGACTGGCAGCAACCCGAAGGTAAACTGAGCAATTACTTCGAACGGGAACAACTTGAACATTTTGAACTTGACAAAGCAAAGAACAAACTGAATAAGGGATGAAAACTCTAGGGTTATATACCCATCAATAATCAACCATCCAAAAATTTCCAGATCAATGACTCGAAACAAGTATTGTTCCGTTCTGCTGACTTCATACTCCACTGAAGAATTGAGAGCTGATGTGTGCGAAATGGCGTTGAAAATGTTTCCATCTCCAATTCTGTCAGTAGAAGATGTAAAGTAAGAAGGAGTAGGCTAATTGCCTATGAGTAGCATTTGAACATCGAATAGTAAACAGGAGGAATTATTGGTATGTTCTGTTAATTCCATGCTCCACTGAGTAATCTTTGTACTCATCAGTATGAGGAGGAGTAACTTTGAATATCTCATCTTATTCATCTTCATGAGTGTAGTGGAGAATAATGCCATTTGAAGTGGAGGTAATTGATTAATGGAGAAGTAAAGAAGATATCCTCATCTACTGGATTATTTATCGTATGTGGCGCTTCCATTATTACAGGAAATTGGTACGAGCAGTCTGCGACAGATCTGGAATCTAATCTTGGACATAAACTTCTCACTATGGAGAGTGAATGATGACCCGTTAGTAACAAGAAGATTTTTCGGTTAAACTTAACAGTTACTCATTTAGGATCCATGATTCATGTAATGATTTCCGATTGCGGAATGTTCATTCCAAGTCATTGAACGAATAAGTTATGTAACAGGGCATGAAACGATTGAAGCAACAGAATGCATTATGAGTATAATGAAGAAGATATAAGAGCATAGAGAAGAAGCAAGGTGTATGACTTCCTACGGCATCACCAGATAATGCGGTTGAATCAGAACTGAAAAAATCAATTTATTTTGATATAATTGAAAAAACATATAGTGACAATATCCAGAAAAAAAATGAATCAAATATTCGGCTACATCCAAAAAAGGAATTTATTTAGAGCACTCTTTCATATTTGCTTCTTACATTCTTAGTGTGTGGTTATCATTTAATCATCAGTAGAGTGATTACATTCTTAAACATCTATACGGTTGAAGTCTGAAGTTAGACTTGGTCTTCATGGGACCTCCACCATTCTCTCTTAAACTTCTAACTTTCCTATTTTCTGAAACGGAATAATCCTTGTTAATCACGATTCTCTTCGGAACATTCCTCCCATATATTGCTGTAACATTGGAATCTCTAGTTATGGTCACCATACTTCCAGGATTGAGAAGCATTCGCCGTTCATCTCTTCTCTCCTTCCTTATCTGAAGTCGTATTCTCTCCCTCAAGATACAGTCTCCTCGACATACACTTGTCCATTGCTTGTTAACAGCACAAGCCTTCAGCAATGATTTCGAATCCAAACATCTAGAAAAGTAGATACAAACAAATTAAAAGCAATAAATTAAGTGAAAGATCGATTCATCCAAATGAATATTCGAAACACATACCTGAGTATCATCGCAAACACCTCGACTGGCACCAACCCGAAGGTGAACTGAGCAATTACTTCGAACGGGAACAACTTGAACATTTTGAAATTGACAAAGCAAAGAACAAACTGAATAAGGGATGAAAACTCTAGGGTTATATACCCATCAATAATCAACCATCCAAAAATTTCCAGATCAATGACTCGAAACAAGTATTGTTCCGTTCTGCTGACTTCATACTCCACTGAAGAATTGAGAGCTGATGTGTGCGAAATGGCGTTGAAAATGTTTCCATCTCCAATTCTGTCAGTAGAAGACGTAAAGTAAGAAGGAGTAGGCTAATTGCCTATGAGTAGCATTTGAACATCGAATAGTAAACAGGAGGAATTATTGGTATGTTCTGTTAATTCCATGCTCCACTGAGTAATCTTTGTACTCATCAGTATGAGGAGGAGTAACTTTGAATATCTCATCTTATTCATCTTCATGAGTGTAGTGGAGAATAATGCCATTTGAAGTGGAGGTAATTGATTAATGGAGAAGTAAAGAAGATATCCTCATCTACTGGATTATTTATCGTATGTGGCGCTTCCATTATTACAGGAAATTGGTACGAGCAGTCTGCGACAGATCTGGAATCTAATCTTGGACATAAACTTCTCACTATGGAGAGTGAATGATGACCCGTTAGTAACAAGAAGATTTTTCGGTTAAACTTAACAGTTACTCATTTAGGATCCATGATTCATGTAATGATTTCCGATTGCGGAATGTTCATTCCAAGTCATTGAACGAATAAGTTATGTAACAGGGCATGAAACGATTGAAGCAACAGAATGCATTATGAGTATAATGAAGAAGATATAAGAGCATAGAGAAGAAGCAAGGTGTATGACTTCCTACGGCATCACCAGATAATGCGGTTGAATCAGAACTGAAAAAATCAATTTATTTTGATATAATTGAAAAAACATATAGTGACAATATCCAGAAACAAAATGAATCAAATATTCGGCTACATCCAAAAAAGGAATTTATTTAGAGCACTCTTTCATATTTGCTTCTTACATTCTTAGTGTGTGGTTATCATTTAATCATCAGTAGAGTGATTACATTCTTAAACATCTATACGGTTGAAGTCTGAAGTTAGACTTGGTCTTCATGGGACCTCCACCATTCTCTCTTAAACTTCTAACTTTCCTATTTTCTGAAACAGAATAATCCTTGTTAATCACGATTCTCTTCGGAACATTCCTCCCATATATTGCTGTAACATTGGAATCTCTAGTTATGGTCACCATACTTCCAGGATTGAGAAGCATTCGCCGTTCATCTCTTCTCTCCTTCCTTATCTGAAGTCGTATTCTCTCCCTCAAGATACAGTCTCCTCGACATACACTTGTCCATTGCTTGTTAACAGCACAAGCCTTCAGCAATGATTTCGAATCCAAACATCTAGAAAAGTAGATACAAACAAATTAAAAGCAATAAATTAAGTGAAAGATCGATTCATCCAAATGAAATATAAACAATATTCGAAACACATACCTGAGTATCATCGCAAACACCTCGACTGGCAGCAACCCGAAGGTGAACTGAGCAATTACTTCGAACGGGAACAACTTGAACATTTTGAAATTGACAAAGCAAAGAACAAACTGAATAAGGGATGAAAACTCTAGGGTTATATACCCATCAATAATCAACCATCCAAAAATTTCCAGATCAATGACTCGAAACAAGTATTGTTCCGTTCTGCTGACTTCATACTCCACTGAAGAATTGAGAGCTGATGTGTGCGAAATGGCGTTGAAAATGTTTCCATCTCCAATTCTGTCAGTAGAAGACGTAAAGTAAGAAGGAGTAGGCTAATTGCCTATGAGTAGCATTTGAACATCGAATAGTAAACAGGAGGAATTATTGGTATGTTCTGTTAATTCCATGCTCCACTGAGTAATCTTTGTACTCATCAGTATGAGGAGGAGTAACTTTGAATATCTCATCTTATTCATCTTCATGAGTGTAGTGGAGAATAATGCCCTTTGAAGTGGAGGTAATTGATTAATGGAGAAGTAAAGAAGATATCCTCATCTACTGGATTATTTATCGTATGTGGCGCTTCCATTATTACAGGAAATTGGTACGACCAGTCTGCGACAGATCTGGAATCTAATCTTGGACATAAACTTCTCACTATGGAGAGTGAATGATGACCCGTTAGTAACAAGAAGATTTTTCGGTTAAACTTAGCAGTTACTCATTTATGATCCATGATTCATGTAATGATTTCCGATTGCGGAATGTTCATTCCAAGTCATTGAACGAATAAGTTATGTAACAGGGCATGAAACGATTGAAGCAACAGAATGCATTATGAGTATAATGAAGAAGATAGAAGAGCATAGAGAAGAAGCAAGGTGTATGACTTCCTACGGCATCACCAGATAATGCGGTTGAATCAGAACTGAAAAAATCAATTTATTTTGATATAATTGAAAAAACATATAGTGACAATATCCAGAAACAAAATGAATCAAATATTCGGCTACATCCAAAAAAAGGAATTTATTTAGAGCACTCTTTCATATTTGCTTCTTACATTCTTAGTGTGTGGTTATCATTTAATCATCAGTAGAGTGATTACATTCTTAAACATCTATACGGTTGAAGTCTGAAGTTAGACTTGGTCTTCATGGGACCTCCACCATTCTCTCTTAAACTTCTAACTTTCCTATTTTCTGAAACGGAATAATCCTTGTTAATCACGATTCTCTTCGGAACATTCCTCCCATATATTGCTGTAACATTGGAATCTCTAGTTATGGTCACCATACTTCCAGGATTGAGAAGCATTCGCCGTTCATCTCTTCTCTCCTTCCTTATCTGAAGTCGTATCCTCTCCCTCAGGATGCAGTCTCCTCGACATACACTTGCCCATTGCTTGTTAACAGCACAAGCTTTCAACAATGATTTCGGATCCAAACATCTAGAAAAGCAGATAAAAGCAAATTAAAAACAATAAATTAAGTAAAAGATCGGTTCATGCAAATGAAATATAAACAATATTCAAAACACATACCTGAGTATCATCGCAAACACCTCGACTGGCAGCAACCCGAAGGTAAACTGAGCAATTACTTCGAACGGGAACAACTTGAACATTTTGAACTTGACAAAGCAAAGAACAAACTGAATAAGGGATGAAAAATCTAGGGTTATGTACCCATCAATAATCAACCATCCAAAAATTTCCAGATCAATGACTCGGAACAATTATTGTTCCGTTCTACTGATTCCATACTTCACTAAGTATTAGGCTACTCGCAAAACTAGACTAATTTGAACTAAAATCTGCTGGATATTTTTGAACGGTGCTTTTCCATCATTCCGAATAACGACAGACAATTATTATGATTCTTTCGATAGGTATTTAAAGCTACAATTGCTGTAGCCTATAGAGGGTCGGCTAGGCTTCTGAAAATGCTATGGGTGCTGAAACATGTATTCCGGCTCTTCTGGAATCGGTCCAAATATATCAATGGGATTAAGATATGGTAAGGGAAGAAATGATAGCTACTCAGATAGAAATGAAGACGAAGGAAGCATTAATAAGACCTCTTCCATAAACGCAAAAGGCTAAAATTGTAATTGATGTGTAGAAAGTAATGGTTGATTTAAATGACGAATTAGAATGCAATTTCAGGAACAAAATATTTCACACTGAATACACATCACACAATACTTTGGCCAAATATTACAAATGTTTTTCCACTTTCTGTGTTCCATTCAAAAGAAAGGAATTGTATTGGAGTGAGGTAATCCAACCCTGTACATAAATCGCTCACTGTTCCTGTTGTCAAGTTATTAATATATCCGTTTCCTTTTTTGTATCTGAAAATACACCACTGAATAAAGTATACCGTTCTAGTCTAGTGGATTACTATAGGTTTGTCCGAATATAGTGCATTTTTATAAATGCCTCATCCTAATTTACACATAATCCCCTTTGCATGATATGTTATTAAATAAATAGTCACTTCGTTTGATGCTCGTCTTTAGCTACTGAATCACCTTGCCAAGTTACCAGTTGCTGCAGTAGGGATATATTTTTGCCATATGCTTCAGTGACATTTTTGGTAATTAAGTTGCAAGTAATATTAATTTAAATTAATCACTCTAAGGAGAAATATTTTGGGAAACTAGTTTCTAATTTCGTAGCCAATTTCGGTTTGATCAAGATCAAATAATATCGCGATTCGGCTTCACCAGATATAACTTTTCTGATTATTGAGTATCTTTATAGTTTATTCACCGATTTGCATCTAATATTGATTAAAAGTTGTGTTATTATTACTTAATTGATTTTCTTGTTGCCTGCGATGATGTAAATTATCCAACGCTATTTCCTGAGAAAGAAAACAATAAATTATTTTACTCCGTTTTGGTAACTCAAACTTCCACAATTTAATCGATGGGTTCTGGGGTTGTCCATTAGTTTCGACATTGTATAAACAGAGAAATGCCATTTCGATGAACAAAATTAGTGCTGCATTCAAGAACTATGACTTCAATGTAGAGTTTTTTTTTTTGCGGAGGTGAAGAAAACCCTTTATGGGGAGGTTATGAGCCTTTGGGTCTCATGGTCTACTGTGAGAGTTACCATTCCAGCCATACTCACTAATAACTTCACCCCCTTTGTAGGCTTGTCTGGCTATTGCCTCCTGTGACACTTAAGTCTGCTGGCCCATTGTATCTCGCCTTTGTTTTGTTTCTTTACGGTATCCACTCGAGCATTTTTGTATCTTGTACGAGTTTGTGCAAGTCCTTTACTGAGTGGGAACTGTATAATTCTGGTTCGCCGTTAGGCTCTCCAAAAATTGACTGTCTTTTGCGATCCAGTACCACGCATTTACACAGTATGTGTGTCACTGTTTCTGTATCCTTACCATTTTGTTTAGGTGCCCTTTTACTGGCGCATGGCCAGTCATGAGCCCTGTTACGATTTTATTTTTCCCTATTTAGTGCTAATAGGTCTGTCGTTCTTTTGTTACACGGGGCTTTGATGTATTTATTCCCATGTTCGTTTCCTGGGATTTTTTCCCAGTATTCTTTTTGGTTTCCCATGATCCAGTCTTCTACAGACCTTTGTGCTGTACGTTTTGGTACCCTCGTGGTCTTTTCTAGATCTGGAGGATTCTCCAACCCTCTTCTTGCAAGTTCATCGGCTTTTTCATTGCCTGTCGTTACCTGATGTCCTGGCACCCAGATCAGCTTAACGAGGTTTCGGTCTGCCAGTATTTCAAGTTCTTCTTTGCATGTCCATACCAGACGGGATGTCACTTCCCAACTTCTTATTGCCTTAAGTGCAGTCTGACTGTCTGTCAATATATGATGAATCTGCCCATCCTCGATTGCTCTCCGATTGTTTTCCTTCACACATTGGAGGATTGTATATACCTCTGCTTGGAAGATAGAGATGTCCCAATGAATAACTGAAGCCAGTCTTTGGGTTTCTTGAGTATACTCCTGCACCTTCGCCTTTTTCAGTCTTAGATCCGTCTGTATACCAGATCTTTCTTGTAGAATGTCGCCCAGGTTTGTATGTTCCCATCCAGTTCTTTCTGATATTGAAACCCTGAATGTGTGTTAAAATAAGCGATACTCTTTGGAATGTAATCTATTCTCATGCCTAACACGTCCCTGGTCACGATTTTTACGATGCTCATGTGTCCTGGCCCAATGTGAACATTCTCCGGTGTATTTTGTATTTTGAAGGCTACAAGCTTTGCCTCTTCTTGGATTAGCAATCGGAGGGGAGGTAATCCCAGTGGTGTCTCCATTGCTGTACTGGGCGTTGATTTCATGGCCCCTGTGATGCCAAGACATTCAAGTTTCTGGACCTTGATTAGTCTTGTCGTGGTCCTACTTTGTTGTGTTTTAGGCCACCATACCAAAGACGGCATGTTCAGTCGAAGCCCCCATTTTTTCCCGAAGGAGCGTCTGGCCACAAGTAATGAGGTGTCCGCTTTTTGAACTACTTTTCACAGATGTTGGTGCCAAGTCAGTTTCGAGTCTAGTATCACCCCGAGATATTTGACTTCCCCTTTTATCTCTACAGTTTCTCCTCGAATGTTCAGAGGTCCAAAGCCCTCTAATTTGGGATTTACAAAATCAATTGTGATTGTTTCCAAATGTGTAGATTCTACGAGATGATCGGTTTGACTGTAGACATATTTTGTTGTAACCCTAATGACATTTGCACAGCTGTGTATATTAGTTAATTTTAATTCCTGCTCTATAATTATATTATATGCACTCCTAGGCTCTCCAAAGGGTTTCTCCCGTTGAGCTAGTGTAATTAAATAAATAAATGTGGACAGGTTTTGCATGTTTTCTGAACAGAGATTTTTTCCAATTATCCATTTTCTATTGAGGAAAAGTTGTAATTGTGTCAGTGACAATTTTAGTGGCCATAAGTTGTGGAGACATTGTGCTCATTTCGTTTATTGCATATTTTAATGATTTTAGTAAGGAGGATGTTAAAATATTTTATATTTCGCAATATCTATTTGTATACATGTCTATGTCGTGGTGTTCATTAATTTGTTAATTGCATGAATGGAACTTCTAAAGATATTACACCTGTGCAAGATTAATTGAGTCGGCAACAATATGTTTTCAACATAATAAAAAATAAATGGAAACCATATGTAATAATAGAATAAGGATCGGGGATGCACACGCACAAGGAAGAAATAAGTGAATCCAAATAACTTTGTTGTATTAAATTATTGTTTAACTCTCACCGTTGCGCACCTGCTTTGTACGAACAATGACGATCTTCAACGAAGAGAATGTTACAATTCCACCTCGGTCAAATAGTTTTTATCGATCGCTGCAATGTAATCCAGAAGCATGTGAGAGAACTGACCTATTTTATTACTTGGCGCAAATTTTAGTGTAACTTCTGTAAATGAATAATTATGTTGCGCTGAGATGAATCTTGAAACTACATATTTATACGAAAGGTCTCTACAGAAAAACATAATAATCAGTAAATCGAATGTATAATATGTATTACCGTAAGGTGAGGTTACTTTGCAACACTTTTCGAATATAATGTATTATTTTTTTACAAGGTGAAGGAATCTATAATGTTCGAAGAACATCGTGTGTTTAAAAGGCATATGAAAAATAGGATAAGCCCCCCTCTTGAACATCGCGAACAGCAACTTCTAGTTTTTCTTTAGTATAATCTCTGTAACAGTGGCGGCTCCTCGAAGGAGGCTAAGGAGGCTCAGCCTCCTCACCAATTTATCTTAATGATCATTCTCCATTTTATTTCCTGTTTATCTGATAATTCTTTGAATTTTACAATCAATTCCCCGTTCTCAGTAGTTATTTTCAATCTGACAACAGTGCCCAGAGGCTAGATTCTCTATATATCTCAAACGCTAAACACGTGCGCTCAACACAGTTGCCGTTTTTCCAACCAGTCCAATTGATCTACATCAAGTAAAACACTAGAATTGCAACGTTCTCTGTAGGCTAACCTCTCGTTCGCCGTCGGTCAGTCGTATGAAATACGAGACTTGCTGGGACACGTGCTGTGTCAGTGCTTCTTATTGAGTCTTGCCACGCGACGCGAAGTAAGGTTAGATTAAAACTTGTCTGATCGGTAAATTATTAAACGTTAAATTGAGTGGAAGTCGTAGTAGTGATTTAGTTGCTGGCCTTTCAGAAAATCCATTTAGTGGATTAACATATGACAGAAAAGTGTTTTTTTAAAATAAACGGTCTTTACCGGATTTGAAAGGATTAGTGATGACAGGTATGTTTCAAAATCGCTCATTTAATACTGATAATTATAACAAATATTTATGGTTAACGGTATCTGAGGTACACAATAAATTATATTGCTGGTATTGCTTGCTATTTACATCTGATACAACTTCATGTTGGGGGCACTCGGGTTATGATGATTTGAAAATTTAGCTCGTGGTATAGACAGACATGAAAAATCGCAGGAACATATTACATCGAGTATTAAGTTTAAATTAACCGGTAAACAGAATATTTTTGAAAGAGGAAAACATATAATTTGGTAGACAAGAAACTACATTATAAACAACTTTTTTCATGAAATTTTAGATACTATTAAAGGTCAAATTGAGATTCGATTTTCCGATTTACATGAATTGAAGTTTTTCGACTTGAATAGAAGATTTTTCGAATCTTTTCCAAAAGAGTTTCCCAATACACTTTTAGATAACTTAGTTCTAAAATATAAATTTTTTGATAAAATAACACTGCACAATGAATTATGCGTTATATACTCGGATAAAGATATTTTAGGCCAGTACGACATTCACGCCGATATGATAAAATATATGATAGACAATGATTTGCAACAAGTTTTACCTCAGTTTTATAAACTACTTTGTTTGACAGTCAACATTCCTGTCACGTCGGCATCGGTGGAGAGATCATTTTCTAAGTCTGTACCATCGATAACCTAATTGGATCTTGTATTTTCTAACCATTTTGATCTGAAAACAAAAATACATCTGATTACTTACACATATTACAATGTGCAAAGTTTCCCCCAAAAGTGCATGCGGCCAGTTTTTTTTATTTAGTACAAAAAAGTATTTTTTGTACTTGGTCAACTTGATAGGTACAATGTTGCTTAAGGAAAACAGACTCTTAAAGCATTTGCTTTAATATTCGTTATTTCACAGACCTTAGTAATTGATTACTATAAATTAGTATAAATACTCACTAATGCAAGTTCGAGAAATTCACACATAAAAAAATTAAAATGATTTTATTAATCAATAACAATTATTCAACGATAAATATGCAAATTACCACGAAAAAAGCGATTTTTTCGGTTTTTTCAATGTTCCCGTCATTTTTTCCATTGCAGTACACCATTTTTTACCACTTATCGAAAATAGACGTAACAACGAGTAAGTGAGCCAAATCAGAAATCTATAGAAGATGTAGTTTTAAGAGGAATCGTGGTTAAAATTTTTTTTTTTTAAATTAAATTTAACAACTAAATATTTCTCTGAAAAAATTACTGCCTTTTTCTAATAAATAGAGGTATCTTTTGCCTAGTTTTGAGCTTTTTTGTCAAAGAAAAAAATTAAAAACCGAAAAATCGGTTTTTCAAATTTTTTTCGAAAAATTTTTGAGGTTAGGGTAAAGATGGGAGAGACAAAAGTTGTAGATTTTTTAGTCTCTACAACTTTTATATTTAACTTGTTTTGATAGAATGCACGGTTCAGCCAGAAATCACGAAAAACTGTTTTCAACCCCTAAAAACCCACCACATTCCACCCCGGATAGCAGATGTCGGTTCGATTTATTTTTCCCTCTTTTACAATATCTTGTTCTACAATATCCCGCTGTCAGATTGCTGTAACGAATTTTTTTTGGTGTTCAAATACTATTTGTACTGGCCTAATAATAGGCTCTTGCTTCTAGGTGCCTCTCTGAATTATTTCAAGGAAATTACCGAATAATTATAAGATTTATTAGAGCTTGAATCGATCAGATAGTTTAATACAATGTATAGTTAATATTGTTACTAACCTGGAAATGTTATAATGGTGGCAACAGTGCCATTCTATATTTAATTTTAAAAGGTGTCACTGGAAAATTTAACAGGAGAAAGTTACACGATTCCCACCACTCTTACTATTTTTCTTTGTAGCTAGTTAGTGTATATCCACATTGTGAATTTTGTGGTGATTATGAACTTCACCTGCTTACTTCTTCTAATAGAGGCATTCCAGTTGAATGGAATATTCCCCTTGAATATTCTATGTTTTCTAAACTGTTTAAAAAAAGATAATTTTCCAGTAACGATTATGATTCATTAGGTACTAGCATGAAACGAATATTTAATTATCGTTGGTTGTACTCTCTTACGCGTAAATAACATACGGGTTAATTAGAAAGAAAATTGATGGCTATAATTAGATGAAATGATGTAAAGTAAATTAAACAGGTGATAGGAAACAATTAGGGACATTGACGCAAGTTAGCCGGAGTAGCAGTATCATAATTAGATGATTGTAAAAATTAGTGTTTATTATTCACTTTGTTTCCTACATTACATAGCACATAAAAACTAGGGCTGTCACATCATTCATTACTTCAGGGTTCAGGGTAGGAACTGATGGAATCCGAGCGAAATAGTACGAAGTCATAGGCGTCGCGCATAAGGATATAATTAATATTATATCCTTATTAACTCCGACCCAAAATATCTATGGCAATTCGTGAAATCAAAAAAAAACAGTACTACCTCAATTAACACGTTGAGAGATAATGGCAGGTTAATTACAAGCCCTAATGAAATTTGCAAAACATTTTGTGAATATTTTCTCTCAGTTTTCAATCCGAGAAGAATTGTTCCAACTTATAACGCAACACAAAGAATCATATACCAACATTTCTTCTTATAACATTTCCTTACAATCTATTCTTCAAAAACTCCAAAATCTCCCATATAAAGGAGCGGGACCAGATGAGCTACCAACAACATTCCTCAAGAACTGTGCTGAATATATCGCATTACCACTTTACATAATCTTTAACAAATCCTTCGAAGAGGGTGTATTTCCGTCAGTATGGAAAAAAGCTCATATAATCCCGATCTTAAAATCTGGCAACAAACAACTTGTCAAAAACTATAAACCAATTTCAAAACTGTCAATCATAGCAAAAATTTCTGAATCCATTATATTTGATAACATGGCTTCATGAATAAATGATCAGTTGACTCAAACCTATTCACCTATATTGAGTATATCCTGCATAGCCTCAATAACAAACACCAAGTTGATGCTATTTACACCGACTTCAGCAAGGCTTTTCACAAGATCGATGACTCAGTTTTGCTACGGGAGCTCGCTGGAGTCGGGGTAAATGGCATTCTGCTAAATTGCTTTGAATCTTATGTGACAAGGTAACAGTCGGTAACCACAAATCAGATAATCGCAAAATCACCTCTGGAGTGCCTCAAGGATCATATCTAGGGCCACTCTTATTTAATATTTATATTAATGATATATCCCAATGCTTTCGATTTGCCAATTTTATAATGTTTGCGGATGATCTAAAAATATACCATTCAATTTCTGATGTTGACTACATCACGCTAATGCAGCAGCATATCAATATTTTTTATGATTTATGTGAGTCTTTATCTGAATTTCGAAAAGTGTCATCACATTCAGCTTGGACGCGGAAAGAACAGTCTAAATCAATCATATCAAATATCGTCCCATCCCTTACAAACTGTCACGGAAATAAAGGATTCAGGAATAATATTCGATTCTAAAATGCTTTTCGATAAACACATATTTTACGTTTCTAAAAAAGCTTATAAAATGTTAGGTTTCATAATGAGAACTTGTCGTGAATTTAAGAATATTCAGACTCTCCGTACTCTCTATATGTCATACGTCAATAGTATTTTGAGTTATAGTTCTGTAATGTGGAACCCTGGATACGACATTTATATAAATAAACTTGAACGGGTTCAGAATATATTCATAGATTATATTAATAAAAAATGCTTTCCATCCAACCCCAACAATCGTATCTACGTTCGGAATGAACTAAACATATTAACACTAGAGAATAGAAGGAAAATTTCATATGTGAAGTTCCTCTTTAAAGTCATAAATAATCTAGTTGATTCGCCTGCTATCCTTAGTAACATTTATCTTAATGCTCCTACATATATTACTAGGCATCAGCATTCATTCCGTTATGAACAATCTCAAACAAATTATTTTTTGTACTCTTCAATGCATAGATGCAACACATCATACAATACGGTATCAAATTCTATCTCTATTGATATTTTATCTTACTCTTTCTGAAAGTTTTCCTACATCTTAAAAAACATGTTTTTGCTTCACAGACTTAATTGGTAGTTATGTGTATATACAGGATGTCCTCGAACTGCGTGGCCAAAATAAAACCGAAGATTCTTTGATTCGAAAAAAATTCGATGAGCCTTTTTACTTTTGCCTCAAGTGTCTTGTTTAGCCGGTAGAGGGCTTCAAAGTTGCAAAAATAATTTTGTTTTTTCGATATAACTTAAGAACGTGATGGAGGACTTTCACAATATTTAGCAAGTAAGTTACTGTCAATAATGGCCATTTTTGAGAGTGGAGCACAGAGCCTTAGAGACCATAGAAATGGCTCAAACTTGAGGATGTAACGGAAAAAGTGTCCAGAACTTTTTTGTGGTCAATGTAATTCACTCGATATTTTTTATGTAGATAGCTTATCTAATTTGAAAACTTTTCTTACTCTTAGAAAATTTTGATAAAATCAACGGATTAGCTTGAAAAAATTAATTTTCGAGTCTCTGCAATTTTGGCTTACTAATTTTACTTGATTAAAACACCTTAGTTGCCTTTGCTTTTCTAATGTCATTTTGGAATTTGAAGAATTTATTCTCAAAACTGTCAGTTTTTACTTTGCTTTCCGTAAAAATTTTATAAAATTATGGCTCAAAATTTCACTAACACTGAAATGGTTGATATGTTATTGATTTATGGACTTTGTCGTTGCAATGGCCGGAGAAGGGAAACTGGACGCAGACGGACAAGAAGGACGTTAGAGCTCGAAGAAGAGATACTGGAAGCGGTTGAAACTGAACCTGGGATAAGCACACTACGTTTGGGACTTCGTATTGGAGCCTCAAAATCATTAGTTCATAATGTACTAAAAGAAGAACTGTTGTATCCCTATCATATTAAAACAGTTCAAGACTTATTGCCCATGGATCCAGGTCATCGGCTAGATTTCTGTCGGCTTATTGTCCAAAGACAAAACGCAAACCCCAATTTTTGTAGAAGAATTCTGTTCACGGACGGAGCTACTTTCACGAGATGTGGTCTTTTTAACCTCCATAATGAACATTTCTATGCTGATGAAAATCCTCATGAAACGGATGAAACATATTTTCAGAATCAAACTAAAATCAATGTTTGGGTTGGAATTGTGGATAACTTTATTATTGGCCCTACCGTTATACCCGATCGATTGAACGGGGAGAACTACTTGAACTTTTTGGAACAAAGGCTACTTGAACTGTTGGAAGACTTGCCCTTACACATTCGTCGTGGCCTTTGGTTTATCCATGATGGTGCACCTCCTCATTTCACATTAGCTGTGAGGCGACATTTGAATGCGGAATATCCGGATCGCTGGATAGGTAGAGGACACGATGCACCAGTGAACTGGCCGGCCCGCTCCCCTGATTTGACGCCCTGCGACTTCTTTCTATGGGGCGCTTTGAAGTCGAAAGTTTATGCAGCTCCAGTAAACACACGGGAAGAATTGTTGCAACGAATTAATCATGAAGCGGATTTATTGAAGAATGATCCTGAAGTACTAGCCAGAGTTCAATCCAATTTCTTGAAACGAATTAATTTGTGTATTCAGGAAAATGGGCAACATTTCGAACAATTGATGCCTTAGCGATTTCCCAAAAAGTTTTGTTGTTTCTTTTAATTTAGCATTTATTTTTCCTAAATAATCACATCGTTTCCCCATTTCTATTGTTTTTATTATTCGTGTTTTACCGAGATATTATCCATTTCAGTGTTAATGAAATTTTGAGCCATAATTTTATAAAATTTTTACGGAAAGCAAAGTAAAAACTGACAGTTTTGAGAATAAATTCTCAATTGCCAAAATGACATTAGAAAAGCAAAGGCAACTAAGGTATTTTAATCAAGTAAAATTAGTAAGCCAAAATTGCAGAGACACGAAAATTATTTTTTTCAAGCTAATCCGTTGATTTTATCAAAATTTTCTAAGAGTAAGAAAAGTTTTCAAATTAGATAAGCTATCTACATAAAAAATATAGAGTGAATTACATTGACCACAAAAAAAGTTCTGGACACTTTTCCCGTTACATCCTCAAGTTTGAGCCATTTCTATGGTCTCTAAGGCTCTACGCTCCACTTTCAAAAACGGCTATTATTGACAGTAACTCACCTGCCAAATATTGTAAAAGTCCTACATCACGTTCTCAAGTTATACCGAAAAAACAAAATTATTTTTGCAACTTCGAAGCCCTGTACTGGCTAAACAAGACACTTGAGGCAAAAGTAAAAAGGCTCATCAAATTTTTTTCGAATCAAAGAATCTTCGGTTTTATTTTAGCCACGCAGTTCGAGGACACCCTGTATATTGTATAATTGTATAAGTGTGTTTTTCATTTTTCATTTTTTTTCATTTTGATTTCATTCACTACATGTGAATTACTTGAATTCTTGATTGATTTTTATATCCATCACCAATTTTGTGTTAGTGTTAGAGAAATAGTAGATACTTATATGTAGAGGTTTTAATACTCCTCGAATCAATCGATGAGGTAATTAGTATTCCTTGTTCCAAGAGTTAATTAAATAAACACATTTATCAGTAGATTGTCAAGTATGCTCTCTTTTCTAATTGATGCTTTTAATTTGGTCGTTGACATCTTTGCTGTTACCATCAACACTATCATCCTCAACAGAAAGTTCCTCCCTACAATTCGATCTTTGGATCGAAGATTTAATTTCCCATGCTTGTGTATTCTTCTTATAACACAAATAGTACAAATTAAATGATGAGTGTTTTAATTTTATGAATAGTAAACTTTTCCAGTATTTTATTCCAAATTCGAATGATCATTATGATAATGTATGATCAGTGAAAGGTGAAAAAAGTAAGTTGAATTCATAAATGGTTGGTGAAAATAATAAACGGTCAGTAAAATAAAAAACAGTCAGTAAGATGAAAACAGATTGATTTTCCTTACCCTTGTACACATGCAGGAAATCCAAGCGGCAACGTTATCGCAGGTTAGTTTGTAAATTTTTTTTTTAATACAGTGAAACCTAGTTAATTGGGATCTCAAGGGACCAAGCCATATGTACCAATTATTGAGGGTTTCCAATAATCCAGTTGTCCAATTAAGCAGGTTTAAAATTATAGTTGTCTCATTTACAGAGGCCCCCGCTTACAGAGGTCGAAATGTGCCGTTATTCCATTTTTAGAGGTGGAAATGCGTATTTTTGGTGTTATGAATTTAATGTAGGTATGAATGTACATACATAATGTATTGCGTCGAAAAAAAAACAATACGTTAAAGTTTATGACTTAAAGTAATCGGTTATGTTTGTTTGTACTTGATTGCTAGTTGCTGAAACCTGTTTCTCGATAGAATAAATTTGATCAAAAATATTAGAATTATCAATATTTGACATTTCGAAATACTTGTGTAAAGTTTCTAAAGCTTCCATTGCCTCACGCTTTGAAATTTTTACTGGAGTTTCTTCACAATCTTCTTCTTCTTCTTCTTCTGTGTCCAAAGAAGAATACATAGCAACTATGTCATCATCATTGAGCTTCTCTGAAATGAGTACATTATCATCCATAGAAGCGAAATCCTGAAATCCTCACTTATACAGGTAATTGAGCTACAGAGTCTCAATTATAGAGGTAAACATCGAAAAAGTCTTAGAATTCAAATCTCATTTAACCAGGTTCAAAAAGTCCCATTAACAGAGGTAATTTAATGAAAAAAAACCGGGACCTCATTGCAACTCTCAATAATAGAGGTTTCTCACTTATCCAGGTCCCACTTAACCAGGTGTCACTGTACTAGGTTATTTGTTTTTGTAATTGATTGATTTTCCTTGCCCTTGTACACATGCAGCAAACTGCAACCAGCCACGTTATCGCAGGTTAATTTGTAAAAATTTTATATCTTTTTGGGAATACTAGGCTAGTAGGTTATGATATTCACAATAATGAAAAATAGTTATTTTACTGCTCCAAAATCTCATTTTATAAATGTACTGAGCCTTTTACAATATTTTACTGAGTGTTTGTAATATTATAATGTACATAATATTTAAAATTTCCGAAAAAATTGTAAGGGGTTGGTATGGAAAATTTTCGATTTTGGTCGACTTCATCGATTCTAATGAATCTTCGGTGTAATATGTTTTCTATGGTGAGAAATTCGATTATAACGTTAGTTTTAACATCAGATGATGATTCGGAAATAACCTGTCTCATGCGTGGTGATTCCAGGCCGCCGCAGTTGACGAATAACCAACAAGAGAAACAATTGAGTTTCACTACTACTGATCGCGAAAAGGACTGTCGAGTGATCTTGTTGGTGGTTTCTGTGGAACTTCGAGAGTGGGTTGTTACAGTTTTAGCACACGCTTCTTAGAGGCGCCACTCAGCAGCTGCATAATCATCATTGAAGGTCAGGGGTTTAGCCCCTAGATGCACTCCATTGTGCACCCCAAAATCAGAAACCTATTTTACATTAGCAGAATATTGCTTACGCTGGCTTCCATAAGTTCCTCTGGAAGCAGTTTTGCTTCGCCGAAGTAACTGTGGCTGAGGAATATGAAAAGATGTGAGAGTCAGTTTCTTCCACCTCTCTGCATTTCCTTAATATAGGGTCATCTGCGATGCCCATGATATGAAGATGTTTGTTAGGGCGACAGTGACCCTTGAAAATTCCAGTATCTTCCTAATGTCCTTTATCTACAATGACTGAACACACTCGTTGAGGCATTGCCTCCACCATAAAACTGTGTGTGTAGCGAAAAGCAAGCACCATAGCTGATAGGTAGCTCACGACACGAACACGAAAAAGGCATTAAAAGTTGACATAGAAATTCTTTTATGTTGGTGTTCGGTATAATAAGTTGTTCATTCCTCTCCACTCCGCTGTGTACCGGAACCCATAGGAGGACAATCGTATTATTTTTGCTCAGACCGTTGAGTCTCTCTAAGCATTTCTTGATGAACATATTATATGGCAGCCCAGCGCATTGATAGCTTCTTGACTGATGATGCTTTCAAAATATTCCAGGCCCATATACTCCTTGTTCCTGTTGCTGTTAGAACCATATGTGTTTAATGGTCTTTCTATTCAGTCTTGGTATGGTGTCTTTGCCCATTGGATCTTGCGACTTGTTTTATTCTTTAACAAAGCAATGTTTTCTGTCATCTCATCTAGGGGCATGTCCCAGGTTTGGTGATTTACAGGGAGGGGTAGTCTCAACTAAAGGTTAGCTGTCTAAATCTGTAAAAATAGGTATAGGTCCCCAGACCCCTTTCGAATTCGCTAATATAATACAGGTTGAAATTTTTGCCCCACCAGCCTTCACTGGTATTATAACAAGCATTCTATTCCATGGGTATGAGTAACCAATAATCGAACCAGGTTTAAACTTAGATGAGTAAGTATTTAATACTTAATCAAAACCTTAAATAATATCTTGAAATTGATGAGGTTAAGCCGATTGAGACATACAAAAGCATCAAATACATGGCCAAAACCATGAATATTTGGAAAGCCAAATGTAAATTTTGGCAACTGAGCTGCCATCTTCAATAGAATAATGTAATACATGTTGTTCCTTTTCTTTATTGAAGAATTACATGTCTAGTGTAATTTGTAGGTTCATTACAGTTTCAAGAAGAATTCCTCCTACGTTAATCATATCTTATCAATATTCCATTAAATCATATTTTCAGTTCATCTGGGAAATCGTTCTAGTTTATCAATTGCCATTGTATTATTGATTCATTTGCTCATAAGTTTTAGTACATATTTGGAATTAGATTTTTTTTTCGAGTATCCAACGAAACATTTTATCAGAATAGAAAAGAAACATCCAAAGGCGTATTTCTTTGCAAGAAATAAATGTTAGAAAAATACCACAGACAGTTCTATTCTTAGGTCTAGCTCTTTACTTAATTTTTTAGTTCGCCCCTTCCTTGATTCCGTAGTTTATAATTCTCTTTGTAGTGGTTCGTTTAACTTGTATAATTACCATGTGGCTGATGGAATATGTAACTGGAGGGCGGCAAACATAAGAGATGCTAAAAATAAAAATAAGATTTACCGGCCCGACCCACGAATAAGATTAACTATTATAATGACCCGTGCATCAACAACTAATGTTAATTCAATTTGAACTCAGGTAGTTCCAGAACATTATGTGCAGTGGCGTATCTAGTGTTTGCCAGGTTAGGCACGATCCCTGGGCTCTAGTGGCAGGGAGCGCTATTGGCAAGTTCTATTAACTTTATGGTTTATCTCTAGTTAGATTCGGTTGGTTTAGTCTAGCGCTAGTATGTACAGGATGTTTAATGAAGAATGGGTAGAACTTATGAATTAGCTAGAAGAATAAGGAGTATGAGTGAGAATTTAATTTATTTCCTTTTTCACGATAATATATTTATTGTTAGGTCTAATTGTACTTAAACTTTGGGAACACAGTTTCTTGCGTTGAATGTACTTGCAATACCTTTATATATACAAGGCTTGCGAGCTCGATCGTGACGTCAAAAGCCAGACGCTTTACTGCAGCTGGCCACCCGAACGTTACGGCATATCCAAATTTTAACAATTTATCATGTTCTAGTTCATGCATACTTTTTAAAGCGTAAAATGAAGCAATGTTCTCCTCTCCGGAATCAGGAATATTGCATAATTGGATTGGGTTTTGAATTTTGTCAATTATTCTTCATGAAGAGATCCATGGATTATTTACAGATCGCTGCGCGTGGTTCAGCAAATTGGCTGGAATTTTTTGATGTTGATGCACCTTCGAAATAGAGCTGACTTGGAGGGGTCAGGGGTCCCGAGAACTGGCCCTTTTTAGGCAGAAATATAGCCCTCTTTAGCCTATCTTTGATATGCTGGTTCTCAGCGGCCTTTTAACCAATAAACTTCCGCGGGAGCTTATTTTTTTCGTACTGTCTTCTAATATTGGAAAAAAAAATTTTGATCCCCGAACTAAAGGCTTTCTTTAGCGATCTGATAAAGTAGAACCGAAATTTCGCAAAATTGACTATCTCCTAGCTGGTGCCAACGGTAAAAATATGATTAGAAATATATCTCACAGGTCTCATTTCGTTTGTCTAACTTTGACCTTTCAAATGAGCACTTGCATGTCAAAATTGGTTAACTGGGGCCTATGTTACAGCTATTTAAAGAAATCAGTTTTGCCTAAAAACGCGTTTTTTATAAATCTGACTTAATGACTGAATATCTGTTCTATGATTTACAGACTTGGAGTCACGTTTTATGTGAATCATTTCCAGAATAGATCTTTTATAATAATTGGTTTCCTTAGTTAAAATATTAACATTTTTGTAATCGAATTGATGGTTATAATCAACGCAGTGTTTAGCAAGGGGGTGGAATTTTCTAACTTTCAGTTCAAGCCTCAAGCCTGCCCTGAAGATGCCACCTGTAATGGTTGGCGAAACGTCGGCATCAAGTCGAGCTATTGTGACGCGGAATCCATCCGGAAGACAAGATTTTTCAAGATTAGATAAGTTGTTCATTAACTATTGGAGAAGATGATCCCGTAAAAAATAGCGCGTTACCGCACCACACCTTTTTTAGGGCCATTTTACAAAAGTGTTTTTTTTTGCATTAAGCTGCGGTTTGCAAAAATTGTTCACCCGATCTTGCTGAAATTTTGTGTAGTACTTGGTGGGCACATACGCTACAACCTATCAGCTCCTAATCTTTGAGAGAACAACAGTTATGCATTTTTGAAATTTCGAGCATAATCGATGGTTTTTTGCAATTTGCGGGGTCACCTCATTTTTTCCGTCTTTTCACGGCGCATAAGCATATTAAAAGCTTCTTCTTTTTAACTCAATCCGACGTTGTCCGACGCGAAACCGGTTTTGGCCATTTTTACCATTTTTTTGGACCATTTGCGACGATCAAAAAGTGATCGATTTTAGTTCCTTCAATTTGTATTATAATTATCTACTTAAGGCAATTTTTTTCTCCGAACTCATTATTATGCAAATATTACTGACATTTATTGCTAATTCTATCACACTACCTTGCAAATTCATGCGTCTTTATAATGTTAAAGTATATTTTAGGTAGAATGCTCAAATAACAATATTTTTAATAAGATCGGAAAACCTTTTTCTATTACCTCATAAATCTTTAACATCTGGTTCGGAAGTGGATACTTGAGCGTTACATTTTTTGGTTTCAGTCGTATACAGACTTTGTTTGACATGAGTACGTATATTATAAAAAAATTGTTAAGCAGTGGATTCTTGATACATATACTTAAAACATTAATCTGTTACAGTCGATTATTCGTATTTCTGTTCGTTTCGGCGACGTGGGCATTTTTAATTGAAATTAGTGCGATTAGGACGCCTTGTGGTGATACAATTAGCTTTGAGAAATCACGTTTTAGACATTGCTACGTCTTCTGATGATGGTCGTAAGACCGCAACGTACGTAAAGACGGAAATAATGAGCATATGTGTTAGTGTGACCTATTTCCCGAGAATTTATATATAATTCATACCTGGGTCAAGAATCATTATTAATTTTATTTTGCACTGTGTAATATTATAGGACCTACTGATTAAATAAGTTATAAAACGCATAATAGAAACATTGTTTTGTTTTCTCAAACGAAACAAAAAGCAAAATAAAAAAAGAAAGATTTCATCATCATTCATATTACAAACAATGGTATTATTATCAGATGGAAAGATAAAATGAATTATACGATAGAGATTTGCCTGTTTTGAATTGAAATTGAATGAACTATGTAGTAGAAAAGAGGTATCGTGACGTGACAGGTATTACCTCGATGTTGTAACGTCTTGCGCCTACGGTTACGTACCTGATTTTTCCTCGGTGGAAATACACACTGCTCCCCGTTCGAAACTCCGGCACTATTCTATTCTGATCTGTTCTGTTGTGAACACCGTGGGAAGTTGCTATAGGTTAAGTCCGTATTTACTTTCACTCATAGCTTGCGATATTTACATGTGGTTTTGACAACAACAGCTCAATTTTCGTCATTTCTGAAAGAAATAGTGTCCGCTAAGAAGTGAAAACATGAGTTCGGTTAATTGTGAATCCTTTAGTATCGTCGTTTTCCAAGCATAACCTCGGGAAAGATGATGTTGATGCTAAACTATCCTAAGTTGAAATGTTAACATGATGTCCAGGTAAAATTAAGTGCAACCGGACATATGTGACTTTAGTAGTGATATATAATTATTTAAAAAAATGGAAGAAGACGATGTTACAGTACGAGTGGCTGTCAGGTAAAAAATTATCTTTTTTCATTCAAAATTCATCAGTTGGTTTTCTAATCGTTTTTTTACATTACTACTGTCTTAATGGTGATTTGCTAATAATAGAACATACATTTGTCGGTTAATTAGTGCCGTTTCCTGTTATTTATATTCAAATTTATTATTATTTCTTCGTCTCCAGAGATGCTAGTCGTAGGTGATGTTCCATTCAATTATCTAAAATAGGTTAACAGGTGTGATGTAGTGAACAGCATTGGGAATAAATTCTGTCAATTATACAGCCTTAACTTCCTGGTTTTAAATTCAAAAAACGCACAGTACAACAAATAAAGAAGCAGAACAACAAATTATGCGAGCTTCAACCAATAAAATGTGTAGTTTTTCTAATCACCACGACAACCCAGGTATTTGTTGTAAATTTTTTTCTGTAGGAGTATCTACTCTAAAGCCACATGTGGTGGATATTTTTTGACATAACAATAAAATGATTTTCTATCAATTGTAGTAACTCAAACTAATATACAGGGTGTTTCAGTTTATTCGGTCATAACTTCGGTAAACGATAGAACTTCTAAAAATAATAGGGGTCTTTCATATAAAATTGTTCTCTTAATCACTTCGTTTCCGAGATACAGGGAGCTGAAATTTTGAAAAATTATTGCATTTTCTTCATTATCTTCTAAACAAAATGTTCTTGAGACAAATACAGTAGCGTAGCTATGGGGTTTTGTACACATTAAAACCCCTTAAACTTCTACGCCAATGGTCGGAAATTATTATTGTACACAACTTTGATTTATTTTCTATAGAAAAGTATTCTTGATAAATTTCACTTAGAGGCCATTTTGCTTTTTATAATCAAGGTTATCTTATGGAATTTCTTTTAAAAGGCTATTTAAAAAGTAAAAAAATATTTAAATACTTACTTATTGGTAACGATAAAAAATAATAATTCATAATAAATGCTCAAAATGATCCATTTACTTCAACGCAACGGCGTCATCGATTTCTCAACGACCTTCTTCTTCGAATTAACATTTTATTATTTATTTCACCACAAGCTCTTCGAATACGATTCAGTAGATCTTCTCTATTAAGAAACGGCCTGGCATAAACTTTTCAGATAACCCCAAGCAAAAAAGTCCAGAGGATTAAGGACAGGTGATCGAGGAGGCCATGCAACTGGACCACCTCCACCAATCCATCTTTTACCGTACTTCCTATTTAGCCGTTCTCGTACTTGTCTTAAAAATGGGCGGGACAGCCATACAATTGTATTCATGCATTTGTTCCCTCATTAAGTGGTATTTCCTCCCACCTGTCTTCATGATTAGTTTCCAAAAATCCTAAAAAAGCAGCGGCCGTTAGTCTGTCTGGTGAACCGTATGGGTCAAAAATATTGTTTTTGTAAATGCCAGACATTGACATTGAATTCTTCTCGAAAATTCCTAATCTTGTACCATGATCGACTTTCAACAACGAAAACTTTCTCCATCAAATATTGTGGACAGATGAAGCACATTTTACTCGACGTGGAGCTACTAATTTTCATAATTTACGCTTATGTGAAAATGAAAACGATAAACAATTAAATAAGTCGTTACCTCAAAGCTCAAGAAGTGTTATATACGAGATTATACATGAATTAATAGAACAATAGTGAATAATTTGTCGTCGTCAAATATTGTGGGTTAAGTCAATGTTAAAATTCTTATATTATTTTGCAAACTAAAGGAAACTAACATTAATAAAATTTATAAATTTGTAGGCTATTGCAAGTGGATAAGTAACAAATATTATTATCATTATATTGTTCAAATTAGCAATAGTTTTGTGACTGAAAGGGGCTTATTGACTTCGGTTTTCACACAGAATCCTTCCCATATTGCCTAGTCTCCGGTTAACAGATCACGATAGTATGTGGAAACAAATGAAAACAATTGTTTTCCGATTTCTAGTACAAGACAATTATATTATGTCAAAATTACCAAGTTATATAACATATGTGACAGATAGCCAAAAGATAATTCTTTAAACAAAGTAAGAAACTTTTTTGGGGGGTTAAACAGGGGGGGCGTAAATACATTAGAGTTTAGAGTTGAATTTTAAAGTATGAAAATATTTCAAATATTACGCAGCTAGAAAATTTCCCATACATGGTGCCTCCATTTCGTAAATAAAGTTTATTATTATATTGAAACTAATTTTGACTAACACACATGGAAGGCATCTATCATTTAAACTTTTGAAATAATGTTTATGTCAAGCAGTAAATTTTTGAATAAGGGAGTTAGTTTTACCGCAAAATTTCTTTTGGGGCAATTGTCATGTGATATTACTAGCCTAATGGGATTATTTTCTTTATGATTATTTACTAGAGTATATGATGAAGGATTCATATTAATTAACTTATACCTATATTTAGAAATTTAAACACATGGTATTACTATTATGATGTATAAATAATATTAATTTTTTCGAAATATTAAATTTTTTCGAAAAACGGGTTCTTTGGGAGAATTATTGTTGCGCTTTTGTAACTTTCAAGTCATTGACTGCGATTGTCTGTTGAATGGCTTTTACGGTATGGGTACCTATAAATTTTTTTTTAGGTTATATGTTATAGTTCTTCGATATAACGCATACGATATATCACGCGAAAAACCGAAAAAATGACATTTTTGGTCATATATTCTGATGATGTGGCTGTAGACAATTTTACACCATCATGTTCAGCGCACCAAAAAACATAAATATATCGAACTAGTGAAAAATAACTATTTTGAGTTTTTCTTATCTCCAGGGACTTGACTATATTACTATAGAGTGAAAATGTGGGTCCACAATATAATAATCTCTTTTATCGAACTGAATATTAGAATAGTTTATGATTCTTGAACTGAAATCAATAAGTTAATAATTATGTTGCTAGATTATAATTATTTGTTGTTTTGTGTAGTGCTCGGTGTAGTAAATAGAGTTTTTAAGTTTTTCTTTTGAGTTACGTATTTTTGTAGATAAAACTGCTAATTTTAATTCTATTTGAATCATAAGAGTATAAGACTTTCAATTGAATAGAGTGGAGTTTATAAGTTAATTCGGAATGTAATACCTTGATATAATTGGATTTTGACCATTAATGTAAGTATATTATGTGTTAGTATACATTTACGTGATCTTGATCAAATGATTTCGTTCCTTTACTAACGGAAAACGGTTTCGTTATTATTACAATACCGAGAATATCGGAAGAATACTTTCGTATTGTTCAAAGGTCGATGCTGTTCTTTTTATAACGGATATTATCATTTCTAATATCGCAAAATTTTTTGTTCGGCACTGTTCTAAGTCGTTATAAGGTATGTATTCGCAAAACAGTGAAGTATTGTTATCTTCCAACTAATCGTTGAAGATATGACACCATCTGTAGACAACAACAATTGTGTAAATAAAGACTACGATGGTATCCATTATTCCATATTATGGGTATTATCAAGCATATCACCTAAGCCATTGTCGTATATTATTAAACTGTTTTCACAAATGTGTGGTCTTCTAGGTTAATTGTGCAGAAATCGAGTTATGTGATACTTACTTGAGTAATTTTGAGTCTAATGAAGAAATATCTAATTTGCTAAGCTAATTCGTTTTATTTCCAGTTATTAAAATTTCGTTATGCAGCCTTACGATGATAGTATTAATAAGTGTTCTTCAGGAATAAGTATCAGTATTGCAAGAAAGAGATAATAACTATTTCCTGGTAAATTGTAGCGTAATTTTCCAATGGCTGCACAAAAGTTACGAGTAATTCCCTTGTTATGATGGATTTTATACTATACATTTCGTTATAATACGTACACCGAGAGGAGAATCTAGAACTACAAGAATTTGATGTAATGTGGTTCAAGCTTGATAATCACAAACATACAAAATTTCTCTGTTGTCTTTATTCATCACCAAATGAACCAGTTCATGGTGAACTCTTTGAATTTCTTTCTATGAAACTTGACCTCAGTCAGCAGAGCTATCCAGCAGCTGAAATTATCATCATGGGGGATATGAACGTTCACAACTCCGCTTAGCTCAAGTTGGTTTTCAGCTGTTAATTAATGAACCAACACGGATCCCTGATAACAACTATCATTATGTCAATGCGCTTGAAGTAAAAGTCTGTGCACCATTCACCATTCACTCATCCCTACGACCTGTCTCTATATCACTCCACGAACCAATCGAACACGCAATGTTTGGCATTACAACTTAGCCGACTGTGATGGTCTTCGCATGTTTTTGTCCGAGTTTCCTTAGAAAAGCGTATGTTTTGAATTTGAGGACCGAACGCAATGTGCTTCAGAGATCTCGGATATTATCAGGTTAGGAATGCAAACTTACATACCTCATACCAACAAATCACCGTCAACTGGTGAACGATGGTTCAATAAAAGCTGTCCTAGGACCGTCGCTTCAAAAAAACAGCATACCTGCGTTGGCTCGGTAACCCAGAACAGAATACGTTGAAGCCAGAAATATGTGCAATGAAACAATAAACGCTTCGAAAGAGGTATATAATGCCAAAATGAGACCAAAGCTTATCGAATACCCGAATGGCTTCTGTTCCCTCCACTAACCAAAGACAGTGGCTACTATACCACAAGAAAAACTCAACCTTTTTGCTGGAATGTTTACAGCAAATTCCACTTTGGATCCACAAGAGAAGGACACTCCTAATATTGCTGCAATCGATAGCCATATGCCTGACATTGTCTTTCGTCAGCGCACAATTAGGCGCATTCTGCTTGAACTCAATACCAAAAGTCTGTGGGGTCAGACGGAATTCCACCCGTCGTTCTCAAGACATGTGCGCCAGTTTTCTGCAGGTTGTTTACCCTTTCATACAAACTTGGTGTGTTTCCTTCGAGCTGGAAGACAGCTAGACTCCAACCAATTCCAAAAAAGAAAAGAAGATCCTTCCTTATAGTTATAGGCCCATTGCCCTATTATCTGTGATCTCTAAAGTGATAAAGAAAGCAATCAACATCATCTAGAGAGCTCCAAAATCGTGAATGACCGGCATATGGCTTTCGTCAGCGGATATCAACAGGAGACCTGCTTGCCTACATAACACAGAATCCATTGAAAAACATGGGGAATTTCTAGCTATATCTTTGGATATCTCGAAAACATTTGACCGAGTCTGGCACCAAAGCCTTCTTGGGAAACTTCCTTCATATGGTTTGCCGTTTACCCTCAGATAGTACACTCCATGTGGTGGTAGACGGAATGTCCTTCGATACAATGACTTTCAACGCTGGTGTTCCACAGGGATATTGGCACGAACTTTGTTTCTGCTCCATATAAACGATCTGCTGAATTTTTTCATATTCCTGGACGCAGTTGTCCATATTGTACAACCCCTTCAACCTCTTGATACTATTAAAAATCTTCCAGAAACGCTTGAATCCGTAAACATCTTGATAGATGATTGGAATCGCATTTCATCTGTTAGTCGTTGGAAGTGTTTTGTTTCACTGGTAAACTGTAGCAGAAGATCTGAATCTTTCTTTATATTTTGTGAAACGGGAAGAGTGTTTTGGGGATTTGGTAATCAGTTATCCAAGATTATTAATTTCAGCTTGAAAATATGATGTTATACATTTAATTATAATACGTACATTTATATAGGAATATGTTCTATGTTGTGAACATCTCAGAATATGAATATGGCTCATTTTATCATATTCCTGGACGCAGTTGTCCATATTATACAGCCCCTTCAACCCCTTGAAACTTTTACAAATCTTCCAGAAACGTTTAATGAATCCGTATACATTTTCATAGATGATTGGGATCGCATTGCAACTGTTCTTCCCTAGAAGTGATTTGTTTTACTGATGAGCTGTAGCTTTCTTTATATTGTTTTAGAGATTTGATCAGTCATCCAAGATTATGAATTTCAGCTTGAAAATATGATGAATGTGAAAAAGTTTATTATTTGTTATCTCCATCTATCTTCTCGTTTTTCACAATCAGAATGAGTACATTGATAATCAGATCTAGCCTTATTGTGTTATTTTACTAGCTTGAAAAATCTCACTGAGCCAAGCGAATCAATATTACCTAAATTTTCATTACACATTCCCTAATATTGGCTATGTTATTAACAATTGTTTCTTTTAAATAATCTACACGATGACACTATGCCATAGAAAATTGGTATTGAAAGCAAAACCTTCTGGGTTAAAAGGTGGCGTCCTACCAAATACCTCCAAACACCAAAATGTGTAAAGTAAAAAGATTCGGATAAAAATGTTTTTTGTTACCTTTTTTGCTCTCAACCTAAGACGATAAATAAACGTATTACAGCGTTCCAATACCTAGAATTGTGGTCATCTCCTTGGTTAAGACTCCAATAAAATCATGTTTAAGAGGAATACTTTACCATAAATTGATACCACTAGAAGTTCCACCTGTTAGGAATTTTGAACCCCTTGCAAAATTACTTCGAAGATAATCTCATTACATCTTTACATAGTAGAAGTATTCTGGTTGGCATCTTAATCAATTGGGATCTCCAATAGACCCAAGATCAAAGTACAAGGATCCCAATATTAAACTCAATCAGTTAATCAAGCAAATGATATGCACATACTTTTTGGACTTCCTTTCTGAGACTTTTTCGGATCAAAATAAATACCAAAACCTTCAGTCGGTTTATCTTCCATCTATCAAACTAGGTATAATTTAAAGATGAAATAAGCTGTACCTTGTCATTTTTGTAAAATATGTAATTCATTCCCTACCCAACATGCCGATACCTAGAATGGTGATCATCTCCTTGGTTAGAATTTCAATAAAATCATGTTTAAGAGGAATAATTTATCATAAATTGATACTGATATACGGAATGGATACCAATACCGAGGAACTAAATAAAATGAATTAATCGTTATGCAATATTCATTCAATAAATTGCTATTCCGGTCCTGTTTCTTTTGAAAAGTTAAATAACGATTGTGCATGCGCTAGGTATTAGGTCCTATGTACGGAGGTTGATTTCATCATCGGTTCTTTTAGAGTTGTTCTTTATGTAGGTGGGCAACAATGCCATTCGAGTAGTCGCATAATTCGGACTTGCGTTTACCTCGTCATTGACCATTAACTCTTATTTAAACGATAATCAACTCCGTGTCATGTTTGCACTTACGTATCACCAATATAAATGTGATTGTTGTCACATTCAATCTCTACACGAATAAATCGTGCTGAACCTAATTAAATGATTGGAACTGAACGCTAGTGTAGCGTGTTTCAAATATGAATAATGCTATTAATAATTTGATTATTCTCAAAGATGTAAAAAAGTAAGTGAGAGAAAAGTTGCTTTCTCCACCAAGGGTGTATTCCAACATGATCATAACAAGATTGGATAATTGCTGATTTTCCTGAATTCACTTTTCACGAAACTTGAAGGCCCAGAAGTCAATCAGAAAAGATCAATTGAGAACTGGAGCATTGAAATCGAAAAAACTAAAAGCTGATGAATTAACACACGTTACATTGAAAAAAAGAACAATAGCAGGTCCATGAAGGAACATACACACAACAGGCAACTCTGTTTGCGTGATGAGCTAGATATGTTCTCTGGAAGTGTTACTACCATCCTTCCTTGGTAGTGTAGATCACACCTTGGTTATGATATATAAGAAAGGTCTACATATTCGGGAAAGAATAAGCACCACAATAACTTCCTGTTCCAGAATCGAAGAGTATATAGCCAGCAGCCTAATTTGAATGGTACACAACTCCAAAAAGGTTACTGAGACAAGCAAGCATTCTTAGGGGATGCCGGGGAAGTAACATGAGTGTATCTTTTGGGACACAAACGACCATATTCCAAGCAGAAGTCTATACAGTTTCTAACTGTTTGGGGAAAATCTGCAACAAACACACTACTGGATCCCAAACTAAAAGGCATTGCATACATTTTACAAGGGATGTAATAAGATTTTTAATAGGAACATCGATTCCAACATTACTTTCAAACATAGATAATGATTCAGCTTGCTACAGCGGGCTGAGGACCCATTTGATTCTAGTCATATTCTAGGTTAGAACCAATCAGGACACGCTGCCAACTCAAGGCACTCTATGATATTCACAAACCTCATATTCTTGTCATTGAAGTTGCAGAGTTGTAATAAACAGAAATTGTCTCAGCTTAACTTCGTCATAAAATAATCATGGACAAAACATCTCAAGACTTTGTTGAATACTCAACCAAGTAGAGTACAAGTGACATAGATAACTGAACAGCAGGTTTAGTTTAAAGGATGACAAAACAGCGTTTCCACGTGTTTTGAATTTTGAACCCATACAAAATCTCTTCGAAGATAAATTCCATTACAACATCTCTACTTAGTCGAAGTATTTTGGTTGGGATCTTAATCAATTGGGATTTCCGATAGACCTAAGATCGAAGTGCAAGCATCCCAATATCAAACCTAATCAGCAAATGACATGCACGTATAATTTGAAGATGAAAGCTGTACGGGGTGTCCACCGGAAAATTGCCACCCCACTCAACTTCGTAGTTTTTTGAGATACGAAAAAAGTGATAGGAGTAAACATTTTAGTTATTGAAGGAGGCTCCGAAACATAAGACGTTCCGTAGCCTACTTCAATAATTTTGTAATTACCTTTAACGCTTCGAAAGATAAATACTACATGTTATATATTTTTGAGAATCATAATTTTTGCTTAATTGTTTTTCTAATGACTGCATCAAAAACTATAGAAAACAGGAAAGTGTCACTTCTGTTACTTTTTCGTGTCTCGAAAAACAAGCTAAGGGGGTGGTAATTTTGGCATGGACACCATGTACGTTTTTTATTTTTTTTAAAGTGATATTTGACTTTACTTCTTGTACTCAATCAAATTATTAATTATCGGTGTATCTATTACTCTTCCAAATGTGGAAAATTCATATTAAGCCAGCTAGTCTGTAATCATGCTATATAATTCATTCCCTACTTATTGTACCAGAATCTCATTCCAGCCGCGTAACCAATTATTACTAAAGTATGCCTCACACAATGCGAATTTTGTAACTTGCGCGAAGTTCTGCGTACTGACTCGCAAGCTCCGCTTGCTATAGTGGTCGCAACGAAATTTTCGTTACAAGTCATCATTGTATCAAGATAGAACTTATTCTGATCTGAGAATAGGATGCATTTTTGAAAAAAAAAATTGGTCGTGACAATTAAAGATTCACTGCAAGTTTGTCAAATCGCAAAAGAGTTCTTATAAATATTAAGTTGGCAATAAAAGATTTGAGTTTCTATACATATTTTTGAATCTATTCCATTTGAATAATTATTTTCATCGGTTTTAATAGTTTCATCTAACACTTTAATGAGAATTAAATTATTCAAGTGTTATTTTGGAATTTTAATGACTTAATATGGATATACCTAACTATTTCTTAATTTGGCAGGCCCATGATTTTTTAAATAAATTACCGAGTTTTAAATTTGGCAATATGGCACTGAATTAGCCTTTACTTTTCCAGTTGATTTTAAGTTATTATGCTTAATGCTAGCTTAAGGTGCAAAGAGCTCACCGTCTAAGGCTGGCATAAGTGCTTTACAACACTATAGTCGAAGCCAAGGAATTAACCGTTTATCGGATTTCGTGTGAATTATTTCTTGATACCTCTGTTAGTGTAGGTTTCTTATTAATTGATTTTGGATGTTTTTTTTTTCGTTTATACAGTAATTTAACGGAAATATTTCGAATTTGTTCTTATCGGTTGTCATTTTATTTTCCTAAATGGATCTACATTATCTCTATCACAGCGTTGAATCACAACTCGTTACAAATTGTTTGGACATGTTTTTCATTTTCATTTGTTGTGTTAATCTAATCGAAACTCACATGTGGAGCTATCAGGAATAATTAATTTTCCTTATCTTAATAATCGTTAAACTTGTTCAGAAACTTGTTGTTGCCTCGAAGACTAAACGTATTCAAATAACATCAAGATCCTCAGTTGTCACTTAGACTATGCCATTTTAAAGCCCGTAATATTTTCATTCGAAAATGTTAACTTACGATCCCCAGTTCCACCCTGAGATCCACAATTCTGCGACGTTCTAGAGAGGTCAAGGGAATTCTTAATAGAAGCTAAGAGCTTCAGCTTATGTTTCGGATTTGAACTCCAATCATTGGTACAGTACTCCAGGACAGGTCGAATATGTGCTGTGTAGATAATGAAGAGTTGCTGAGGGAGTGTAAAGTAGTTTCTGGCACGGAATGAAAAACCTAGTTTCTGTGAAGCAATTTTGGCAATGGACCTCGGATGATTGTCCCATGAGGAGGTGATGTTGGTGGTGATGGATATTGAGGCTTCATAGGAATAGTTGTAGCTGACATCATCGTATTTGGTTGTATTCTAGAGGAGAAAGCTGTATGGAGTGTACCACCATCTGCAAAGCCATGGTCACTTCCAACAGATCATTGATATGGTGCTGAAGCAAGGTGAGTGGGTGTCAAGGAATTATCCCTGTGGCATCGATAGCCATTGTCTCGGAGGACACTGCGTGTACCACCACATCGAGTGATATATCTGAGAGAGAAGGACAAAATGAGGCGGCAAACCATATGACGGAAGATTCCCTCCCCAAAAAGCTTTGGTTCCAGACTCGGCATATATTTTTGCAATAGTATTACTGCACTCCCTCAATGTTTTTGGAAATGTAGATACATAGTCTAACTAGTAAAATTGAACACAACGGTATTATTACTAGATCATTTAGCTATCAGAAATTAGGTGCCTAATCATGATAATTTGAGACTGACAGGCATTATTTCGTAATAGTTGATCGTCTTCAATATTACATGGGAAGAAAACATATTATTATTTGATTATGGTTAGTTTAATATAGAGACGACTGCTAATGTCAAGTATTTGAAAAAAGCTAGAGCACAAAACAAATAAAATAATAAGTCCAATCCAATCACCGAAGGAAATGTTCGTGGTCGACTTTTATTTCCTAGTTTTATCTTGCCAAGATACCCTCAAACAATAATCTGAATTTTACCGGTTTTAAGTGTGGAGTGTTTTTTATCATCAATTAAACAGTTGTGACGTGTATTCTTTTGATGAAACCTGACAATGAATTTTATCGGAATCAAATCAAGTGCATCTCATAAAAAATATCTAATGTTGTACTAATTTTTAAATTGTTGAAGTAGGAAATGAAAATATTCCATAGTTTTTTTTTAACGAATTAATGTCCTTTTTCCTAAATATGTTAATTATCGGAATTAAGAGTGATATTGTGATTATGTTGCACTAGGTGATTTGGGTAATTAGAGTCATCTTCCTTGACCCTGTAATGTTTCAAATGTTTTGGAACCTTACGCTAAACTACGTCCAGTTTGTCCTATGTACAGACATTACACTTCAACCTATATAATTTATCTTTTTCAGATTTAACATTTTTTATATTTATTATTATTTGCTATTCTAAAAGCGAGTTCAGAAAAAAATATCTCAATTTCTTAAAATTCTAAAATAAATCAAATCAGTCTATATTTAATTTATTTATTATGCATTTACAAGAAAGAGGGGTAATGACAGTTTTTTAATAAAGTCGAAAAAAAGTTCAAATTGGTATGTATTTGTTAATTTATTTTTACCATCTTTAGGAAATTAGCAAAGCTTTGATAATGAAGTGGACTATTATTAATCGTCGGTATCGACTTTTTGTAGACTATTTATAATCGAGAAAATAAAGCATTTTACCTCCCAAAACTGGTGCAGTAAGATGGATTGACATGCGGTTTTCTGCATTCGCTTCAGAATGTAATTTGGAAATTTTGTGCCCTGGGGATGGTCGAAGGTGACCTCAGGGAATTTTTTGAATGTCATATTCGTGAACAGCGACCTCGAAAATCCAGAGAGCCAGAATTTGTTATATATTATGGAGAAAAATTAACGATTTTCTAGAAGAGGACGTATATTTCCGGGTACCCCAGGTATTTCAGGAAAGTTTTGCATCTCGTAATCATCATCAGCAACCTTTATATCCTCGCTCGATCAGTTGACAAGCATAAAAAGATGAAAATGCATTTTTTTCACTGTAGAAATGCAACAAAGAGTTTGTTCAAAAAACAAACAGGCCACAAAATTTCTAAATTATATTCTGAATCGAATGCAGAAAACTGCAAGTCAATCCATCTTACTGCGCCAGTTTTGGAAGGCTGGACCTGTTTCAGTGCTTTATTTCCTCGACTATTAATTGTATTACTACAAGAAACAATAATCCAAATCTTGATAATACTATCAGTACTCATAACACCTTCCTGGTCATGATGTGTCGATGCTTCCTAAATAAGGTTGACTAGATAGGTTACTCTTAAAAATCTGGAGTGTTTGAAGTTCTTATCAGAATAATCAACATTCATTTATGCTAATATAAACACCAAAGCATCTATATTGTGAATACTTATTGCATTGCCTTGAAAACAAATTTGTTCATAAGTTGCGTAATGAACTAATATATAGGTATAAAAATCAATAAAATGTGATAGTTAAATGTTTAATAACTTAGGCCATATGGTTGTTCAAACACAAAAGCCTACTACCAGAGATAACAGGCAAAAGTGTACCAGTAATTGCCGATATGAATCATATTTATTTTCGCATTTACCCCAGATACCATTCTTCGTTCAACGTAACATGTAGAAAACATTTGCTTGCAAAATTACAAATACCTTCAAATAATCCTTAAGTATCAGATCTAGCCTTGCATGAATAATGTTATTCTCATTGGTCTGTGACAATATTATTGTGAACTAACCAACCTGCTACTTCCCGAGGCGAAACGTATTGTTGGTGTTTGAATACATGCAAGATCATAGAGCGTGGGAAGTCAACCGCAATAATAACTTAAAATCAACACAAAATATACCGCATTCAACTGATTTTTATTTCCCAAGAATATGATACAGAGAGATTTATTGAAAAATGTAGGTACTTATGTTGCATGAAGTCTGGTTCACACTTGTAACATGAACGCTCAATCTTTCCAGGCCAGTTTAACGCGGTTGTTTCGACGCGAGGACGTTTGGAACGCTAGGACGTTTTGGTGCAAAAATATTCAACTTTATCATTATTTCACTATAAAAATGAAACAAGCTTTCAGCTACCAAGTAGCCATCATCAGAGTAAACTGAGTTAGAAATTATTGTCTGTTTGAACACTATTTAGGGTTAATAATGCAAATAAGGGGTTACCCTCAGTTAGAGATAAATCAAATCGGAATTTAATAAAATGCTTTATCGTTTTTTCATTACCCTCTCTTCCAAATTACCTAGATAGTAGATTTTTTTTCTATTTTATTGGCCTTAATAAAAGTAGCCATTCAACTAAGATTTTAACTTTATATTAGTTCTAATATACCTACTCTAGTTAGCCTAGAACGAGTGCTTCTTGATAAGCGTGTTACTCCCAAATAAACAAAAAGGAAAAACAGGGACACGTTGTCTTCTGCACCAAGCGACATATCATGGTGACTACATACGAGGGTGGATTGATAAGTTTCCGGCCTGACCAAGAGATGGCGCCACTAGGCCTACGTTGTGGTGGCGTTCTATAGTACCATCCTTAGATAGCTTGTAGCTATAGTTTCAGTCCGATCACCATGTTAGTTTAGGTTTGAGAGCACGCTGAACAAGACGCCTCTGTGTTTTTCGTAAAAATGGAAGAGCTGGAAAATCGTGCTGTCATCAAATACTTTTATTTGAAGGGGTTAACGCCGAAGGACATTAAAGAAGAGATGGACTCAACACTGGGGACATCCTCCCCATCATATTCAACCGTTAAGCAGTGGGTTTCCGAGTTTAAAAAGGGTCGTGTGAGCACCTCTGATGAGCCTCGCTCAGGACGCCCCATTGAGGTCCTCAAGATGTGATCGAAAAAATCCATCAAATAGTGCTGAAAGACCGCAGATTAAAAGTGCGTGAGATAGCTGAGACCTGTAAGATGTCATATGAACGTGTACAAAATATTTTGCACCAACATTTGTGTATGGAAAAGCTCTGTGCAAGATGGGTGCCGCGTTTGCTAACAGTCGACCAAAAATTGATTCGAAAGAACATTTCTACCGCCAATTTGGCGTTGTATAAGCGTAATCCAAGCGAGTTTTTGCGTCGATTCGTAACCGTTGACGAAACTTGGGTCCACCACTACACTCCTGAAACCAAAGAACAGTCTAAACAGTGGATTGGGCCAGGGGAACCAACTCCAAAGAAGGCAAAAACAATTTTTTCGGCGAACAAGGTTACTGTTTTTTGGGATGCAAGAGGTATTATATACATTGATTACCTTAAAAAGGGTGAAACTATCACTGGTCAATACTACGCAGACTTATTGCAACGTTTGAGCCACGAAGTGAAAATTAAACGACCTCATCTGGCGAAGAAAAAAATCTTGTTTCATCACGATAATGCACCAGCGCACACGTCCATCGTTGCGATGGCTAAAATCAACGATCTGAAGTTTGAATTGATGCCGCACCCTCCCTAATCTCCATACCTAGCCCCGAGTGACTATTATCTGTTTCCTAACCTCAAAAAATGGCTTGGCGGTAAGAGATTTGCGGACAATGAAGAAGTAATCGAAGCTGTAAATGGGTATTTTGAGGAGCTTGATGAATCAGTCTATAGAGATGGCATTACTAGACTAGAACACCGCTATGAGAAATGTATCAGCCTTGAAGGAGATTATGTTGAGAAATAAAAAAAAATAATTCTTAAAAACGTTGTTTTTCTTGGTCAGGCCGGAAACTTATCAATCCACCCTCGTATAACAAATATAGGTAGATAGTAGATATTTGTCCGTACAGTGTTTCAAAAGTGATGAACTTTTTTGAGAAACGGTGTGTGAAACATACTTATGTTGCATGATGTCTCGTTCACACTTGTAACATGAACGTCTTTCCAGGCCAGTTTAACGCGGTTGTTTCGACGTGAGGACGTTTGGGACGCTAGGACGTTTTGGTGCAAAAATATTTAACTTCATTATTTCACTATAAATAAGAAACAATCACTAAAAATAGAATCTTTCAGCTACCAAGAAGCCATCATCAGAGTAAAATAAATTAGAAATCAGTGCTTGTTTAAATCTCTTGCATAAAGTCTGGTTCACACTTGTAAAATTAACGCTCAATCTTTCCAGGCCAGTGTAACGCCAAATTATGGAATTTATTCATTACAGAAGGATGATAAGTAAATTTTAATGAAGTAAAGTCTTCCATTAACCATTTCCAACATATTTTCTGTTCCTACAATAATTCAGATTTGACCAGCAGGAGTGTCTGAAAGCTTGTTTCCTAACAAGAGTGAGGGAAGTCACGAGATCAATTGATCACAGGGTTTTTAGCTAAAAGAAAGCTCTGTAGAATGAAACACTTGTAATAAAGGAACTTCAATATTAATCCATTTTTGTCCGAATTGGAAATTTACTGATTCACGGCGATTGTTTATTTTAATAAATAACAATTACAACTTGCACCTTGTAATTTGAATAATTGTGGGAATAATTATATTGAGTTACAAGTGGATGAAAATTCAATTGAATATCCATTAGCTACTAATTAAACTTAATTATGTTTTCTGAGTAAAGTCATCAGTTAAAATTACCTTGACTATATTAGCATTGCAAAAAGGTGAACTTTGATATTAACCGGTAGTTATTTATATTTGCGTGAATTATAATGATATTTTCAACAGTTTTTCCCTATTTTCGGATTTAACTTGTATGGTTGCGCTGTAGAACAACCAACAGTTGTCGAATTGATATTGTCAATGTTTTCTCTTATAAAATATTTCTAAATAAGAAAACTGTCAAAATTCAACATTAGCTGTAAATTGTTTCGTTTCGAGCGAACGGCCTTAGGATGTTGTAAAATGTCCAATGTTCCAGGCTACGATGATTTATTGTTGAACACTCCATTAACTCTGATAAGTACGAACTAATTATCCTTATTCACTAAAGTAAACTCTGTTTACTCTGATAAAGGTTAGTTGGGCGGAATTTCACCTGTCGTTCTCAAGGAATGTGCGCAGTTTTCTGCAGGTTGTTTACCCTTTCATACAAACTTTGTGCGTTTCCTTCCAGATGGAAGACAGCTAGAGTGCAACCAATCCCAAAAAAGGAAAGAAGATCCTTCCTAATGATTATAGACCCATTGCACTATTATCTGTGATCTCTAAACTGATGGAGAAAGCAATCAATATCGAGCTCATCCAATATCTAGAGAGCCCCAAAATCGTGAATGACCGTCAGCAGAGATCAACAGGAGACCTGCTTGCCTACGTAACACATATATGGTACCAATCTATTGAACAACATGGAGAGGGAATTTCTAGCTGTATCATTGCATATATCCGAAGCATTTGACCGAGTCTGGCACCAAAGCCTTCTTGGGAAACTTTCGTCATATGGTTTGCCGCCTCAACTTGGTCGCTTACTATCGAGCTTTCGCTCAGATAGATCACTCCATGTGGTGGTTGACGGAGTATCCTCCGATACAATGGCTATCAACACTGGTGTTCCACAGGAATCTCTCTTGGGACCAACTTTGTTTCTGCTCCATATTAACAATCTGCTGGAAGTGACCACCTGTCCCGTCCACAGCTTGGCAGATGATGGAACACTCCATACCACTTTCTCATCTAGAGTCCCTATACCATCCATTGAAGCTAGAGGAACGCGACAGGGACAAGTTGACGCAATTAATGGAGATCTGGCAAAGATTTTGAAATGGTGATCGGATTATCTAGTAGAGTTTAATGCAACCAAAACTCAAGCTTGCGTCTTCTCCAGGAAGGCGGACCCTACAATCCCTAATAAGATGATGTCAGGTACAACTATTTCTATGAAGTTTTCCATTGCAATGCTCGGGGTCACCACCAACAGCACCCTCTCAAGGGACGATCATGTGAGGTCCATTGTGAAAACCGCTTCACAAAAACTTTGTTTTCTATTCCGTGACAAAAGCTACTTTACATCCCAGCAGCTCCTCATAATCTACAAAGCACACATTCGATCTGTCCTGGAGTACTGGTCACATGTTTGGAGTACGGCTCCCAAACATACGCTGAAGCTCTTGGATTCTATCCAGAAGAGAGCTATTCGTTTGATTTACGATGTCACACTTACGAGTTCATTGGCCTCTCTAGAACATCGTAGAAAAATGTGGGAGATTTCTCCCTTTTCTATAGATATTTTCATGGTCGGTGTTCATCAGAAATCTCATCACCACGAGAGATTTCCGATAGGCAGACTAGACTTCATTTTTATATCGAACAGCGAAGTTGTGGAACTCTCCACTTAGTGAGGTCTTTCCCTATACCTATAACCTCGCCCTGCATTCTACTGCTTACTCACACGATCTTCTTTGAAGATTGTAGGTTTCTTTTTCGTGTAGTGAAAGTATATAAAAAAAAAAACTGAAATGTCCATATTACCTCTATAGTATTTGAAGTGAAAAATAGTGATAGTCGAGTCATATTAGCAAAAAAGCTGGGAAAATTTGCAGGCAACTCCGATCTACTCCGGGTTTTTTGCAAAATGTTCCTGAACGGATTTACAACATTCCCGAAAAAAAACTAACACGTGCTTTTCCATTTTTCAATTTATTGGCTAGTTATTGGCCAATGTTGACGGACAAAACGCGGAAATTTTTAACGAAAATGGCTAGAAAACTGTACTTGGGGGTTTTCAAGGTCCCAGATTACGATCCAGATTCAATAGTTTTATTATAATGGAGTAGTATGTATGTATGGTTGTAATTTTGTAGGAAAAAATTCAATTTGACTATTGTTATATACATTTCCTGTGTTGTTAATAATGGTTCTGGATTTGAGTATATTACCAACAACTTGGCCACATTGTCGTGAAACTATGATTCAATATTCACTGTCAAAAAAATTATTTTGTAATCTTACTATTTCGATGCTTTTATCAGTATATTTGATGACTTGGACTGTACTCATAAATGATTGATCCGTAAGAATGATTTTTTATTAAGGACTGGCAAATAATTAAAAACAAAGAAAGTTTGTAATACAGAAGGAATAACATAAACAGACACTTAAAAAATTTTAAACTAATTTTTTACTTATTATCATTAACATATATTAAAATTTTGGTTATATAAAAAATATTTTACAGTCTTTTGAATAATTAACTTAACATAATATCTAACTAAATAATAACTAACCTAAAAAATATACATACATAATTTTGCAATGAATAGAATATTATTTTCTATTACTATATTTACAATATTTTGCAAATGATTTTTCCATATGACTGTGATATATCAATTATTCGCTTTCCTGATTTTCATCTTCATCATCATTTTCCTCAACTTCATCATTTATAAATCATCTACATCAATATCACCTTGTAACTGCTGTGATTCACAATTGTCACAGTCATCTCCATGGCAATTTATCCGCGTTTTGTTCATCAACATTGGTCAATAACTAGGCAATGAATCGAAAAATGGAAAATCCGACTTCGGAATCGTGATCAGCGACCTCGAAAACCCCCGAGTACAGTTTTCTAGCCATTTCATTTTCATTTCATTTGAAAATTGCAAAATTTCCGCGTTTTTTCCATCAACATTGGCCAATAAATTGAAAAAGGGAAAAGCACATATTATTTTTTCTTCGGGAATGTTGTATATCTGTTCAGGAACATTTTGAAAAAAACCGGGAGTCGAGCGGAGTTGCCCGCAAATTTTCCCAGCTCTTATACTTTTTTCGTCTAATTTGACCCGACTATGATTATTTCGTATTTATTAGTGTTATAGTGTATCCACTGTTATGAAATCTTTTAACTCCATTAACTCTTGAGGCACAAGGACATTTAATAAAATGTATCTATAACTATTCATTTATGTTTATATTTTATTTATTTATTTACAGAAAGGCTACCTCACAGAGACATTTAACGCTCCAATTATGAGGTTGCACGAATATATAAAACAGGTTATATGTGCTCAAACATACCAAAGACAAATAAAACAAAAGTAGTATAAGGTTTTTCATTAACATAAAAAATTACTCAAAGATTAAGAAATGCCAATCGTTTAAGAGAGTTCATCTGAAATATATCAATGTGGTTGAAATATACACTGTAGGTACATTGTATTTGAACAACAGTTGAGTTTGAGGCAGTATATGTGTTATACTTTTTACAGTAGAATAAGAACCTGGACCTGGTTGGAAACTGCCTAATATTGAAATTTAGTTGCCACAGATTAAAATTAGAATCTCTTATGTTATTGAAAATCATGTATAGAAATATCACGTATGCCACTAACCGTCTCGTACCGAATTGAGTTATTTTATAATGGCCTTTCATGTCGTAACTCCGGGTAAGCTCTCGGTTCAACCTATAATTCAAGTGAAATATCAATTTCTTTTGTACTTTTTCAATGCGAGAGGTATATTTAACAAATTGAAGGTTCCAAATAATACTTGCGAACTCCAAGTGACTTTGCTCAACGGATTTCTACAAAGTTGAAGAGATTCGGGATATTTAAAATTTTTTGATATACGGAGAATGAACCCAAGATTATGCTGGTTTTGCCGATAATTACCTCAAGATGATTTCCAAAACTCAGGTTGGGGCCAAGATAACCTGATTCAGCTGACTCTTGTTATTGAATCTCACCTATGACGTAATCAAAATCTACATTATTTGACAAACGCGAAACAATAATTAAAAAACATTTGTTGCTGATTCAAATCACAATACTCTTGAAGTCTAACAATATCTTGTTGTAATGATATATAATATCAGATATACGCTTAAAAAACATTAGGTCGTCCGCATAGAAGGGCTACTCGTGGAGTGAAGGAAACGTCATTAATAAATATTGGTGTCTCAAGTGCGACCCCTGTGAAATTTCTGAGGTTATGAATACATAATCTGAGGAACAGTTGTTGAGTTTCACACATTGGCATCTTCGATTATTGTAGCCCGCCAGAAATCCAAAATATTGCTAACGCTGGCTTCCATAAGTTCTTCTGGGAGAAGTTTTGCTTCGCCGAAGTAACGGTGCCTGAGCGATGTCAAAACAGGGCATTCCTCCTAGGATGTGAGAGGCACCTCTTTGCATTTTCTACATCTAGGATCATCTGCGATGCCCATATATTGAAGGTGTTTGTTTAGACAACAGTGACCCGTTAGGATTCTAGTCATCTCTCTGATGTCCCTTCTCTTTAGAGAAATGAGTTTATTTGAGAGCCTAGGCACATGCTCTTTGATAAAGAGCAAGGTCTCTACATGGTGATTCTCGCCATAAGTCAGATCACTCTTTATTCAGTTGGCCGAGAAGGGCGAGACCCCCATGCAATTTTATAAAGTCCAGGAACCCAGATGAGTTGAACTTTATTTCTCTTGGGTAGTTCAGTTTATCCCTGCATTCTTTGATAATCCTTGAGGTGACTCTAGGTGACTTGAGAGCTCCCAGGGCCGACTGGCTGTATATGCGCATATTTACATAGTTTCTTCGCAGGATGTCCATGGTGCAAGTCAATATTGCGTGGACCTCCGCCTGGAAAACCGTGCAGTAAGCGCCTAGGGTCACTAAGTTAGTAACCTTTGGCCCTTTTCCAAATATTTTTGTGTTCAAAAAAGTTTCATTGTTATATTTCACAAAACTTGGTGTGGAATTTTTTAGGCGAATGCTGGTAGAAACAAATGTCTTGTGGTATTTTATGGATACAGCTGGCGCAATTGGCGTATAATCATTGAAAATTTACCTTAACCTCAACGGCTGGATAACTTTGCTGGACCTTGTATGTCATCACGTAGAATAAATCGGTTTCAGTTGGTTAAGCAAAGGTATTGAAAAATTAATGCAAATTAGAAAACTTTTGTAACAACTATTTCCTATGTGGGTTGATAACCCGTTTTCTTTATAAGTTGTGTTGAGGAAAATGTGGGCATCATTCAATTGGAGAACTATAATTTCACACACAGCACGAACGTTAAACGCCTCTTAAAACTCCATTAATTTTAATAATTATTGAATGCACGTTCATCACGCTTTAATTTAATTACAGGTACCGCCTGAAATTGTGTTTACTATAATCGATAATAAATGTGAAATACTATGTCATTGCTTGTAAATCCGTGAACAACTTCACAATAATAGCAATTAACTACTAGGAATATTTTGAGATTTATGATTATAAACTCACGTTTTCTCGTTTTAACTAGACCAAACGCATATAACGCGAAATATCGGTGAGAATACGTTTTAGATTCGGCTAGGAAGTATTTTGAATTAACTGTGATCACTAGATCACTTCCCTTACCCGTAGGAGCCATGCAAATGCAAATGATTAGAAACAGATAAAAACTTGGAAATGTGTCAAATGTCATTGCATTGAAAGATTATTCAAATTGGCAACATATGTGTTTTACAAGGTCGATGATACGACGCTTTGACCTTTATCGTATTATTATATAAACGAATAACTACCGTTATTTTTATTTCAAATTGAAATGTAATTTTCAATCCCCACCCCTTCCCCTAAGGGCTAGCAACCACAAGTTCAAATATTCAAATGGCAAAACACCCCTTGCCATACTTTGATTGATATTTTTATACTGAATAGTTTTTCAAAATCAGTTTATAAATAACGGACATATTTGCCAAAATGTTTCCAAATAAGACTGCCAATAGTCGAGCAGGCGTTGTTGAAGCGGCCATTGAGGTTGCGACTTGTTTTTTTACTTATGTCAAACACAATTCAGTGAATTTAATGTGTTACTTCTTTAACGATTGAAGAAATAAGAGCAAAAATGAGACTTACTGAAACCAGGAGAATCAAAGTTTCAATGATGTTTGGGTTTGGAAATAAAAGTCCGTATTTTGTGCAATGAAACTCATCCAAACCGTCCCCCAATATCGCAATGAACGGCAAGTCGAATTGAAAACAAATTTCGCGATCTCGGACATGTACGAGATAAGCCTACCGGCCTTAGAGGAAAACAGACAATTAATTTTTTTTCTATACTTTGACTACATGAGAGGAACCTATACTTTTTCTTGGAGGTTTGGAGGTTATATGCATAAGGAAATACCTCACTAGGCAAAGAGTTCCACAACTCCGCCGTTCGATAGATCTCTCATGATCACTCCATATGGTGGTTGACGGATTATCCTCCCATACAATGGCTACCAACGTTGGTGTTCCACAGGGACTTGTCTTGGTACCAGCTTCGTTTCTGCTCCATATCAACGATATGTTGGAAGTGACCCCCCTGTCCCGACCACAAATTTGCAGATGATGGTACATACCATTTCCTCACCTAGATCCCCTATACCATCCAATGAAGCCAGAGGAGCGAGACAGAGACAAGCTGACGCAATAAATGGAGATCTGGCAACGATTTTGAAATGGGGATTTGATAATCTAGCAGAGTTTAATGCAACCAAAACTCAAGCTTGCATCTTCTCCAGGAAGGAGGATCCCACAATGCCTACTATGATTTTGTCAGGTACAACTATCGCTATGAAGTCTTCCATATCAATGCTCGGGATCACCACCAACAGCACCCTCTCATGGGATGATCATGTAAGGTCTTTCCCTATACCTATAACCTCCAAACCAAGAAAAATACGAATGCCTATCTCCTCCCCCTACATTGCTGACTCACACAATGTTCTTTGAATATTATAGCTTGTCCTCTCGTGTAGTCAAAGTATAGAAAAAAAAACCAGGTATACTTGCAACATGAATCATCCAACAGTCCTATACCCGTAGGAAAATCACCCTATACCCTATTACCAATAAATTTATAGTGTTCTACAAATCACGCCTCTCTCGATAGCTCAAATTCATACCTTATCAATCCACAATCAAAAATGGGGTTAGAATCCCTTTACTGAGACACATTCATCCATATACCAAACAATTCCAAACAAAATGATGGATAATGTGCTTGATTGCGACATAAGAAAAATGTCAATACGATTTTAAATCATCAGTTTTACACACCCTTTCCGTCGAAGCACCTCAACATTGACTTAACTGCTCTCGACAAAGAACCAGCGGAAGTGACATTCTCACTCATTGTTCAGAGAATGTCATAGAACAAATTAACGATCAACGACGGAATAGAACCCTGATATAGACGCTACTTGCTGTTATGTTGAATTTACACGTTACAGGTCTGCTCAAATTTTATTCATTTCAACCTGCATATAGCTTAGTCTTTGAGATTCAGTGCCTCCGAAATGCGCACAAGATAAACAGAGAGGGTTACGAGTGACAAAGATCCACGTCTCGCACGGTATCTTGTCTAATGCGCATCCTATATTCAGAGAAGCAGCTAAATAAGACAAGTTGCAACATAAATTATAAAAATTGACTTATCGACTCGCTTAATGGATGGTATTTACAAGTTGCGGAATATCTGAAACATTCCGTCAACGGTTTATTGATATTTATAAATGAAAATTATTTAATTTACTCAATAAGTAAAGCTTCGAAAATGTGAGAAGTTTTATAGGCAAACTTTAACATCCTTGAACACTTAGATACGTTACATTTCGCTATGATCGATAATTCAAATAAAGCAATTCCGGTAGATGAGGGCTATTGGAGGTGAGAGTATAGATGCCGGATGTGAATCGCATAATATAGACTATATAATCACTAGCTTTCGCAGTTTGAATGAACCCTTAGCCTTAGCGTGTCGAACTAAGAAAACTGATTTAGTTGGAATATATGACTTTCTGGGGAACCAATCTTGTATGTGTAAGTGATTAGATTTATTAATAAGAAGTATTGCAATTACACCGTGAAATTCAAATGCAACAATTAATTGGAACCTTTATAAAAACATGAAGAAGATCGTGATTGCAATAAATTACCTATATCATCTACGACGGTTCAGATTTAAAGATCGCTGCTCTAGTTGATTCATGAAACAGTGTCATATAATGTCTAGGTTCAGAATGATATAAAACATTATGTATTCGAATGCTATCAAAATAAATATTTTCATAAACCTTACTTTGCAAACAAAAACGAACCACAACGTTGAACCGTAACTGAAATGTAATACAGCTACATATAGAATGGTTCGCTTCATATTGGACACCGGCTGCCGATATGCATACAGAACCACTGATGGAAATAGGTCACATAGGAATGTAAAGTACCGTAAGCTTCAATAAATAAGAAACAGGTTATTCATTTTTTTTTTCCTTAATTTTCAGCGGCCCACCTCTCATAAGCTACGTAACTGTAAAAGTTTTTGACGAATCAGTCTACCCCCTTTCGAACAACACATCAACCACCACCATAGTATGTCCTGACATCCTTTAACACTACTCGATAAGATTCAGTACTAACCGTTCTTTCTCTTCGCCCAGTGACAGTTGACTTACGGCGACCTGGAGGTCTACCACCCGCCATACATTAAAAAGTTTTGTCTCAGTTCGTAGCCTCGAACTTCGGCCCACCTCGGATAAACTACATAACTTTTTTTAATTCTTAGAGTGTTTGACACATCTCTAGTGTAGCCCCTTTCGAACAATACCTCAACCACCACCATAGTCTGTGTACTTTTCTCCCTGACATCCTTTGACACTACGCGATAAGATTCAGTACAAACCGTTCTTTCTTTTCGCCCAGTGACAGTTGACTTACGGCGACCTGGAGGTCTACCACCCGCCTTACATTAAAATGTTTTGTCTCAGTTCGTAACCTCAAACTTCGGCCCACCTCGGATAAACTACATAACTTTTTTAAATTGTTAGAGTGTTTGACACATCTCTAGTGTAGCCCCTTTCGAACAATACCTCAACCACCACCATAGTCTGTGTACTTTCTCCCTGATATCCTTCAATACTACGCGATAAGATTCAGTACTAACCGTTCTCTCTCTTCGCCCAGTGACAGTTGACTTACGGCGACCTAGAGGTCTACCACCCGCCATACATTAGAATGTTTTGTCTCAGTTCGTAACCTCGAACTTCGGCCCACCTCGGATAAACTACATAACTTTTTTTAATTGTTAGAGTTTTTGACACATCTATAGTATAGCCCCTTCCGAACAAAACCTCAACCACCACCATAGTCTGTGTACTTTCTCCCTGATATCCTTCAATACTACGCGATAAGATTCAGTACTAACCGTTCTCTCTCTTCGCCCAGTGACAGTTGACTTACGGCGACCTGGAGGTCTACCACCCGCCATACATTAGAATGTTTTGTCTCAGTTCGTAACCTCGAACTTCGGCCCACCTCGGATAAACTACATAACTTTTTTCAATTGTTAGAGTTTTTGACACATCTATAGTATAGCCCCTTCCGAACAAAACCTCAACCACCACCATAGTCTGTGTACTTTCTCCCTGATATCCTTCAATACTACGCGATAAGATTCAGTACTAACCGTTCTCTCTCTTCGCCCAGTGACAGTTGACTTACGGCGACCTGGAGGTCTACCACCCGCCATACATTAGAATGTTTTGTCTCAGTTCGTAACCTCGAACTTCGGCCCACCTCGGATAAACTACATAACTTTTTTTTATTGTTAGAGTTTTTGACACATCTATAGTATAGCCCCTTCCGAACAAAACCTCAACCACCACCATAGTCTGTGTACTTTCTCCCTGATATCCTTCAATATTACGCGATAAGATTCAGTACTAACCGTTCTCTCTCTTCGCCCAGTGACAGTTGACTTACGGTGACCTGGAGGTCTACCACCCGCCATACATTAGAATGTTTTGTCTCAGTTCGTAACCTCGAACTTCGGCCCACCTCGGATAAACTACATAACTTTTTTTAATTGTTAGAGTTTTTGACACATCTATAGTATAGCCCCTTCCGAACAAAACCTCAACCACCACCATAGTCTGTGTACTTTCTCCCTGATATCCTTCAATACTACGCGATAAGATTCAGTACTAACCGTTCTCTCTCTTCGCCCAGTGACAGTTGACTTACGGCGACCTGGAGGTCTACCACCCGCCATACATTAGAATGTTTTGTCTCAGTTCGTAACCTCGAACTTCGGCCCACCTCGGATAAACTACATAACTTTTTTTAATTGTTAGAGTTTTTGACACATCTATAGTATAGCCCCTTCCGAACAAAACCTCAACCAACACCATAGTCTGTGTACTTTCTCCCTGATATCCTTCAATACTACGCGATAAGATTCAGTACTAACCGTTCTCTCTCTTCGCCCAGTGACAGTTGACTTACGGTGACCTGGAGGTCTACCACCCGCCATACATTAGAATGTTTTGTCTCAGTTCGTAACCCCGAACTTCGGCCCACCTCGGATAAACTACATAACTTTTTTTAATTGTTAGAGTTTTTGACACATCTATAGTATAGCCCCTTCCGAACAAAACCTCAACCACCACCATAGTCTGTGTACTTTCTCCCTGATATCCTTCAATACTACGCGATAAGATTCAGTACTAACCGTTCTCTCTCTTCGCCCAGTGACAGTTGACTTACGGCGACCTGGAGGTCTACCACCCGCCATACATTAGAATGTTTTGTCTCAGTTCGTAACCTCGAACTTCGGCCCACCTCGGATAAACTACATAACTTTTTTTAATTGTTAGAGTTTTTGACACATCTATAGTATAGCCCCTTCCGAACAAAACCTCAACCACCACCATAGTCTGTGTACTCTCTCCCTGATATCCTTCAATACTACGCGATAAGATTCAGTACTAACCGTTCTCTCTCTTCGCCCAGTGACAGTTGACTTACGGCGACCTGGAGGTCTACCACCCGCCATACATTAGAATGTTTTGTCTCAGTTCGTAACCTCGAACTTCGGCCCACCTCGGATAAACTACATAACTTTTTTCAATTGTTAGAGTTTTTGACACATCTATAGTATAGCCCCTTCAGAACAAAACCTCAACCACCACCATAGTCTGTGTACTTTCTCCCTGATATCCTTCAATACTACGCGATAAGATTCAGTACTAACCGTTCTCTCTCTTCGCCCAGTGACAGTTGACTTACGGTGACCTGGAGGTCCACCACCCGCCATACATTAGAATGTTTTGTCTCAGTTCGTAACCTCGAACTTCGGCCCACCTCGGATAAACTACATAACTTTTTTTAATTGTTAGAGTTTTTGACACATCTATAGTATAGCCCCTTCCGAACAAAACCTCAACCACCACCATAGTCTGTGTACTTTCTCCCTGATATCCTTCAATACTACGCGATAAGATTCAGTACTAACCGTTCTCTCTCTTCGCCCAGTGACAGTTGACTTACGGCGACCTGGAGGTCTACCACCCGCCATACATTAGAATGTTTTGTCTCAGTTCGTAACCCCGAACTTCGGCCCACCTCGGATAAACTACATAACTTTTTTTAATTGTTAGAGTTTTTGACACATCTATAGTATAGCCCCTTCCGAACAAAACCTCAACCACCACCATAGTCTGTGTACTTTCTCCCTGATATCCTTCAATACTACGCGATAAGATTCAGTACTAACCGTTCTCTCTCTCTTCGCCCAGTGACAGTTGACTTACGGCGACCTGGAGGTCTACCACCCGCCATACATTAGAATGTTTTGTCTCAGTTCGTAACCTCGAACTTCGGCCCACCTCGGATAAACTACATAACTTTTTTCAATTGTTAGAGTTTTTGACACATCTATAGTATAGCCCCTTCCGAACAAAACCTCAACCACCACCATAGTCTGTGTACTTTCTCCCTGATATCCTTCAATACTACGCGATAAGATTCAGTACTAACCGTTCTCTCTCTTCGCCCAGTGACAGTTGACTTACGGTGACCTGGAGGTCCACCACCCGCCATACATTAGAATGTTTTGTCTCAGTTCGTAACCTCGAACTTCGGCCCACCTCGGATAAACTACATAACTTTTTTTAATTGTTAGAGTTTTTGACACATCTATAGTATAGCCCCTTCCGAACAAAACCTCAACCACCACCATAGTCTGTGTACTTTCTCCCTGATATCCTTCAATACTACGCGATAAGATTCAGTACTAACCGTTCTCTCTCTTCGCCCAGTGACAGTTGACTTACGGTGACCTGGAGGTCCACCACCCGCCATACATTAGAATGTTTTGTCTCAGTTCGTAACCTCGAACTTCGGCCCACCTCGGATAAACTACATAACTTTTTTTAATTGTTAGAGTTTTTGACACATCTATAGTATAGCCCCTTCCGAACAAAACCTCAACCACCACCATAGTCTGTGTACTTTCTCCCTGATATCCTTCAATACTACGCGATAAGATTCAGTACTAACCGTTCTCTCTCTTCGCCCAGTGACAGTTGACTTACGGCGACCTGGAGGTCTACCACCCGCCATACATTAGAATGTTTTGTCTCAGTTCGTAACCTCGAACTTCAGCGGCCACCTCGGATAAACTACATAACTATCTAGTCTCTTTCGAACGATACCTCAACCACCACCCTACACTCTGTGCTTTCCTCTATCGAACTTCTGACACCCCTTTACACTACCCTATTAAGATGATAACTAATGTTATTATAGAATCCATAGAAATCTAAAGAACCGCAAGCTTAGATTCGATTTTTCCCTAATATCCAGTTTCCCACCCCGGGCAAAGGACATAACTTTTTAATTGTTAGAGTTTTTGGCAAATCTACAGTCTATCCCCTTTCGAACAATACCTCCACCACGACCTTACCTTCTGTACTTTTCTCTATCGAACTCCGGACACCTTTTTTCATAGATATGTCTAAAAGGTGGTCAGTGTGGTAATTATTATCTGGTCTTCCAATGTTGGAATCACTCATTAACCATCCATAAATACGCGATCTACAAGACATATGGAACCTATGATGTCATAATGCCATGTTGCGTATCTCAACCAAATCTTGGTCACCTTCAGGCATTTTCTTGAAAATCACCGAAGAGATAAAATTATTATTGTTTGTAGATAACATTTACAATCATTATGGTCATAAAATTATTTTCAATTAAACGTTATATTTTCTAGGTGAAATTTTAGCTGAAGGTATTTTTAGATACACAATGCATACTTTTTTCAGAACTTCTATTCAATTTATAAGCTATCAGTATTAATAAAGCTCGAAAGGTCAAGCAATAAAGCAAAATTTACTGCGGGAGAAATTGCTTTCTCTAATAAATGTCACAACAAAGTCATTAGTTTTAAACCTTGTGCACATGACAACCTTGAATTTGAATCGATATTCTCCAATTTTAGAAATAATTATGAATGCATGGCTGATATTCGGTAAACAGAATTTCATAAAATGTGCATAATGTCCATATAATTACACCATCCGACATTTATTAATTAATTAAATGCTGTTCAAAAGTAGGGAACCTACCGAGCTTGTAATTATATTATAACCAAATGTGTTATCGTATCAATTTTTAAGGAAAAATGCAATGGAATATAATTTCTGGTATGAGATCTCCCTCAATGTAAATTTGCTCTCCAAAAGTTTCCTGAGAAGAACATCATTAAAGCAAGTTCACTTGCGAATGCAAATGGAAAGTGTCAATAATACGCCAATTGGATTCAAGAATGATAATTCGTACTTCTTGCAGATGAATGAACTAATCCCAGAATCCCGACAACTTTCAGACCTTAGCAAGCGATACACTGTTTCTTTACAATCACTATTAAGGTTCTATGGTGAAATTTATTGTAGTGGAAGATAAGATCTACACAATAAATACGAATAATTACTCAGCGGATTGATAACATACAAATTTTCACACAGTTAACTTTCATCTTTTCGATTATGACGCCGCCACACGAACCCACCAATGATCTAAATTATACGGAAAATTAAATTCCGTGTTTAGCACAACCAGCAGCAGTAGCTCCAGATATCAATCTAATACCATACTTATATTTTACAAATAAGCGTGTATGACCCCAAACTGAAACGCAAGAGAACTGCAGAAGGTACGGGGGCCGTACCCAAAACTAATACTCCGAAGCCATCGTTAAATACAGTATAATTCTACCGGAAGTCCATGCAATTGGGAGATGTGCACAGCTCAACATGGACAAAGGATACAAAAAAAAAGGATACAACCATCATGTCCAATAGTCAAGCAGCTATATAAGCGCTGAGCTCAAACATCATTAGCACAAAGATGGTTCTCAACTGGAAACCTAAGCTAAACACCTTAGGAATGTAGAACAGAATCATCCTCCACTTTGTCCAGGACATACTGGAATCGAGGGAAATGAACAGGAGGAAGCTCTTCCACTCAAGGCAGCTGAAACGCCTCTTATAGGACTGGAAACCTTCTGCGATATAGGCTGAACAGAACTCAGCACACAAAGTACTGGAGTACTCTTCTGGGACACAGACAATTCAAATCCCTACTAGATAAATTTAGGATAAAGGACATTTTGGAAAGTATAAGGTTGAACAGGGACAACCTGACAATCATATCACGATTCATGACAGGACATTGCAAACTCAAACGGCCATATGAGTAAAATTGGCTCAGTGAACGATGGAATGTGTAGATTCTGCACTAAAGTAGAAGAAATATCCATAAATCTTAACAATGTAATATAATCTAATCTTTCACCCAAAATATGGGGAATTTCAAATGCAAAATCATCTTTTCAGGCGGTGTCTCAAACGTTTTTATCCATCGAACTGAAAAAAGACAACACGTCGTTTTCGTAATAAAATAATTGATTTGATCAACGTTTTTCTCTTCTACTAATTCTATTTCGATTATGTACTGTAAATCATTATTCAAACGAATTGGGTTTCAAATGATAAATGTTGATTTGACCATCACTACCTGCGACGCCCTTACATATTGTGGAATTACACCCTTCTATGTTTGACTGTAATTTATTTGCTAGTCATTATATTTATTCTTATCGAAGTTGTTTGTTCCCTACTTTTTGTGGAGCAGTTTATAAAGTATCACTCCGATCTACGATTGGTTTTTGACTAGTTGCGTCTACCCATTCACTTTTAATGTTCCGAATTTACATATGTTTTCAGGTTTGCATTTGTTTTGCTAATAAATTATCAACTACAATATTGTGACTACATTAAAATGACCATCACATACCTAACACTCCTAATAAGAAAATCGGGTCAATCGTAAACAAATATGTTTAGCTCGTTATGCAGCAATTCATCTTTTGAAAAACTAACCTGCTATATATTTATGTTACCTTTATCTACGCTAAGTTTTATGATAATAGTAGGTTCAGAATAATTAAGCTCACCGCAATGTTTAATACATAAAGAAGTAATAAAATTTTAATGCTCACATACCATCGAGATAACAGTGCCTTTAATTGTTTATTATGTGATCGTCTGAGCAACATAATAGAAAATTACTAAATGCTTATGAAAATAATTGTGCTTTATTGAAAAGTGAGCAACTTTCTTCTCAATGAAGCATATCATTCGACACCTTTTCGCTTTCGCCTTCATCAGAAACTTATTGGTTTTAATTTCTTCCTCCAGTTAAAATACTGGAATATAATGTAGAACCTAATCCAGTTATAGTGCATAATGATTTATTGTGGTAGCTTTGCGTTACAAAATCAATATTTCAGATAAAAGTAACTAAAATTAAATAAATAAATAAATAAAAGTATGTGTAAGCCTTTATCGCTTTTACCAGCATCCAACTTATTCAATTACGATGAAACCAACATGCCAGATGACCCAGGAAAGAAGAAATTGTATAAAAGGGGTAAAAAATACCCTGGAAACATCGTTAATCACACTAAGTCGCCTAGCTCCGTCATGCTCTGTGGATCGGCCTCAGGAACCATGTTTCCACCATACGTCATTTACAAATCGGAGCACATGTGGGATCGGTGGGCCGAACATGGTTCCCCCTTAGATATTTTCAACGGGTTGATTATTTCTTACATGGAAAAACATTACGCAAAGCATCGCTTGTTAAACATTATGAGGAATCTTCACCATGGATTGGAACGATTCACAAGTGGTTTACTGATTTTCGTTGTGGTAGTATGACCATAAAGGACGGCTAACATTCTGGTCGTCCAATTGAGGTTACAACACCAGAAATCGTCAATAAGAGCCATGGCATGATATTGAACAATCGGCGTGTGAAAGTGCACGAAATTACTGAGGCAATGGGCATCTCAACCGAACGGGTATGGAACATTTTGCATAAATTTTTGAATATGAGAAAGCTATCTGCCAGATACCACACGGTATAGTTCATATCGATTACTTCCACTCTTCCACCAGGACAACGCACCGGCGCACAGATCCGCAGTCGTAATGGCAAAATTGCATGAATTGCGCTACGAATTGGTTCGTCATTCACCGTATTCTCCAGATTTGGCCAACTGCGATTTTTATCTTTTTCCTAACTGAAGAAATGACTCGGCGGAAAGAGATTTGGATTCTAGTCCAGGCAATAAGCCGGGAAAAACGCCATAAAAAATATGGTAAGCTAGAATTAAAATTTTTTTTTTGCATTTTGTTCCTAATACCCCATAGATCATTCATGGCTATCAAGACCGCGGGGGTAAACCTTTCTACCCCCCAAAACGGGGTTCCAACCCCTCAGAGGAGTATTTTCATAAAAACAATCCAAAAGTTTAGAAAATTAATGGATTAAGAGTCGAAAATAACCCCTAGTATGTTTTTTGGGTCTTTTCCAAAGAACTCTCCAGATGGAAAATTCGGGAAATTTGAGATTTTCCTGAGACGGTTATGAATAATAAAGTAGTTTTGTTGCAAAAATGATCTAGTCATTTTTGCAACAAAATCATGTTTTATTATTAACAACCCCCATGAAAATCCCAAATTTTCCAAATTTCCCATCTGGAGGGATTTTTTCGAGAAAACTAACTGCGGAATCGTGATCAACGACCCAAAAAACATACTAGGGGTCATTTTCGGCTCTCAATTCATTAATTTTCTAAACTTTTGGATTGTTTTTATAAGAATGCTCCTCTGAGGGGTTGAAACCCCGTAGAAAGGTGGACCCCCGCGGTCTTGATAGCCATGAATGATCTACAAGGTATTAGGAACAAAATCAAAAAAAAAAATTGAAATTCTAGATTACTATATATATTTTTATTTTCCGGTTCGTTGCCTGTACTATTCAACGATGGGGTCATCGCTGAAACAAACGCTTCTTTTGAAGGATACAAGGAGATTATGTTGAGGAATAAAATAAGTTTTGTTCCATTTTTCAGGGACTTCACCTTGCCCTCGTACAAATAAGCAGAGAGAGATATGTAGAACTGTTTTGAGATTTCATGTTATTAAGATATAGCTAATAAGATAAGATGTAAAAATGTAATATTTGATAATCATAACTTAAATTTTATTCAAGATCTACTTCATGAATAATTAATAAAATGTGGAACATGTTTGTTTTATTGGAGATGGAATAATAAGGTGGTTAATTAATTCTATAGTGTTGAATGACGTAATGACTACTTAAATATATTTTCAAGAGTTGTTCATCATAAATGTATTCTCGTAAAACATGAAATAATGAACATTGGATAGTTGTTTTCATTGTCAATTGCAGTTTTAGAATGCACAACAATGACTACTTAATCTTTAAAAAAAATTGCATGACAGAAATCAAATCTTACGTGTTAGTGGTATATAAATCTATTGTCCTTGTAATCCATGTAGGTATTATAAAGTAGTAATAAAATATTTTCACTGACCAGTGGCAGCTGTTGTTAACTCTGCAATAATCTTTAAACGTTTTCAAAATAAAAGATAATTCGTTTTACTTGTTAATTTAATGATATGGAAATAATTTCCCTTGTATGCTCATAAAGTGCGTGAACAATTCATAGTACAAAAGAAGGAAACGGTTCATGCGATTACACTGAAACTTGGGAGATTTCCGATTTGAGTCCGGGAAATTTCACCTGTTTTTGAAGTGAAAACTTCTTTAGGTGCGTTGAGCTATTTCAGATGGGGGGTAAAACCATGAGTCCGTCACGTGCCGTCACGCTGTAGCTATATATATTAGGTATTATGTATACTGCCGCGTGCGCAACTCCTTGGGTCAGGCGTCAGGCAGTCTCTCTATACGCTTACACACGTGTGCATATCTGAGTCGGATACTCGACGTTATTCATTCACTCAATCCTCGGTCCTCGTGCAGACGAAAGATATATTTTTATTGAATTTATTAATTGTACATTGTGTACTTAGTATCGTATCTACGTGCAAGGTTTTAAATATTGTGAATATAATTCTTGTCATAAGAATATAACATTAGTGATGTGTATAAGTGAGAACTTTTGCATCTGTACTACACGTTGATGACGTTGTGTTATATCTAGTTTATTATTTTCATTGTTCGAATGTATACAGGACAGGTATACGTATACACTGCGTATACACACTGTACACTGTATAGAGCTACAACAGCACGCTCCCTAAAGTGATTGAGTGCAGACCAATCCTGTTTATTCAGGGGGCAGCCTGAAAAGCTGCGATTAGAACCATAGGACAGAATCAAAACCCTGTGGTTTGCGGAGCAGTATTTCTGGGTCGTCATCCCGCCAAGGGAAGAAACACAAGAGTCTGAGCAAGCTTTTGCGGTCCTACATATATTGATGGGTCGTACTCCGTGCGAATGGGGGATCTCAACACAGTTTTCCAAGCCTAGATGCTAGCCAACTACAGATGTGCGGAGAAGCTACTCGGCTATGGTATGATAAATGATACCATCTGGAACTGTTCGGATAGTCAAGCGGCACTTAACGCACTGAAAAGCCCGACTGTATCCTCGAGACTTGTCAGGGATACCAAGGAGAAACAGGCTAAACCTGACCTGGCTTTCGGATTACTCAGGTTGGGAAGGTAATGAGAAAGAGGACAAATTGGCAGAGACGGGGCTAACCAACTAAAGTGAAATTCCGCTTAGGATTCTAGGCGAGTATGGTCATTAGACATTAATCCATTTAAGCAGTAATGGTGTAAATTCCAATCCTTTGTTAAAAACGGGCGCTGGAAAAATTATACCAGACATGGTTTGTCAAGCTTTCAAAATCTAAAGACTTAAGACTTGGTTGGTTAATGAAAACCCTATTTTGCTCCAAAAAAACTTTATATGAAAAGGGACATAAGGTACTTGGTGTGCCAAGACTACCAAAAACCAGGCAAGAAGTTCTAGTTGCAGTCAAGTTAGCTGATAACTTCCTATTAATAGATGAGGGTTCGGTTGATCGAATTCAGACGTTTGCTACACACAATGGTACTGATGTAACAAGAGCTTAGATAATCTTAGCTGAAGGTACGTTTAAAAGCTGCTGCCGATTGTTTGGTCAGATATACACCTTTCATATGGGGACCGGAAGTTCAACAGAAGTCGCTTGAGTCATCACAAAATAGAAAAGAAACGAGACTGTTTTCTCTACTTGAAGAGAAACTGACAAACTTTTCACCGAAAAATTTTGAAACTGCCAAACAAGTTTTCCGGCAGGTTTTTTCAGATGCTTAAATTAAGGGCTGCAACTTTCTTTCATTTTAATCAGGTGATTTTGTTCCGTATATTGACGATAAAAACATATGTGACATCAATAGCTAATGCTTGTAGTCCCCGCGTCACTTTTTGAGATAAATTGAACAACATGGTCGAGAATAGCTTGCTTGGCTCTTAGTGGTTATGCGCATTTGAGTCTAAAAATTACGAACTTTTCTCTGATGGATCACTCCATGTGATGGTTAACAGAGTCTCCTCCGATAGAATGGCTATTAACGCTAATGCTCCACAGGGATCTTTCTTGGCACAACTTTGTTTCTGCTCCATGTCAACGATCTGTTGGAAGTGACCTCAGGTACCGTCTGCAGCTTTGCAGATGATGGTACACTTAATATTGCTTTCCCATCCAATAAAACCAGAGGAGCGAGACAGCAACAGGTGGATGCAATAAATGAAGATCTGGGGGATCTGATAATTTAGTAGAGTTTAATGCAACCAAAAGTCTCCAGTATTTTCTCCAGAAAGGCGGATTCCACAATCCCTAATATCATGATGTCAGGTACAAATTCCTATGAAGATCTCCATATCCATGTTTGGTGTCACCACCAACAGCGCCCTCTCATGGAAAGATTATGTGAAAACCACTTCACAAAAACTTTGTTTTCTATTCCGTGCCAAGAGCTACTTTACATCCCAGCAGCTCTTCATAAGCTACAAAGCACAGATTCGACCTGTCCTGGAGTAGGTACGTTCACATGGTTGTAGTTCAGCTCCCAAACGTATGCTGAAGCTCTTGGATTCTATCCAGCAGAGACCTATTCGTCTGATTGGTGCTTTCACACTTACGAATTCATTGATCTCTATAGAACATCGTAGAAATGTGGGCGTTCTCTCCCATTTCTATAGATATGTCCATGGTCGGTATTTCAGAAATCTCGTCTGTTATTCCACCACGAGAGATTCCAGGTAGACGGACTAGATGAGCTCAAGTTTGCCATGTAACCGTTTAAAGTTAGTGATATTCAACAATCGTATCGGTTACTTCTTGAACAGACCTCGTATATCAGAAAACAACAGCTAAAGTCTAACAATCGTTATATCGTAGATTGATTCGTGCTATATCGTTTTACAGTAAACTTATCAGAGCATTTTATAATCTTGCAGATATTTATGGATTGTAAAATTCTATTTGAGCACCGGTTCTAAATGCAAATGTCAATGTCCAGTAATCCCGTTATAATGAGGAAGTCGAGAGTCTGGAAATATAAATAAGCTACTGTCAACAGCAGGGATTACTCAAATTTCGTGTTTCACAAGACTAGTAGTACTTAAAACAATAGATTGTCATGTCATGCTGGTTAATAATTCATTTTTCTGAAGTTGAAACTATGTACAGGTTCCAGGTTCAGTTTGTAACACAACAACAAATAACTCAACTTCTCAACAAATATAAATACAATTAAATTACAATTACTCTGATTACAATTTCGAATCAATTTCATATTACTTGGATCGTCGTCGTGCTAGAAGATTTTGATTGATTATACATTTTTTTTCAATTCGTTATATTTGATAGATTTAGGCTTTCAATCTTAAGGAAGCTGTTCCGACAGTCTAAAAGTAGTTTGCGAAATATGAATTTGACTTTTTATGTTCAAATGAATTAAAATGTTCTTTATATCTGATTTATCATCATCAGTAAAGGGTCAGTAGATGCACTTAGACTGCTGGATTGGACCCATTGAGCGCCCCATGATCAGTAGCCTATTCTTTTCTAGTAGGCTTGTGGCCCGCACAAACACAGAATATTGCTTACGCTGGCTGCCATAAGTTCTTCTGCAATCATTTTCGTCGATTCTAATGAAACTTGGTTGGAGTACGTTTTCGATGATGAGAACTTCGATTCTAACGTTAGTTTTGACATCAGATGATTAACCACGGTACAATGTTCCGAGACCCTAAATCATGCACATCATACAGACACTGACCTTAATAAAATCATGTTATCAAGGGTGATGTACTCAAATATCAGGTCAACATGTTTCTACGAACATACACAGTCATTTCCAGCAGCTGTCTCAATTTTTAAAACTTTTTGGATTTTCCAAAATTTTATTAGGGGCAGGTATGGAAAATTTTCGATTTTGATCGACTTCATCATTTCTAATGAAACTTCGTTGAAATACGTTTTCGATTATGAGAAATTCGATTCTAACATTAGTTTTAACGTCAGATGATGAAGAACCACGGTACAATGTTTCGAGACCGTAAATCTTGCACCTTAATAAAATCATGTTATCAAGGGTTTATGTACTCGAATACCATGTAAACATGTTTCTATGAAGATACACAATCATTTCCAGCGGTAGTCTCAAGCTTTAAAATATTTCGGATTTTCCAAAATTTTATAAGGGGTAGGTATGGGAAATTGATCCGACTTCTATGATGAGAAATTCAATTCGATTCTAACAGTGGTGCTTCAAGAATGACTGTCACAATTTTAGCACACGCTTCTTGGTGGCGTCACTAAGCAGCTAGATCATCATCATTGAAGGGCAGGGGTTTAACCAATAAATGCACTTAGGCTTGAGTGGGCCGATTGTACGCTCCATAATCAGAAGCCCGTTTTATACTAGCAAAATATTGCTTACGCTGGTTTCCATAAGTTACTCTGGAAGCAGTAAGTAACTGCGCCTGAGGAATACCAAAGCTGGAAATTCTAACAGAATGTGTGAGGCGGTTTCTTCAATATCTCTTAATTTCCTACATATAGGGTCATCTGTGATGGCTATGATATTTATTTATTTATTTATTTAGTATATATATGCCCAACAGGTTAACTCAATTATAGGACAAACAATACAGAGCAACATAATATAAACAATAACAAGAAATATATAACAAAAATAATATCTTATGGGAATAATGAAAATAAACTGGCTAAATTCTTAAATTACATGGTGATAATAAAAAATTAAAAAAACCTCACCTTACCACACTAATAAGATACTGAGTACTATTGAAAGATAAGTCACATTGTGAACAAATAACATTAAAGTTTGTTGTCATGACAAATATCGGACATCTAGATGATACATTTGTATTAGACCTAACATTGTAAATAGTTGAGGCGAGAAGATAATCTAGGTACAATAAAATTTAATTTACCTAATAAGTAACTGCAGTCAATATTATTATTCAACAAATTGTGGAGGAATATTGTGCTCCTTATTCTTCTTTCAGTTCAAGTGTCAAACAATTAAAAGTAGATAATAATAATTGATGATCAAAACCTGTTCTAGGAAAGATATTGAAAGTTCTAAACCAGAGATATTTCAAATATTTACGTTGAATGCTCTCAATTAGTGTAATATGAAAGTAACCCTTAATAATTCCCGTCATCTACCTTATCTCATTCCTGTTCGGTGAAAGTTTTTTTTTGAGGTTAGGCACAGGTTATTTGATAAGCAGCTTGGCCTGTTTCATGCGTGGTGATTTCCGCCACAAGTCATACCAGTGTTTGTTCAGCCTCGAAAGGGGAAACCCACCACGAAGTTGGTACCCCTGTTGACTAGCCCCGTCTGGTCAGGGTATCGGCGATCTCATTTCCTTCCACTCCACCGTATCCTGGGATCCGGATGTTTGTCCTGGCTAGTTTAGCTAGTGCATCTCTACATTGTTTGACTAGCCATGATGATGCGCTTCTGGGTCACTTGAGAGCTCCCAGAGCCGACCGGCTGTGCAGATGTATATACTCCTATTTACTTGTCTTCTCAAGTTTTCCAAGGCAGAATTGCGTAGACTTTCGCCTGAAAAACGATGAAGTACGCGCCTAGGTCCTATGATATTGTGAACCTAGGTTTCTTTAGGTACACTCCTGCTTCCGAAGGCGGACGTATCATGGACCCGTCTGTAAACCATACGAGCAAGCACTACCAGCAGATTACTCCGAGATATTTGACTTCCCTGACAGTTGGATGTTGGATGATTGTCCTTTGGAGGGTCAGAGACCTATTCTCTCTAGTTCCCTTCTTCGGGTAGAAGCAACAATGGTAGAGTTTAATTCACACTTGAAATTGTCAAACATCATATTATCAATTCTCTTGATTTAGCATTAACAAAACGCAACTTTTGAAAATAGATACAACTATTATTTGAATTTCTTTTTAGGTTGTGTTAGTCAATATTGAATAATTCCAAAAGCAATTTCAAATGTTTCCTTTTGTTTACAATTCCATATTTTGCTTCATGAATTCTGTCAATATGTAGAAATGAACTTTGTGTAATGCGTATAACACGCAATTAAAGTTAACTTCTTAACGTACCAAAGGTATGTCAACATATCATAGTATTTTTAACACTTTAGCAATAAACATAAAATTGCGACCTTGTCATTGTTACTAATTGGTAGATGTTTACAGAACGTTTAAATATGACATAATAATTGGTAGATAGCACATCATTAAGTCGTATAACTTATTCAATTTTATATGAAAGTATGAAGAAAGATCAATCCAGTTTAAAATAGGTTCGAATTTTCTATCATGTTAAAAAAATTCATGAATTTATATTTTATTGAGAGTGAGTTTACATTATTTAATTTTGCTCACAAGCTCGTCCTCTATTTTGGTAACCAGCTATTCGAAAGCAATCATTAATTGACGTAACTTTATATGAAATATTCATCTGTTTTGAATCACTGACTATCAGATTTTACTGTCTTAATTGGTTCTCTCTTCGAATTCATTTGACGTACTTAAGGTGGGGTGGGGTTACTTTGAAACACTTTGATGGGAATACATTATGTCGTAATTATTTTTTTACAAATTGTAGGAATTTGAAATTAACATACAACTTTATAAAACTGTTTTAGAGATCATATTTGAGTGCCAAAAATATATATGTAGTTATCATAAAGTAAGGGGTCTATTTTAATTTGTTATGTAGTTTTAAGAACTTATGCTAGTAGCAAAAAATAAACAGAATCTAGTTGCTTCAATGATTGTATTTTAATGTATCTCTGGAAAACAAAAGAATTGTTGTGACAACTATTGATACAAGTGTCAAACGAAATAATCGTAAATTAGAGAATTGTTCTCAAAATAAAACTCGCGTAACGTAAATTGTAACAATTTGAACATGGATCGGCAAACAAGAATTGGTTTAGTGCAATGTTATTATGAAGGCGGTAGAAATTACACTACTGGATTACGGAGATTTCGTACGAAAATGGGTTTGAGAGCAGGGCCATGCCAAATGAAGGCTTAATTTGATTAGCAAATTTGAAAGAACATGGTCTGTAAAAGACCTCCCGAGATCAGGAAGATTAGTGATGTTCAAGTTGCAGAAGTTCTTCAGGAAAATCAAAACGGAGCCAATACAAATGCCATACACCACGGTTACGGAAAATCCTAAAAACTACTGTTTGAATCAAAGAACTCAGATTTTGCTGTCAGGTACAATTTTTCATTACACGTATTGACTCAGATTGAAATTATGGACAGATGAGGTCCATTTGTTTCTTAATGGTGGAATTAATGCTAGAAACTCTCGAATATAGTCAACAGAAAATCCACATGAAATCGTTTAGCAAGGCCTTCATGACAAAAAAGTCACAGTTTGGTGCGGTTTCATAGCTAATTTCATTATTGGTCGATACTTTTTCGAGGAACTATAGGAAGAAGAGGCCGTATCTGTAACTGTTACTGGTGAACGATACCTGCAAATGTTGAGGGATTATGCAATGCCATAGTTGCAAAACGAGCACGAAAGTAATTGAAAACATGATTTTTATGCAGAATGGAGCACTTCCGCACATTTACCGACCATTTAAAGAATTGTTAACTGTAGTTTTTCAAGATCATGTTGAAAGCAGACATTTTACAAATTCATGGCCACCAAGATCGCCTGATCTTAACCCAGCGGATTACTGGCTGTGGTGTTATTTAAAAAATTTGGTGTTTAGAACACGGCTAACAATGCTAGAGAAATTAAAGGACACCATCAGAGAGCAAATTCATGCAATTCAACCAGAAATGGTAAATAGTGCTGTGTAAAATTTGGAGGAACGGTTGGTAATTTTACAACAATAAAATGGAGGTCATATCGAGCATTTGCGGTAACTACTGTTTGACATGAGAAATCCCTTTACGTAAGCAACTAGATTCCATTTACTTTTTGTTATTAATTTGATTTGTTAAACATATATAATAAGTTGAAATATATCCCTTACTTTATGATAACTTTGTATATCGAACGAAACAATTGTTTTTATTTTATCTACCAGGCAAAGTTACCTTGCATTTGGGGTTACTTTGTCTTTGCTAATAAACTCATTATTTAGGAGCCTATGTGTCATCTAGGAGGTCAATTTGCCTATTATAACTTTCTTGGATAGTAGATAACTTTGCCACAAATGGCAAAAACAAAATTTCTAATATAAATATATTTTTTGTCGTTTGAAAGACATATAAAAATACAGTAACATCAACAATAGGTGGCGCACCAACAGATTTTTATGGAGGAGGTTCTTGACTTTATTGTATATAGTGGGCTTTGAAATATTAAATATTTAGGCACTTCTTGGCATAGGACAAGCCCCCTCTCAAACAGCGCCAACAAAAAATTGTAGTTTTTCTTCAGTAATCTCTGTACCGTCGATAACCTAATTATTGGCGTTTGTATTTTCTTACCATTTTGATCTGAAAACAAAAATTCATCTCAATTACCTACACAAATTACAGTGGGCAAAGTTTCCACCAAAAGTGCATGCGGCCATGTTTGTTTTTTCATTTGGTATAAAGTACTATAAAAGTATTTGGTCAAATTGTTAGAGAAAGAATGTAGTTTGAGGAAAATAGGCTCTAAAAGCATTTGTTTTAATGTGCACGTGTTTAAGTCGACAAATTCGCACACACGACACCACACCATTCAGAGCTAAGATGCTACCGAGAACCAGACTATAATATTACCAAGGTAGGAACCAGCTGAAAATTTTCAAATTTATTTATAAAGAGACAAGTTACCCCTGCGTACAAAGTAATCATGTTACGTATTTAATACAAGATATTATACTATGAATAAATGAAGCTTACACTAAAAATTTTAATCTCATCCCCATCTAGATGACCTTCTACCACAGAAATGAAAAATCAAAGGCTGGGGCCACTTATTTTCTGATTTTTAAGTTACCGATAAGACGATAAGTCGTAGATGATTAACTCTTCATAATTTCTTTGTATTTCCTTACGTCGAAATGTGTTTAAAATATCGTCAGTAACAGCTTATTTTTTCATCATTATCTCCATACTACACAAATGCTTTAATGATGGATTATATTTCATAAAACGCAACTGAATGTACCATATGGTTCCATACTTAATTTCAACTTTGAGTTGGATATATTTTTCTGGATTAGAATAAATGGCGATAGCTGATGGATCATTTTTAATACCATAGATTGCTCAGACAATGTGATGAGGATTTTGGAAAAATATTCAATTACATAAAATTGATATCTTTAATACTTTATCTATGTGCTATGACATCTTAGGCATAATTTGCGAACCTGTATTATCCTGAGTTATGATTGGATCACTTCCAACGAATAGTCTACTTGTGTCTTATTGTTTTTTCCTTCTAGGATTCGACCCCAGATTCCTCGAGAGATCATAGACATGTGCCACGTATGTACAACCGTTATACCTGGAGAACCACAAGTCACCTTGGGGAACGATAAGTCTTTTACCTACAACTATGTTTTCGACACGGAGTCCTGCCAAGAAGAAATCTATGAAAGCTGCGTAGCTGGTTTGGTTGATTCATCACTAGAAGGGTAAGCACTTCAAAGTATTCAGGGTGTTTAGTAAACGCACGGCGAAAAATCAAGGGGCTACTCCATCTGTTTTAAGAATATTTCATCCTTTGCTGATTTTCGGAAAGCCACTTTGTTTCGATGATACAAATAAAATATGCAAAAAACGCCATATTAATTTTTTTGGGTTCGAAAGATTTCTTTTCTATGAAAACGAAGATTTTGCTTGCAATTATTGAGAAAAGAAATCGTCAATAAATGACCCCATTACTAAAAGAATCCCTATTTTCAAACGGAGAGACCATTTGAACTAAAAAAAAGTGGAGGGCTTAGTTTTGGGCTAGTACTTCAACACACATTTTTAAGTTGTGTAATAACTTGCTTGAAAAAAACATAATATAGATTTAAAGGTCAAATTTGGGGGGTGGGGGGGTTGAGAGCGGTTAAAGTGACCAAAACTTACAAATCGAATATCGAAATGAAACTAAATACATATCAAAGGCATGTTATTTTTGGCAAGTTGATTGATTTTTTCAAAATAATACATTTATTTAATGATAAAAAACAATTTTTTTTGACGCTAACTAACCCCATCTTAAATGGAACAATAATATTAACTAAAAACCATTCGAGGTTATAGTTTTGGGTTATTCCTTCAATATGCATTTTGATTTTTTTCGATGTCTTGTTTCTAACGGGAAGGATGAAGGTTCAAACATTCAAATTTGGGTGCGCGACAGTTCATCGACACTTTTAAAATGGCCAAAAATTACAAATTATAGTAGATATCGGAATGAAACCTAATAGATATCAAATGTATGGTATTTCGCAACAAGTTTCAAATCGATTCATTGTTTAGGTTTGACTTTATATCACTTGTTGAGGTTAGTGCAAGATAGAAAAATGAGAATAATCCGTTTTTACACCCGCGTATCTCGAACAATAACCCATTTTTCCATTAAAAACTTCTTGAATAGCAAAGATTATTGTTTTGCTTCTAATATGCACTTTGTTTCAAGCCGATACGAGGTATACATTTATTTCTAGAGCGAATTTCCCCCTCTGGCGCACTGTTGACCACCGAGCGTAAGGTTGGGCGCGACACTTCTTTTTACTTTTTCAATTTTCCAATGTTTTTTGAACTTATTTATTGGTGTAAATAATTTATATACTCTATAGTATATTTGTTATATTTCTGTTGATTTATTAGCAGTTTTCTCGCGTTTGACACCATTTCGACGGCGCCTTTTGAAATATTTTTTTTTACCTCGGAAATCTCCCAGATAACATTATGAAGTCAAATAATTCATTTGTTCATTTTGGCGAATCATTGTTTATTATCTTATTGTTTATTAATAGAAGGGGAGGGCTCCACCCATTTTTTTAAATCCACTTGTAACTGGAAAATTAAAAATAGAGTATGTTCTTTACGAGACATTATCTTTCCGTATTAGAAATAAAAAATGCTTATCAGCTATTTCTGTATTGGTATAACCTTACATTTCATTGGATATCTCCAAAGCATTTGACCAAGTCTGGCACCAAACCCTTCTTGGGAAACTTCCGTCATATGGTTTGCCGCCTAAATTTGTCGCTTACTACATGTCGTGGCTGACGGAATATCCTCCGATACAATGGCTATCAACGCTGGTATTCCACAGGGATGTGTGTTGGCACCAACTTTGTTTCTCCTCCATATCAACGATCTGCTGGAAGTGACCACCTGTCATGTTCACAGCTTCGCAGATAATGGTACACTTCATGCAGCTTTCTCATCTAGAGCCCCTATACCATGCAATGAAGCGAAAGGAGCGAGACAGGGACAGGTTGACGCAATTATTGGAGATCTGGCAAAGATTTTGAAATGGGGATCTGATAATCTAGTAGAGTTTATTGCAACCAAAACTCAAGCTTGCGTCTTCTCCAGGAAGGCGGACCCTACAATGCCTAATATGATAATGTCAGGTACAACTATTCCTATGAAGTCTTCCATAACAATGCTCGGGATCACCACCAACATCACCCTCTCATGGGACGATCATGTGAGGTCCATTGCGAAAACCGCTTTACAAAAACTTGGTTTCTATTCCGCGTCAAGAGCTATTTTACATCCCAGCAGCTCCTCATAATCTACAAAGTACAGAACAGTCTTGGAGTACTGTTCACATGTTTGGAGTTCGGCTCCCAAACATACGCTGAAGCTCTTGGATCCTATCCAGAAGAGAGCTATTCGTTTGATTGACTTCTCCAGAACATCGTAGAAGGATGGGAGATCTCTCCCTTGTCTATAGATATTTCCATGGCCGGCGTTCATCAGAAATCTCCTCTGATGTTCCACCACGAGAGATTCCAGGTAGGCGAACTAGACGAGCTCAAACTAGTCACACCTTCACTGTCAAGCTCGAGACCTGACGAACTTTTACTAGACTTCATTTTTTTTATCGAACATCGAAGTTGTGGGACTCTTTACCTAGTCAGGTATTTCCCTATACCTATAACCTCCATACCTTCGATAAAAATACGAATGCGTATCTCCTCTCCCTACATTCCACTGCTGGCTCGCACGATGGTCGTCGAACATTATAGGTTTCCCTCTCGTGTGGTGAAAATATAAAAAGGGCACTACTGATACTTCCTTCCGGATACTAATTGAATGTCAAATTTGACGTTACTTACTTAAACGTAAAGCCTACTTTGTTTCTTCTCCTGAGTACGCGTTTTCAATTTTTACAGCAAATCTTTCAGACCTCTTTTTGCCGCAACGGTGAGCTCTACGGCAAATCACAAAAAAAAATTCATTTCTTGTGTAAATTTAGTCAGGGAGTCATATCACGGAATAAAATTATTGAGAATTAGAGTCATTAAAAGATATGAGGAAAAAAAGAATGACCCCCCTCCCTGTTAGACACGCCCATGATAAAAATTCAATTTGGTCAATACTGCACAAAAATAACAGGCACTATCCTGAATTCCATATCAAAAAAATATCGCTTTCCTGAAGATAAAATTCATCAAAAAGTCAAATCATTTTCACATCGATTTTACTTGAAAATGATGCGTTCAATCGAAACGAAACAAAGCAACTTTCGTATTAAGAAAAGTTCGAAGTTCAAGATTATCTATGCAAAATGATGAAAAAATTATCTAGAAAAAGTTGGTTCTTGTTTACCTTACCCCCTATCTAGTTCTAGGCGTTCCTTATATAGATTAATATTTTTGTTTGTAGACCTTGTTGAGGAATCGTATACTTATTTACCATTTTGAATTTCATAGTTTTATCTTGAACCGTATTTGTTCTGATCCCGAATTCAAATCTACTCCATTGGAAATATCGACACCAAATTTTGCACTGATAGGTATTCTCTCAACCGTTGAAAGTGTCATATCTAAAATGCAATGTAAAAGCTGTATATACTGGAGTATTAGTAAGAGAAAATTTCAATTTAGAGATCTTTGCCATGACGATGGAAATTTATGTTAGGGTGAACTAACTTCTTGGTGTTGGTAATTATTACCTAAAATATTATTAATAGAGGGCACGTACTAAGGCCGGAAATAAAAGCCTCCAACTGTGCCTTTTGATATCTTATAACAAACAGCGAACGTGCTTTTCAACAAATTTAAATTCAGCAATTTAGATTGCTTGCTGAAAATAACTGGTTTATAGACGTTTATAGAAATAAAATTGTAATTGTTCTAGAGGGTAGCCTCCTACTGTAGCAGATGTTGGTTTGCAATTATTCTTAAAACCATGTTCCAACAATCATCTCGTGTACGACACACAGCTATATTTTTCTGCAAACACTTCGTATATGTTCATTTATCTACGGTAAGGCACTGTTAGCTGCCAACAGTGAATGGGATTGAATAAAGAATAAACTACAACTCGCTTCGATCCAATATGTTGAACTTTTGGTAGACGTAACGGCGTCATTGCATACTGCTTATCCTCCAAATTCAAATATCCTCCACGGTCATCTATATCTCATTGACACGATACGCAATAGCATTAATGTACATAAATTATATTGTCATATTGTTTGCCTTACACTTTCGTAATCTGCTTGAGATAATTCATGTATAATGATGAATGTATTTGTAATGGTATATCAATCGTTTAGTTTTGAATGAGATCCTATTTGCTGGGAAATACCATTCATCGAGTTTTGCTCGTGTTCTTGATGGTTCTATATTCTTGCTTTTGTTTGGGGAAGATGCATTTCAGTATTCTGCCAATTGAAACTCGTGAATCTTCATGAATTTGTTCATTGTGGTATTATAATGAGTCTGCGCAAGGATTACTGTGGTGCTAGAATTAAAGGTCTAATATCGAATCCAAGTTAAAACGAAAAGAGTCAAAGCAATTTCCTGTTGATTTTAATGTGTTATTTATAAAATGCCGTATGAAATGAAATCCATGCACCTGATGAATTTCATTGCAGTCGTAAAACGACGATCGTGATTTCGCAGAAAGTATAAAAGGAATCCAATTTACAGGACTATTACTCACCCTATGCTTCGTCTAGGGATTATCAGCTGCACTTTATTGCGGACTTGAGATGTTATGTAACACCTGGCCAAATTAAAACCGAGCAAGTATAGTTTCTTAAGTCTTCACTTACATTAATAGGTTCCACTAGGATATTGAAATTGTTTTGCGTTAAATAAACTATCTGGCTCATTTGAAGTAATCCGTAGATAAAAATAATTTCGTGACGGCTTTTTCCAACTGCCCAAAACCTGCAACAACCCTACTTTTCATGTAATTTCTTCAAAAACATTCCAATTGTTTTGTCAAGATATAGTCTTAACTGTTTAACCTGTTTAGCGTTAAAGTCCTGACGTGGACTATTTCTGCTCTAAGGATCCGACGAGACCAAGAAATGTTCGCTCTCATGTGAGGCACTGGTTTGATGCAACCAAAACTCAAGCTTATGCTTTTTTCAGGAAGGTGGATTCCAAAGTCCCTAATATGATGATGTCACATTTTCGGTATTACCCCCACAGCTCCTCATGATCTTCAAAGTACAAATTAGACTCATCATCATCAATTGAGGGGAGAGGGCTTAACTTCCAAGTACACTTAGGCCACTTAGTTGGACCCATTGAGCGTCCCGTGGTCAGAAGCCCATTCTATTCTAGCAGGTTTCTTCTGACAGCAGTTTTGCTTCACCGTAATGGTACCTGAGGGATGTCAAAGCAGGGCATTCTAACAGGATGTGAGGGACATTTTTTTCCACCTCTCTGCATTTCCTACATATAGGATCATCTGCGATGCCCATATTATGAAGGTGTTTGTTAAGACGACAGTAACCCTATAGGATTCCAGTCATCTCTCTGATGTCTCTTCTGTTTAGAGAAAATAGTTCTTTTGAGAGCCTGGACACAAGTCGGACCACGATGAGTTGGAATTTATTTCTCCCGGCTGGTTCAGCCAGTGTATCTTTCATTCTTTGACAAGCCTTGATGACTTCTAGAGGTGACTTGACATCACCCAGAGCCGACCAGCTGTCTATGCAGCTATTTAAATAGTTTCTTCGCAAGTTTTTCGTGGTGCAAGTCAATATTGCGTAGACATCCGCCTGAAAAACCATGCAGTAAGCGCCTAGTATATCCAATAAAGGATCTTCGGCTGTAATCCTCATGTGGTGCTGAAAGCTCTCCTGCACGTCCAAAAGGACGCATAGGCCTGCCTCACTCGATATTCGAGGTGTTCACCACCAATAGCTCCTCATAATTTACAAAGCACAAATTCGACTCATCTGGAGTACTCACGTTTGGAGTTCAGCTCCCAAACATGGCTAATTGGTAGCTGAAATGTCCTCAGTACTTTAAGATTATTTTTAGTGGATAAGGGTGATTATTTCTTATCTATAGTGTTATAGTGTATCCACTTCCACAGTGTGAACTCTTTTATAGTTATTTAATAATTTTGATGTTCAAGCTATAGAATATTGAAAATCACATTGTATTCCCACAATAATATTTCACACTAAATTATTAATATGGAAAGATTCTACTGTTCGGTTTTACTTTGTAATCTCATTAATATGTCTAATGTTTGTATCGTATTTATTCGAGAGCGATCCTGGATAGATTTGTATAAGTGACATTGTGTGCCAATTGTTTAATACATTATCTATTATGATTTACGGTTTTCAATTGCATTATTATTCTGTTGTTATACGCATTCGATATTGATTCTCGAGGTTAGTGAATTATCTTATTCTATCTCGTTGTGAAATATTTACACATAGTATTTCAAAATACATTACTAATTTCACTTTCCATTAAGTTATCTCTTCTGAATACAGTAGCACGAAAAATGTTATATCCCTGTTTCAAAGTTGTTTGAATTCGATCTTATTCTCCTTGAAAAGCTATACGTTTCGATATGCTACAGTATTATGCTATCATAAATAATGAGCTTCGAAGCGGAATTATTTTCAGGTCAAACCACAAATCCTACTGTCCTGTACCAAATTTTTTGTATACCATGTATTTGTTCTCATCCTAACGAAAGTTTGTCATATTATGGTCTTATAATCCAGATTTGATATCATCTAAGGTTACCAATCCCTTATCTTCAGTAGAAAGCCTCTACTAGGATTCAGGAGAAACAGTTAGTGGGTCTTTTTATTCTACCAGAGTTCAACTTCACTAAACTTATTCTCAATGGTTTAGGTTTCAAAACCGATAACCTTCTGGCCAAAGTCATTGTGGTCGTTATTGCAATAGATCGGTTAAACCAATTCTACATTTAAGCTGTTACCATTCTTATCCATTAGGACATAATTGTTGAATTATATACCCAAACTTGAAAGTGCCACTGCCATGCTTGGCCTAATGAACTAAACACAAAGTCAGTCGTGTTTTGATGATACAGGCGCATTGAATCAACAACATTTACATTTTCCACATAATGGTTGTTTGTCGCATAATTTCAAATAGACATCGCCACTATCAATTTAGTTTGATTGCAAATGGTTTCATCAATATTTCAAGGAAACTTGCGAATTTACCCAATCGTATCTTGTACGTAATCTACTTCATTATTAGTATAATAATAGGAATTATACCTTCTTTATCCATCTTATTTATTTGGACAGGTACAATGCCACTGTGTTGGCCTATGGTCAGACTGGCTCCGGCAAAACTTACACCATGGGCTCCGGGTTTGATGTAGATTTGGGATCACAACAAATTGGCATTATTCCAAGAGCCATTAATCATCTTTTTGACGGCATTCATTCCCGCATCGAACATGCCCGAGAAAATGGATTCTTAGCACCAGAATTCAAGGTTACAGCTCAATTCATGGAGTTATATAACGAAGAAGTCATAGATCTGTTCAATCCTGCTTATAGTAAAGTAAGTTTATTGTAACTTTCGGGTTCTGGAAGTGTTGAAAGTGTCAAATTTCAAATTACTGTAACTAGATATTTTTCAGGATAAAGTTTACAAAATTCATGAAGATCCTTATGGTGGTATCCTAGTGAAGGGTGTCACATTCAAAAATGTAATATCTGCTGATGAAGCTTTACAATGTTTAAGGTTAGGTGCTTTATCGAGGACCACTGCCAGCACTCAAATGAACACGCAATCTTCCAGATCTCACGCAATATTTACTCTGCACGTCAAGCAACAACGGGTGGTGTCTTCTAGTGTCAATAACGTGAACGAGTTCGAAACTTTGTCGGCGAAATTCCATTTTGTAGATTTGGCGGGATCGGAAAGACTTAAAAGAACCGGTGCAACGGGTGATCGTGCAAAAGAGGGAATATCGATTAATTGTGGCTTATTAGCTTTAGGAAATGTGATATCAGCTTTAGGAGATAAGACTAAAAAGGCATTACACATACCTTATAGAGATTCCAAATTAACCAGATTACTTCAAGATAGTTTAGGAGGTAACAGTCAAACTGTGATGATCGCTTGTGTGAGTCCAAGCGATAGAGATTTCATGGAAACGTTAAACACCTTGAAATATGCCAATAGAGCACGCAATATTAAAAATAAGATATTTATTAATCAAGATAAGAGTTCAAAAACAATTTTACAGCTTAAACAACAAATCGCACAGTTGCAATTAGAGTTAGTTGAGTATAAACAAGGAAAACGAATAGTAGGGCAAGATGGAACTGAGGTGGTTAATGATATGTTTTATGAGAATAATATGCTGCAAAGTGAGATAAGTAATTTGAAAACCAGAGTCAAAGCTATGCAAGATACTATCGATGCTCTAACACTTAAGAATACCAATTTGTTAGCAGAAAAAGCAATAAGTGGTTGGATTGGAGGCGGTACTGATAATGATGTAGCATGCCTAGTACAAAACTACTTGAAAGAAATTGAAGAACTGAGAGCTAAATTAGTAGAATCCAATAACATTTGCGAACAATTAAGAAAACAACTAGCTAGATACCAGGCGGCGCAGCATAATCATTCTTTTCTAGATACATCTTTCCATGAGAACACAACTTTGATAGAAGATGCTAAAAAGGAAATCCTGAAAGAAAAAGAATTGCTCCAGAAAAATCGCCGCTTGCTAGAATTGGATAATGAAAGTGATGCAGAAACTGATAATGAATTCGAGAGTGATAGTGAAGGAAAAGATTTAGATGCTGAACATATAAAAGATGAACTATTAACCATCACCCAGGACATTGATATGAAGCAACAATTAATAGATGAATTAGAAAAATCGCAAAGGAGAATGCAGACGATGCGGCAGCACTATGAAGATAAACTGCACCAGCTTCAGCTGAGGATACAAAATACACAAGATGAAAGGGATAAAGTATTACATAGCTACAGTAATAATTTGGAGCCTGCAGATAAAATTAAAAAAATTAAAGATGATTACACTAAGAAATTATCAGACATGCAGAAAGATTTGAAGAAACTCCAAGCAGCGCAGAAAGAACATGTGCGATTGGTACGCAATCAAAGTCAACATGAAAACCAATTGAAATCCTATAAACATGAACTACTCGAATTAAAACGAGCTAAAGTGAAACTCATTAATAAAATGAAAGAGGAGTCTCAAAAGCATAAAGAGTCCGAATCGCGAAGATTGAGGGAAATCGCACAATTACGGAAAGAGACCAGAAAGAACGCTAGTATGATAAAATCTATGGAAGCAGAACGGAAAATTAGAGATCAGGTTTTGAAGAGAAAGCAAGAGGAGGTTTCCGTGTTAAGGAAACATCAAAAGGGTCATCTCAGTTTGAAAGCTGCCGGTAAATTGAATGCTAAATCATTTTCTCCAAAGAATGCAAAACAGAAATGGTTGCGCCTTGAGAGTACCATTAATAATATAGCTATGAGTAAAAGAGGTTTGGTTCAACAAGAAGTGAGGATGGAATATTTTCTTGAAAAACGAGAAGCATTAGGTGAGTGAAAATTCACTTTTCAATACATTAATTAACAGTTAGCTATACATGGTGTAAATAAATAACTGCGAAAAAAAAAAGGTGGGTCTTTCATATAAAATTTTTCTCTAAATCACTTCGTTTTCGAGATACGGGTGTTGAAATTGAAAAAAAAATTAAGTTTTTCGTGAATATCTCCGGAACCGCCTATCGTACAGAAAACAGCTTTTGTAGGTAATCTCTACTCATAGTAAGCTATGTTTTGTGCGATAAATTTTTTTTTTATTCATAATTGGTGAAGATTTTGTAGGGGTAGTGGTTGTTTTTCTCCCCAAATTCTACGCCACTGGAAAAACTATGGTTTTGAGATGCCCATTTGAACCGCCAATGTTTTCTACACAAAAAAGTTAACCGTTTTCGAGAAAAATCAACTTTTATGTTGAAAAACATTGTCAATTCTTTGAAATAAAATTTATTTTTTACCAATTAAACGGAATTTCTTAATACAAGTAACAAAACCAAAAATTGACCATTCATTGCCCAAAAGTCCAAAATCGATTTGATATACGGTGGATTGTAACTTTGCAACCATATTTATTTTAGGTAATTTTGCTTTTCTAGGTGATGAGTTCCAAATTAAAGATATGAATCTAAATGTGAAATATTTTCTTTCATTCCGAGCGAATTCGAACCTTTATTAACTGAGTTGACGATTTTCAGGTAAAGAATTAGATGGCTTAGAGGCAAGGAGAAATCAAGCTCTCCTAAAAAGCCAAGATGTCAGTCAATTGGACAGTTATATAGAGGATGTCAAGGAGAATATCAATTATGTACAAGAAACGATCAGTGAAACGCAACATAACGTAATGGAAATTGAAGAGACACAAGATACTGGTGGAAATGCAGATTTGCAACATACAGTAGATACTATCTGTGATATCAATGAGGCTAAATATCTCATTCAAAAATTGTATAGTATGACGTTGAGTCAGAGTCATGCTGTTGCTCAACGTGATGCTAAATTAAAAGAGAGTGACGCTACGATGCAAGAGGTAAATATATAATGTTCTGTCTGTAGATATTTTAGAGAGTTTAGATAGTATTACAAATTTTGAAAAATGCCTTACATTCCCCGTAACTTTTGTAAAGTTCGAGAAATCTGTTAAAGTGGTACGTTACTTGATTTCTTAGTGGGACATCTTTTCATAGATGGCGTCTTTTTACCTCTTGGAAGGCCTTCAGCGGAGATCCTTCAGTGGCGTTGCAAACTTTCTCGTTCCACTGAACTATGAGTTCTATGAGAAGCAGCTGTCTGGAACTATAAATTTGTGACGTTACTAATCGATATCGACTAGAAAGATCTTATGATTGCATATTTAATTCGTTCAGCTCAATAATGTCGAGTACCGATAGACCGATACAGACAATGCACTTGTTGTTGGTGAGATCAGTCTTCCACAAAAAAGATACAAGAAAGGACACTTGATTGTAGAAAAAAGAAAATGTGATATGTGTGAAAATCCAACCGATGTTGTTGATAATGTTGTAGGTAAAATTGTCAATAAAACGGAAGTAAATATAAAAATGCGTAAATATAAAAATACACACACCTTCTCAGTTTCAAAAACAAATCAGAATCGCGAAAAAAGCTTGCTTCGATGCCAAGGATGACTTTGACCCTCTCATGGGACGATCATGTGAGGTCCATTGCGAAAACCACTTCACAAAAACTTGGTTTTCTATTCCGTGCCAAGAGCTACTTTACATCGTAGCGGCTCCTCATAACAGAGTACTGTTCACATGTTTGGAGTTCGGCTCCCAAACATACGCTGAAGCTCGTGGATTCTATCCAGAAAAGAGTTCGTTTGATTGACAATGTCACACTTACGAGTTCATTTACCTCCCTAGAACTTGTAGAAAGGTGGGAGACCTCTCCCTTTCTATAGATATTTACATGGTTGGTGTTCATCAGAAATCTGGTCTATTGTTCCACCAAGAGAGATTCCAGATAGGGGGACTAGACGAGCTCAAAATAGTCACCCCTTCATTGTCAAGCTCGAGACCTACCGAACTTCTTCCTAGCAGACTTCATTTTTCTATCGAACAGCGAAATTGTGGAACTCTTTGCCTAGTGAGGTCTTTCCTCATGCTTATAACCTCCAAACCTTCAAGAAAAATGCGAATGCCTGTTTCCCCTCCCAACATTCCACCGCTGACTTACACAATGTTCTTCGAAGATTATAGGTTTCCCTCTCGTGTCGTCTAAGTATAAAAAAAATACAGAACGTCAACAACTCTTACAGGATTGTTTCCATAGTAGACTGGAAAAATTGAAGTAATTGTTGCTTATTATTTTTTTACAAATAAACTCTCATAATTCAATAACTAACGAAGATAGGTAATGGAAAACTATACATTAGGCGAGGAAATAAAGCAGAAAAGGTCGAAAAAAAATCGGATGAGCCGATTTTGATAATTTTTTTTTACTCGATTCCGGAAGTCATTTAGAAAAAATGTTAGCATTTTTTTCTTCTAATGTGCATTTTAGCATTTCTACAGAGGAAAATACATCCCTTTGAATGCACTTTCAGGAGATAATATTAAAAATGTCCAAATATAGCCAACATTTCTCACTCGGGGGTTTTTGGAGCCTTTGAACACGATTCCGGTGTAAGATTTAATACGACGCACCTGAGGCTCAGGACATCCTGGTACTATAGAGGTCTCCAGGGTATTTGCAGAAATGCCTTCAGCAAAGGAATGAAACCTATTATGGAGGTTCTCTTGAGCATACGGGTCATGACCATGACACTCAATAGTCACCTGGTGCTCAAGATATTCCGATCACCTAAATGGATTGATTTTTAATATGCTCTGAAATGCAACCAAATTCGCCTCTCGGGGGTTTTCGGAACCGCGGAATGCGATTCCGGTGCTAGATTCGATCTAAGATAACATTTTTGACATTAAAATAAAAAAAATATTTCAGTATTACTTTTTCGCATTAGAAAAATTCAGTAAAGTTTCATTGTAGTGCAAACGGTATTTTTTGAATTCTTTGTTGTCGATATCACAGATCTGTTCACCAGATGCTTCGGTGATTGGTCCGGACTCCAGAAAAGTTATCAGCGATCTGAAAAACTCCGGAGATACGAATTTGGTTTTCTTTCAGAGCTTATTCAAAAATAATCCATGGAGATGACCTAGGTCATCAGCGTATCCTGACCACCAGGTGACTATTGAAGGTCATTGTCACAACCGGCAACTTCAAAAGAACCCCCTCACAAGTTTCACCCCATTCCAAAAGATGATTTCACGAATTCACTGGAGACGGCGGTAGTACCAGGATGTCCTGAGCCCCAGGTGCGTCGTAGCTGAAATCTGGCACTGGAATCGTGTTCAGCGATCCCTAAAATCTCCGATAGACGAATTTGGTTGCATTTTAGAGCATATTAAAAATCAGTCCATGGAGATGACCTAGGTGATCAGGATATCTTGAGCACCAGGTGACTATTGAGTGTCATGGTCATGACCCGTATGCTCAAGAGAACCTCCATAACAGGTTTCATTCCTTTGCAGGAGGCATTTCTGGGAATTACCTGGAGACGTCGATAGTACCAGGATGTCCTGAGCCTCAGGTGCGTCGTAGTTTGAATTTTGGCTTTATTTGGACATTTTTTTAACATTCTTAATATTATCTCCTGAAAGTGCATTCAAAGAGATGCATTTTCCTCTGTAGAAATGCTAAAATGCACATTAGAAGAAAAAAAATTGGTAACATTTTTTCTAAATGACTTCTGAATCGATTAAAAAAAATTCTCAAAATCGGTTCATCCGATTTTTTTTTTACTTTGGCGTTTCTTGTGCTTTAATTCCTCGACTACATAGAGAGGTAGCAAATCCATTCCATTTGGAAAAAAAGAACTTCTGTTAGTTTTTTTTAATCGACCGGAATAATTAATTTTTGGACCTTGCTGTATACTGCACGTGGATTTTAATTGTGGAATAAAAATCCTTTTTTCTCAATAAAAAAATATAAAATAATTAATATCTCAAAAAATTTGCAACATAGCTATAGGAATTTATCGAGAATTTAAATATAATATTAGATACAAGATGTTGCATTTAAAATTTCGAAGTACTTTCTAATATAAGCGACAACACTGCACGTGTCCATAAAAGTGAAATCATAGCCATAGCCATAAGTAAGTTTCAAAACTGTCTAATAGTCTATCCACCGTGAATGACCCTGTATAGTATTGTTCTAAGTTATGTGAACAATATGAAATTTTCTAGGTTTTTGACACAGGTTGTCAATGTGGTCAGAAGCTCAACAAGTTAACGTGGATACGCAAAAAATGTGAAAAACATAGACGTACCAGGTGACAATGAAATTAACTACATTGACATTCATTGTTAATTTTCGAATATATACTTTTGCAATTGCGTATTGATTACTTGGGTATTTTTAGACAAATGGAATTTGAAATCAGAATTCTACGCAGATCGGTGAAAAAGTCTCCCTTCTTATCTTTTTCTAGTAAGGGCTACCAATCATCACATGTATATACGATGTTCAACCTTCAAGATATACATATTTTTTACAAGAATAATATTTATTAGCCAGTTTGTAATTTAATGCATTTGAAAACCTTTTGTACAGTAAAATGTAAATGGCTCTTATAGGTTTAAAGGTGTTTTTTTTTGCGTGATCGAATTTCTGAACGTGATAGCTTGTCAGATCAACATGGAAAAATTAACGTCAGCAGCCCATGATCTGGGAGATTTTGTATCCTCCGATACAATAGCTGTCAACTCTGGTATTCCACAGGGATATATCTTGGCACCAACTTTGTTTCTGCTCCCGTCAAACGACTTGCTGGAAGTGACCACCTGTCCCGTCCACAGCTTTGCAGATGATGGTACACTTCATATCGCTTTCTCATCTAGAGCCTCTATACCATCCGATGAAGCCAGAGGAGCGAGATAGAGACAGGATGACGCATTTAATGGAGATCTGGCAAAGACTTTGAAATGGGGATCTGATGATCTAGTAGAGTTTAATGCAACCAAAACTCAAGCTTGCGTCTTCTCCAGGAAGGCGGATCCCACAGCACCTAATCTACATCTATTCCTATGAAGTCTTCCATAACCATGCCCATTTTGTTGGGATCACCAACAAAAGACAATCATGTGAGGTCCATTGCGAATACTACTTCACAAAAACTTGGTTTTCAATTCCGTGCCAAGAGGTACTTTACATCCCAGCAGCTCCTCATAATCTACAAGGCACAGATTCGACCTGTCCTGTTTTATCGACTAATCCAGCACCCGTACTTTTTTCCATCTTGGTGCCTTCGGTAAGCCATATGGAATCCCCTGATAATATATGAGAACTACCCCCAACGTTCTCTCACCCATAGTCTTCGTTTTGCAGTGCGTCATGTGATCACCGGAATGAATACCGAACCCATTGTCTGTGTGTCACACTTGAATTTGCCGCCTGGGACAGGGGCCCCGGTTTGCCTCCCTTCAGATCCGGGACTGAACGGCAGGGCAACGATTTCAAATAGTGCACATTTATTATGAAACTCATGGTTCTATTCGCTGCAACCATTTTACCGTCGACATAATCGTCCATACGAACAAACAATTGTGGGTACTCTCGCTTACGCTACTTGATATAGCTCTTAATGTGAGACGAAAAAGAGTGTGTGCTGAAGCACATATCGCCGCTGTTGAGCACCCCGATTCGACACAGTGCCCAACAATAATTGTACTTCTGCTTCCACTTCATCCAAAAATATTTGGAAAGATCTAGGATTAATACCTCACGAGATCAAGCACGTCCAAAAATTTGAGCCGACCAAATGGTTGCCTCGTGTCTGAATCAAATTCAAGTTGACCAGAGTTCAGCAGAGGCTCACTTTAGGCTTAATGGCTTTATCAACAAGCAACATTATCGGTTTTGGAGTGACGATAATCCGCAAGTGATTTTTCAAAAGCCATTACAACCAGAATGTTCGCTCTATGGGCCGGAGGAGTCCAAAAGTGATGCAGACCATCGGCATGTTCTCGTCAATGGCGAACGCTATAGAGCCATGACAAGAGGGTATTTCGTTCCCCAATTGGGTAACATAAATGTGGAGGAAATATGGTTTCAACAGGACGGCGCTACATATTATACAGCCCATGAAACAATGAATTTATTGAATGAAATGCTCGGCGAACAAATTATTTCGCGAATGGACGTGTCAAATGGTCACCACGATCTAACTTCTTGACGCCTCTGGATCATTTTCCGTCTGGACATGTAAACGACGTTCCAATTTGTTCGATCACGCTAAAAAAGAATTATCTTTCATTATCCAGACTGAAATGACTTTTATTTTAAACTAATGTCAATGATAATGCAAATACTATAGTAAATGTGCATAACTTCAACAACAAAACAGTGAAAATGGCATGTATATGATTTTATTGTCACCTAGTATATTCTTGCATCACGTAATTACAATCAAAATGAATTCTAAGAAAACCAACACCACAGCCATTTGCCAATTTAACAGCCACAATCGCGAAGGAATGATACCAAAGTAACGTAATGGAATCACAAGTCTATGTCGTTGTTTACTTACTTAATACATTTTGGTAGTGATTTAAACTAATAATCTGTCTATATATGTATTCTATGCTTACTTTCGGGCATGCGTACTTTGATATACGCTATAATAATTTTTTGTACATAAACATGTTTATTTTTCAGTAGTGTTTATTAAACTGTGAGCTTCAGTTACCTCTCATGTGCTACGACTAAAGTACTATTTTGTTCCATAATTTCGATGATAAAGTCTCTCTAGTCTAGATCAATCAGTAACATCACAAGCTGATCGTTCTAGACAGCTGTTTCGCTCTCCTGGAGCTCATAGTAGAACGAGGAAGATGGTAACGTTACTCGAGTGCACTAGACATCTGGTGCACTCAAGCAACATTGCCTGTAACTTTTGCAAACTTCGAGAAATCTATCAGTCAGTGTCCTACATTTTTTGATTTCTTAGTGGGCTATCTACTTGTAGATGGCGTTAGATATTTTGGTCTTTTTACCATACAGTAGGATAGTTATGTAGGTATATCTTCAACAGGGATCGTTCAGTAACGTCAAGCTTCCTCGTTCTAATGTTGAGCTCCAGGAGAACTAAACAGCTGTCTAGAACTATTAGTTTGTAATTTTCACTGATCGAACTAGACTAGAGAAACCTTATCATTATTATCTGGCATGAATATATTCATTTATTTCTCCATTGTTACAATGGTTCCATAATTTCCTTAATTTTTATAAAATATTTCTTGATTCCCTATCTTAATGGCCAATTTCTCCCACTGAACCGGTCAACGTGTATAAAAATTATTCCTTCTTTGTCATGTCGATCATTTTAGTTTTTCTCTTCCCACAACAACGGCCTGATAATCTTTTGTTCTTGGACAACACTCCCAAAATTTGTAGGCACCCCCGGATTCATACTGCATTTAGAGCTGCCTACTCATCTGACAAATATATTTTCGCTCTTTGTAAGCATGAAATTCGTCCGAATACGGAAGGTGAGGTGGTGAAAACTGGCTCGAAGGCTAATCACCAGGACACTTCGTAATCTTTGGAATAACTACTACATTTAAATTCCTAAATCATGAAGAATCTTCTGACTCGTAACTTGAGGATGTCAGTCTTCATAATTTTAAGTCATTTAAGATCCCAATGACCAATCTTCTTTGTAGCTTTTAATTCTTGTTTCTCGTTTTCAAGTCTGGTTGAGTTGGTTCCTCTTCATTTGCAATATTCACTTAGCACGGGATGTGAATGATGCCTTTGCAAAAAACCCGATCCTTCTTAATTCCTTGTTCTACTTCCGAAAATGTTATACGCGTCCCAGTAACCTGTTGTTTGGCCCCATAGAATAGTTTCGTGGTTTCATCTTAGAAACTGGAGTTTCCTAGCCTGTCGAGTTGTGTATCTATATTTTTGATTTTTAAAGCATTTTTCCACTATGACGAGAGAGTTATCCAAAAATTGTCGAGTTCGACTTCTTCGTTCTTGACGTGTTCGTTCACAGTAGAAACCCAGTCCTATTATCTTCGGAATACTGGCCTTTTCTTGCCCCCTGTTATCTGCTTTAATCTGAAAATATGTGCCATTTGTTAAAGAGCTGCATATTTTCATTCTATCGTTTTTCTTTTAACTCTAAAGACTAAAGAGAATCATTTGCATTATTTCTTTTTGTCAATTGATAAAGACTCAGCTTGATATTGTATTCCACAACATATTATACCATCTCCACTTTTAATTATTATGAGCAATACTGTATTTTGTGAAATGGTGAAATTTTATTAGAATTTACAAAATTAACACCTAATCATTTCAAAATACGATTAGATTTTTAGTTTTTGTTGTCGTAGAATTCATAGAATTGCCAAACTTTTGAAATCTTATATTTGAATTTTGTTTTTTTTTTACTCTTAGGCAAGACTAACCACTTACAAACTAATCGAAATACTATAAAAGGCGTCTAAATTACTGGAAATTTATGTACTTCTAGTTGAAGCAGGAGCACAGCGTTAGAGGACAGTTATTGGATCACCTCCTGCACAATGAAATTCCAATATTCGGCAAAGAGTTAATAACTAGCGTATCCAGCAATACAAATGACACAACAAGCTCAACAAGCTCAACGAGATCTCCATCTCCCGTTGAACAGCAGTAAGTTACATTATTCATTCAATATTCAATATTCAACAATTTTTATTTCAAACTGCCAGAAGTTACAATTTAGATATTAGTCCTAAAACATAACGACAGGGTTGAAACACGTCACACAAATAACAACAATATAATATATCAGCAATACATCAAAAGGAAAAACATTAAATATTACACTTCCTTAATTACCAGAAAATTTTATAGTTTTGATGGTCTGAACATTAACTCGATGGCACTATGGTTTATCGTTAGAGGACGGTTCAGTGACCAATTCATCTCACAGACCGAATTTTCGCCCGCTGCTAGATCTCGAGATACAGCCTCAGCAAATTGTTTATTTTTTGACTGGAGGTTAACCCTTTTCAAGTTGCGGTTCTTGAAAAGCATGCCATTCTTATACACTTCAACCATGTGCCATCATTTTTTATTGTGTTCGTTTATCAGGCTGACCAGTTCAAATTGGACCGAAAATGGCCTGCAAGTTAACCCTCCCAAACCTGGTGGAAAATGTTCATTGGTGTTGTTAATTGTTAAGATACCCTATGCCATCAAAAGTTATCGGTCCATTTCCGAGTAATTGGCCATTATTTGGACCAACTATAGTTTTTTCTCATTTTGTGGGTAAACCTTGCGGATTACAAGGTAGCATGGTGGCACCATGTTAAATAACTTTATTGGAGGTCAAATAAAGATTTAAAATTATTGCCATCACTCCTTGCCTATTTCAACCCCCCCAAAACCTCCTAAAACCACCCTCCAAAGAAATAAGAATAATATGGATAATATGACCAATTTTATGATAAATTAGTCTATTATTGGAATTTTGGCTGGGTTTAAAATCGAAACGGCCGTTTTTTTCGTTTTGAGGGGTGGTTTCAGGGGGTTCTGTGGGGTGAAATAAGCAAAATTTGAAATCTTCATTTGACCTCCAATAAAGTTATTTAACATGGTGTCATCATGTTACCTTGCAAACCGCGAGGTTTAGCAACAAAATGAGAAAAAAAATTTTTTGGTCCAAATAATGACCAATTACTCGGAAATGGACAGGCAACTTTTGATGGCATAGGGTATCTTAACAATTACCAACACCAATGAACATTTTCCACCAGGTTTGGGAGGATTAACTTGCAGTCCATTTTAGGTCCAATTTTAACTGGTCAGCCTCATAAACGGACACGATAAAAAATGATGGCACATGGTGGCAGTGCATAAGAATGGCATGCTTTTCAAGTAACCGTAACTTGAAAAGGGTTAACATGCGGTCTGTGAGATGAATTGATCATTGAACCGTCCTTTGACGATAAACCATAGTGCCATCGGGTTAATGTTCAGACCATCAATATAGCTCTGACTCCTAGACTATTATAGATATGCACCCTTATAAGCCATTTATCACATTTACCTTAATCATTACATAAGACAATTATTATCGAAAGAACTCCCTCAAATTGTATGGCTCTATCTCTACTAAATACCTAAATAACTCTTTCTTAAACAGTTTGGCTTTATCTATGCACTTTAGGGTATTAGGCAACTGATTATACAGTATGAGTGACATTCCTAAGGATAACATGGGTTGATTATATCTATCGATTCGACAAATAGTTTTGTGGATGGGGGGATTCATATTTATTTTATGAAATTGTATTCGTTTCTAAAGTAGAACTTGCTTTCCACCTGCATATTTTGCCAGTATTCAGTATCGGAATGTAATAAAATAATCAGAGCAATTGTTACTTACTTAACGCCCCGGAAGACGTGAAAGAGCGGTATGCTTTTAACAGTGAGGGCATGCGTATAACATTAAAATCGTATACCTATGTCGATGAAAGAGGCTGACATATTTATAAGACTTCTTGCACCTTATGCCCTGAGTCTATTCAATTAAATGTATATATACGATCTACAAATCATTCATTCAACTCGTAAAGGGATCCCATTCGATCATCTCGTTTTAAACCTGCTAGGGTAGTAGGTAGCTATATGAGTAGCATTTGTAAGAAAATCAGAAAGAGAACTGACTCCGAATAAGTATTAAGTCTCGTATAGTTTGTTATTCTGATTAGAGTTCAATAAGAAAATGGTTGAGTTTTATTAATCCAACAACATTCGACCTACGGTTAATACATGGTCCTTCGAGCCGGATGCGTTTTCTACAATGTAAAATACTTTCTAAGAAATCGGGAGCGAAATAGTTGACCGTAGGTCGAATGTTGTTGAATTATTAAACTCTATTCAATACAACAAACTCTACGAGACTTTATACTTATTCGTAGTCAGTCATAGATAACTCGGGAGTAGAGTTATCTATGGAGTCAGTTCTCTTTAAGATCTTCTTACAAAAGCTACCCAAGTAACTACCCACTACCCTAGCAGGTATAAAACGTCATGAGGGAATGGGATCCCTCTACGAGTTATATGGTACATGGATGACTTATAGATCTGATTAAATGTGACGTGAGCAATGTGCAGGTGACTTGAGAAGTTTGATAGAAATAATTAAACCCTTCAAGCTTGAATTATACTTTATGTTATATGTTTTATTATTCCAGACTAACAAGTTGTGAATATCAAAATAAGTTAAAAGTAAGAAAACGTACTGCACTTCCGTCTGAACTATTGTTTGGACTTGGTACTACATCCGATGTAAACCGTTCTCCAGATGTCAGCATGCTTGGACTTGATCATCCGCTTCAACGTATCCCTAGTATTCCTGGAGGTCTGAAGTTAGTATATTTTGAACATAATTACAAGTGAATAGAGATGTCTGTTACTTTGTGATATTCCATTTTTACAGATAAAACGTAGAAATTATACTTCGTTAAATATCACTTTATTTAAAAGACAGTTGATTGCAATTTCGAACTTTACAGTTCATTATCAAAAAATGCAATGAGCAATTGTATGTTTTGATAATAAACTGTGCAGTTCGAAATTGCAATCAACTTTTTTTAAATAAAGTGATATTTAACGAAGTAAAATTTCTAGTTTTATCTAAAATTACAAGTGAATATAGAAATTTCTTCTTTCAGAAAAATATCAAACTTCTATTATTTATTTTTTAACTCATAAGGTCGACGTTTGAATTGATAAATGTCCAGGCTATGGACCGAAAAATAAACATAAAAAACATGTAAGTTCGAATCAAACATTTGTTTTTGCATTAGCTTCAGGAGGTTCTCAGGATCATTCATACACCTTAAAACCTCTTGAGAACCCCAATCCCACCACCCATTGGGGGCGAAACTGGCCCGAAATCTCCCCCAAATTTGCAACATGCCACCAAGGGGGTTTTTTGGATCGCTGATCACGAATCCGTAGCCACATTTACTTGCAATCCATCGTAGGGGTGATCAAATCGACAAAATTGGCCAATTTCGCACCCCCAATATATTATTTTGCAATTTACGTGTTTTGGCATTTCGAATGCACGAAGGGGTTCTGTTGGGTCGCTGAATACGATTCCGAACCCAGATTTACTTGTAATTCATCGTTGGGGTGGTAAAGTCGACAAAATTGGTCAATTTCTTCGGTTTTACTACCCCTAAAATGGATTGCGAGTAAATCTGTCACCGGATTCGTGTTCAGCGACCCAAAAAAAATCCTTGGTGCATTCGAAATGCCAAAAACACGTAAATTGCAAAATAACATATTAGGGGTGCTAAATTGGCCAATTTTGTCGATTTGACCACCCCTACGATGAATTGCAAGTAAATGTGGCTACGGATTCGTGATCAGCGACCCAAAAAACGCCCTTGGTGGCATGTTGCAAATTTGGGGGAAATTTCGGTTCTTTTTCGCCCCCAATGGGTGGTGGGGTTGGGGTTCCCAAAAGGTTTTAAGGTGTATAAATGATTCTGAGAACCTCCTGAAGCTAATGCAAAAACTAATTTTCGATTCGAACTTACATTTTTCTTTTTATTATAGCTAAATCCCGGTTCACAGCGTGGACTAGATATAATAAAACAATTATTACTGTGTCTTCTATCACTTATATTGTAGAAAAACTAACAGTACTATATTTTCGACAACTAGCGTGTCATCTTCAAAACGATACAAATGTATGAAGAGACATGTTAGTTATCGAAACTATTTTTTCCACTACTAGCTGTGTAGTTGACAATTATTGCGTCTCCTAGCCTGCTGAGAAGTTGAATTTCTCTAGTAGTGGTTAATAATTTTTTCTATTGTTGACCTAGGTTAATAATGAACAAACTCAAATGTTTTGAGAATCCAGGGATAGTTGTTTAACAAAAACTTGTGCAACGTGATTTTGTATACCCAGGAGATTGTTTTTAACGTATTTGCTGCTTGAAATTACCTAACACGATAAAATTATTTGAATAAAAAAATGCCATTAGTTTAAAATTCGCGCTCAACATGAATGACTGATGACATTTGTGAATCGTGACCGTAACCTACGAGTGCCGGACAGAGCCGAGCTTGGTTATGTTACAAAACTATTTAAACAAAATAAGAGTAAGACCACGAGAACACAGAATTACCAGAAGACGACATTGAATAAAACTGATTATTTTTCAAGTGAGTAACCTTGCTACAGGCTACAGATAATAGATGGTTTTGTAAATTTCAGGTTAGTATTCGACTAAGTGAAAACAAGATTTCAGTAGTGAAAACGATAGAAAAGGGAAATAGTTGATCTCAACATAGAATAATGTGCCCATAAAGTAGAGGCCTTTTTATCACTTGCATAATCGTGGAAGTATGCCAGTAGTAAGTAGAAATCATCTCTACGTTTTTGGTACTGTACCAAACTGTCTGTACAGTAACTTTTTCTGCGATTTCTCGCATTTCTGGCGGTTTGCAATTTAAATTTTCCCTCATTTCGGCTTTTCACATGTATACGTAATGTATACGTAAATATTTCAACAATATTGTTTTTGAGAAATGTCATTTAATAGAAATGTCAAAATTGATTTCCAGCCTACTTACTTTTTATCAGACAGAAATTACGCAAGCATACGTATCAAATTGTTTAAATATTAAATTCTAGTTTAATGTGCTAGTAGTGGAAAAAATAGTATATACACCACGGTGGTGAAGACATTTATAGACCTCGCACCTTATTCCGCTCGGGGCAAAGCCCCTCGCGAAATAATCTTGATGCTCGGTCAATAATAATAGTCTTCAACACCTTGGTGTATAATATACTATTCTATAATACAAGTTGTAAAAAACAACGTACTAAGTGTTTTATTATATCAGTATGAAAAATTCACAAATTAACGGCTTCCACCATCGATTATTTCATAAAACGATTTACAAGACATCACATTTTGAATAATTTGCAGAGTGTGATTTTGACAACTATTTATCTGTCCAGTTTGATGAAAAGTTGCGAAAAGAAACAAAGTAAAACCAAGCTTTACAAAGTAGTAAGGTCTCATTGATGACGCATTTCATATTTGATTTATTATTATTATTATTAATTAAGGGGTCATTGCGGTCCCTTAATGCCTAGGCCGAAGTCCTTTGAACCCCGTGTCACATGTCACCTAGTGGAGCGGTTCCCACCCACTAGTGTTCACGTTCTACCAGAAGGGCGGTTACTGCCCGAGAGTGTTCACCATTCTCCCCCAGGTGAACGATTCCCAATGAGGTTAACACCAAGTTCCCACTCCAGAGTGTTCACCGGGTGCCCGAGGTGAACATACAGCGACCTACTCAAGTCCCAGTCGGGACCGGTCAGGTGGTTAATGTCTTGAGGAGATTTAGCACAATCTTCGTAGTTTCTGAATCTCCTCAGTGTCGCATAGCTCTACCGAGAGTGCTCTGCGTCTTGGAGGGATCAGGGTTACGCATCTGGACAGAATGTGCATTGCTGTTTCGTTTTTCCGTTTGCACCATCTGCACAAAGACGAATCGGTAAGGTTCATCTTGTGGAGGTGGTAGTTAAACAGTTTTGCATCGGTTTTACCCATGTTCCTCACTTGCTGATACCAGTCTTCCCTAATGTGCGGTCCAGTCAGTGATTTCGACTGCCTGCAACCGTTCACTAGTTCCCACTCTTCCGAAAGATGTGTTCTGACCACCAGTGGATTGTCTCTTTGATGTTACTCTTCGAGATGTCCACCGCTGGTTCGGGTTTATTAGGGGTTCTATAGCCCCCAGTTTTGCAAGGTGATCGGCTATTTCTTTTCCCTTTATTCCCGAGTGACCGGGAAGCATTTAGACATTCCACTATAGCATTCGGCACCCGTCTTCAATCTGATTGGTTCATTTAAATATGCTGTTGAATTCCATAGCGGATTGTTTCGACGGTGCCTTAATCGAGAGTGGGTTGTGAACGGTGCCGAATACTGAAGTGCAATGTCGAAGCGGTGCTGAAATACAGAGTTGAATGTTAAGCATGTACTATGCCGAATACTTTACTAGGTAATGCATATTTTAGCTTTTTTCTCAAAACTTGTTATTTTGTTTTTAAAATTTGCATAAATATCAAGTTAATTTAAAATTAACGTATACTTTTTCATACAATTGTAAGTGATAAACACTCATGTAGGTATACATAGCTTTTATTTTTCATACTATAAAAACATGAATGTAAACATTGAATGTGGCAGAAGTTATAGGCGAATACAAGAAAAACATTTTTGAATGGTTCATGCCATGACTTTTTGCATTCGGAGGATTTTTGGCTACATTTTCCGCCAAGTTGCGCTTCCTTTTCTTGCATGAAGTTTCACCTTTGGCAGGACGGCCACAAGGAAGTCTCTTACACCTTCTTGTCATCCCCATTTTTCTTCTACTTAATGATGTTTGAACTTTAATATTCAAATTTGTTTTGTGCCTTAATGCTAAGGAACTTCCAGCACTGCATAAGAATGTTCCCCAAGAAGTTTTGTGTTCTATAGACTTTAATCTCTGTAAAACTTTCCTTTCACTAAACTGTGAAGTACCAAAACTAATATGGTGTTGTAGCATATATAAAAAAATTCGTTGTAAACCTTCATTAGACTGGTCATCCGTGTGGACATATTCTTTCGAAATTTCTAGAGGATCATCACCTAAATTCAAAGCATTTGACGTAATATCCGTTGAGTCGAAGGTCAGAGTAGATTCTTCTACGTTTTCTTGGTACTTTCAGGTTTCACCAATGGCATATAAAAAGACACCGCTTAAACATTACACTTCAGAATTCAGCACGGTAAGCAGCTAGAAACTGAATAACAATCCACTCTCGATTTAGGCACCGTCGGAACAATCCGCTATGGGATTCGGCAGCATATGTAAACGAACCAATGAGATTGAAGACGGGTACCGAATGCTACAGTGGAATGTCTAAATGCGACCGGGAACTCTACGCCAAGATTGTTTAGCGTGGGTTTGCATTCTTTCTTCCAGCGCTATTTGGGCACAGCGCGTTATTGCCAGTATCTCCGCTTGAAGAATAGTGGTGTGTTTGCCCGGAGGTATAGAAATAGTTTTACCTCGGCCCTTGCTTTATATCCCTGCTCCTACCTGCCCATGGTTTCTGGCTTCATCAGTGAATCAGATTTCACCATTGTTCCAGTCTTTTCTGGGGAGTATGTTTATACGATACTTCTTATCAAAGGGGTGTATCGTGGTGTAATCCCATCCGTTATCATTGGGTATATGGGGTGTGTTCCACCACTGATTGGTAGTGAGGTGTGGTTTTGCCTTCCATAGTCCTTTTGAATGGTTCCATCTTCATTAGCGCTCCAAGTGCGGCCGTGGGAGCACTTTTCGTAGCTCCCGTGGCGGCACCTAAGATGAGCTTTCTCATATGCTCCAGGATTGATTTGGTCGTCCTGAGCTCTTTTCTTTTCCACCACACCACCGAGGCGTATGTCAACCTCGGCTTAAGGATGGCTTCAAAGATCCACAATATGATGTTTGGACTGAGGCCAACAACCATTTGCCTAATTCCATCTAATTTTGAAATGGTTATGAATGACAAATTTTTCTACAACGATGTAAACCCTGATAAAATTAAAAAGAATTATTAAACTATTACACTATTTCTTACTTATGTATTGTTTCATTACAGGTTGAATTTATGATAGTTCAACACATCAAACTGTCCACTGTCAACGAAAATCAACCTCAAAATGTATTGTACTGGTTGGAGAAACTCCACCAGTTGTATATAAAAAACATTGTTAATTGTTCAAAAATATTGTTACTATTTATAATACTTTTATCAGCCTTAATTTTAATATTGTTGACGTCATGATTAAAACTATTAATTTATTGGCCTATTGATTATTTAATATTTGTAGATTTTTATATTAACTTATAACACTATTAAAGATTTGTCATTTAATTGAATTAGAATTCTTTTTCTCAACATATCTCAATATCCATACATTTCCTTTATTATCCTTTCAGCATGATATGTCAAGATCGCCGTATATATTGAATAACACTATGTAACAAAATTCAACTTTTTGTTCTGCCTTTTCGATATTTGCGTTCGATTCTACATCTATTTCGAATAATTAAAAGCCACCTTAGAAGTTAAAAAGTTTGTTTTTGCGCTCAGGGCGAATTTTTTTCCAAAAGTAAAACTTCGCTGTGAATATCCTGGAATAACTTTTATAAACTTGACTCAGCAGCAGTCTATGATATATCAAATCATTTGCAATTGTGTGGAGAAGGCTGCTATTTGCAGAAAAGTGGAAAAAAAAAACGCTAAATTTGCATCAAATTTGACGTAAAAATCGCCAAACAAAAAATCGTTGGGCCAAATTCAGATCCAAATACCATTTTTTCGCAATTTGTATCTGTAGAGTGACTCATTACGAAGATATTGATACCATTCCGAAGTACATATGGACTTTTATTAAAAAGTTATAGCGCATTAACCGGTTAAGTTTCGTGAAAATTCTCACATATTTAACCCATCAAGGCTCAGGCAAAACGCAGCCTAATTACAGCCAAACTAACTACTCAGTTCATAGCATAAGTGGGAAGTTTTTTTTTGTTTGCCCAAATTGATTGTTTAAACAATAAACAATCATTTATTAATGAGAGTTTTAAAAATATACAATTCCTGAGCATGAATTTAACGGACTTTTCAACAACTGAATTGTTTATTATCGTTTTAACAATAAACAATTGTGCAAAATACGAGGATAAGTCCATATCTCGTAGTAATTTGGTCTTCTAAGTCGATCGACACCCTCAAATCGAAAGAATTTCGACAATTACTATTTGAACAATTATTTCGACATAAAAAAAACGGGTAATTTTTTTTCCACTTATGCTATGAGCTGCGAAGTTAGTTTGGGTGTAATTAGGCTGCGATTTGCCTGGGCCTTGATGGGTTAAATATGTGAGAATTTTCACGAAACTTAATCCGTTAACGCGCTATAACTTTTTAATAAAAATTCATATGTACTTCGGAATGGTATCAATCTCTTCGTAATGAGTCACTCTACAGATACAAATTGCGAAAAAATGGTATTTGGTTCTACAATTTTTAAGCTATTGCATAGCTTTTATCGCGGGCTTTGAGCGCGGCGACCGAATCAAGAAATTCCGTAACGAAAATAACCTAACATCCCCACTCCGCCTACCATATAGCTGGGCCGAGCGTTTGCTTAACGTGTATGTATATGGTACGACGGTACAAAGCTCGCACGGATCGAGACGAGCTGCTCTGAAATCGGACGAATACGTAAGCAGCTGTTTGTGAGAAAGTATATAGGTGTATAGGTATCTATCATATCTTTATAATGCCACACTCACCGCATGTGCGCCCCGTAAGTATACATGTAGGTATATATACTGTTGTAGATACTGTTCCAAAAGGTGGGTAGCTATTTACCAAAATAATATCAATGTTACTAATATTATGACTCCGAATATTGAAATGAATATTGCACACGTTAGCGATGTTAATGTTGGGCGCTCATTTGTTGGAGATATTTGTGCGTGCTTATGCAACTTAGAAATGGCCTACACATAGTCATGGTAGCAATTTACATTTATCCGAATCCAAAATTGGACGAGGTAGAGCATTTTATTCATCGCACTTTACTGGAGTACACTGAAGAAGGGTCGAAAATACTTGGTACAAATGGTAATAAATTTCCACTTATCTTGGCTGGCGATTTCAACATCAACTTCGCTGATAAAAAATCAGAGCGGTTGACAACTTTTCTTTCGGAAAAATTGAATTTGAAAATAAATAATGATCCACAAGAATCCACAACAAAATATGGGACCACCATTGACGCGGTATTTTCCAGATATTTAGAGGATATCAAGTCTCAAACTTATGTTTCTTATTTCAGTTACCATAAACATATAGTTTCAATGATAAAAATTCCTGAATAACCTACATGTATTGTAAGATAATAAAAATATTTTAAACGATATTAACTTCTCATTTATTCAATAAAAGAAAAAAATGTGTTTTCTTATCGGTCACCACGCTCAAAAAGTGTAACTTGAATTAATATCAAAGAAAAAAAAATACTGCATAAATAAAAAATAAGTAAATAATTATAATTCCATAAGTTGATAAAAAATGCTATTCAATAGCTTTACCCCGGCAGTTCCCGAGAGCCACACGTATTTTTTATTTAGCGATTTTTACGTCAAATTTCATGAAAATTTTGCGTTTTTTTTTATTTTTATGCAAATAGCAGCCAAACAGTCTTACATATGCAACTTTTAACTGTTTATCTCACTTCTCCACACAATTGCGAATAATTTGATATATCATAGCACTGTGCTGAGTCAAGCTTATAAAAATGTATTCCAGGATATTCACAGAGAAGCTTTACTTTTGGAAAAAAAATTCGCCCTGAGCGCAAAATCAAATTCTTCAACTTCTAAGGTGGTTTTTAATTATTCGAAATAGATGTAGAATCGAACGCAAACATCGAGAAAGTTGGGCAGAAAAGTGTTTTACATAGTGTTATTTGAGGCGTATGTTTTGAATCTGATGACACAACACAATGTGCCACAGAGATCTCGGATATTATCAGGCTAGGAATGGAAACTTACATACCCCATACAAAGAAATCACCGTCATCTGGTTAACGATGGCTCAATAAAATCTGTTATAGGGCCGTTGCTTCAAAACAAACAGCATACCGTCGTTGGCGCGGTAACCCATGCCTGGAGACCAGAACAAAATATGTTGAAGTCAAAAATATGTGTTTCGAAAGAGCCAAAATAAGATCAAAGCTTATCGAATGTCCGAATGTATCCCGTTCGTTTTACACTTTCGCCAAAGCAATTGGTAGAAATTTCACTTCCAGCTCATTCCCTCCCATAACCAAAGATGATGGCACACTTTGATTCTATCCAGAAGAGAGGTATTCATCTGATTGATGATGTCACACTTACGAATTCATTAAACTCTCTAGAACATCGTAGAAAAGTGGGCGATCTCTCCCCTTTCTACAGATGTTTCCATGGTCGGCATTCATCAAAAATCTCTTCTGTTGTTCCACCACGAGAGATTCCAGATAGGCGAGTAGACGAGCTCAAACTAGTCGCCCCTCCATTGTCAAGCTTGAGAACTGCCGAACTTATTCCTACCAGACTTCATTTTTCTATCGAACAGCGAAGTTATGGAATTTTTTACATAGTGAGGTCTTTCCCTAAGCCTATAACCTCCAAACATTAAAAAAAAATTCAAATGCCTATCTCCTCTACCAACATTCCACCCACACGATGTTCTTCGAACATTATAGATTTCCCTCTCGTGTAGTCAAAGTAAAAAAAATATAGAAGTCATACTTTTCCTAATTTGGATAGCCTAAACATTTTACATAATCAAACCAAAGCTTTCAAATTGAATACATTAGAATCAATAGAGATTTATAAAAATATGTCAAAACCTCCTACAACAATATCCTAAATGATCAGTTAGACCTATACCAAAGCGATCTTTTCCTTTGTCTCTCAAATCACTCTAGAATATTTTCTATCTGGGATTCCTCATTTTAGTGATTTTTCTTGGAATCCCTGTTCTAATATTTCCATATTATGTTTCTTATTACTTTTATAATCATGCTTCCCTTTTTGTAATAACTACTTTTAGTTCTACAGGTTTAATATTTTGCTGAAGATATTTTTTGGCGATTTCAATGTTTTGCACGTTTTTCGGTGTTATTGTTAGACTGGGAATGTTAATCAAATTCAATGTGTCAGTTGGTATGGTATGTATGATTTGATTGTAGCAACATTGTAACAACAGGGTAAATCATGATCTGTTGCTGACCAAATTAGCTCAACTAGGATTTGATGGAATTGCTCTACTTTTCTTTTCATCATATTTACAAGGGAGATGACAGACAGTGAACTATCTTGACGTGGATTCGTTTGCCTTCGAGACAGTTCCGGGTGTACCCCAAGGCTCAAACCTTGGGCCCCTCTTCTTTATATTATTCATCAACGATTTGCCCCAAAGGATTGAATTCAGTAGTCTGACATATGCAGACGATTTTAAGGTCTTCAAGTCGGTGTCGACTCAAATACAGGAGGACCTAAATAGTATCTATAACTAGTCGATAGATAACAAATTGCCTCTCAACTTGGATAAATGTAACGTAATGATATGTACCGGAAGTAAGAATAACATCTTTTTTTGTATCATATTGGTAAGTCGAATTTGAAGATTTGATTATTTTTGCAAAATCTACCGTCTCCTGCATTTACGGGAGGTCTTTCTGAAGCATCCTGTATAGTTTGTTTTCATTAATTATTGGACGGCTTCCATATAACTCTAGAACCTTTCAGATCTGTTATATATATTTTTTTGATTTATCAACTGCCATGTGTTGATGGTAGATAATTAAATCACATTTCTTGTATTGCACAAAAAATAATTGTATTATCATTTACTATATTGGATCAGTAAAACTGCATAAAGCTAACTCAGTACCCTCTGATATTATAATCTTATATCGTTTATCGAAATAGACGTACTTGATGGTATAGCAATATTTTATGTAACCTTCCATACTTCAAACATATCCTGTACTTCTCACACATTCTCCTTTCCGTGGCCTTCCATTATGTCTTAAGTCGTCTTGATCGGCCCCCTGACGTGAAGTGTGTTATATTTTCCTTTCTTGATACTAACATAAAAATCACTATCATATAACTATCTAAGTATCAATCTGCGTCTCAACGTAATTATAATGAATCAGTTTATTAAAGAATTTCAAAGTGAAAGAATTAATTTATTTGAAGCAGACTGTATAGAAGACTTAGAAACGAACTATAAAGAATTAAATCCCAATTTACTTTATATCTATCACAATAATATTAGGAGTATGGATCTGCATTTTGATGAGCTAGCAGTTGGAATATCGCACTTTAATTTTCACTGCATTATTCTTACAGAATTGTGGAAATTTGAAAACACCCAAAAGTATATACTAGATGGTTATAACGTTATTCATAATCCAAACAAATACAACCAAAATGATGGAACAATAATATATCTACGAGATAATATTCCTTACAATTACGTTAATGTCAAAATTGGGGATGTAAATGCAATTGATCTAACATTATGCCTAGGTAAATGTAAAGTCAATGTATTAGCGATTTACAAGCCACATCCTATAAAAATATCTGAGTTCTTAATACATTTTTCAAATTACCTAGAACATTTTCATAAAAGAGAAAACTCTCATAAAATAATCATTGGAGATATGAATATTGATATTCTTAAACAAAATTGGTCTTATAGAGATGATTATTTAAACCTACTTGCTGCTACTGGCTTCACTTCCTTAATAAACAAACCCACCCGAGTTACTGAAACTTCGTCTACATGTATAGACCATGCGTTTTATAAAGGAAGTCGAAATGATAATCAATTACCCATACCTGCAATTATAAAAACTTCTCTTACGGATCACTATTCCATTGCAATAAAATTAAAAATGGAATCCAATATAACTTATAATCAGGAGAAATTCAAAATTATACCAAAGCTTGATAGGAATAAACTACTGAATACTCTTCAAAACACGGACTGGTCAAATATGTATGATAAAGCTGATGTAAATGAATGCATGGAGTTATTTGTTGATAAACTAAAGCATTGCATATCTTTGAGTACTTCTGAGAGAAAAATTAAAATTGTCAACAAAAAGAAGGCATGGATTACCCTAGGTCTAATAAAGTCAATTAAAACTCGAGATAAGCTACGTATTAAACATATTAATAACCCACTCAATGATATCTTAAAAACAGCATATACAGAATATAGAAATTATTTGACAAAACTTATCAAAAAAACAAAAAGTAACTATTTTAAAAGCAAAATTGAAAGTAACAGTGAAGCGTCATCGAATATTTGGAAAGTTATAAATGAATGCACAGGTAAATCAGGAAGAAAAAAAGAAAATGTAAAGAAACTCAAAATCGATAATGTAGAAATTCTCTGATAATGTAATTATGTCAAACAAATTCAACGAACATTTTTTACAAATTGGAAAAAAAGTTGCTAAACAAATTATAGCACCCGGTAAGACGAATTTGAAGAATAAAGAAAATTTTACTTGCTCACACGCCTCTATGTTTCTAGCTCCAACTGATATATCAGAAATCAAAAAATACATTACTAACTTGAAAAATAAGAAAAGCACAGGTCCTGATAATATATCAAATGAGATCCTAAAGTTAGGAATAGATATGATAGCAGAACCTCTTTGTTTTATTTTTAATCAGGCCATGGAAAATGGTATAGTGCCAACTCACTTCAAAGAAGCTACGGTGGTCCCATTATACAAAGGAGGCGATAAGGCAAACTTGAATAACTACCGACCAATATCGTTGTTATCTAGTATATCAAAAATATTCGAAAAAATTGTAAAAGCAAGATTGGAACTTTATCTATCTAAAAAGGATATAATTTCTGAAAAACAATTTGGTTTTTGTGAAGAAAAGTCAACGCAAGATGCAATAGCGGTACTTACATCTAAAATTTATACTGCAATGGATGAGCAAAAATTTTCTCTATGTATTTTTCTGGACTTAGAAAAAGCGTTCGACACGGTATCCCATGATCTGTTGTTGAAAAAATTAGATAACATCGGTATAAGAGGTAATGTTCTGAAGTTGTTTGAATCTTACCTTTCAGGTAAATATCAAAGAGTTTTACTAAATGGTATCTACAGTAAACAGGGAAAAATTATTTGTGGTGTGCCTCAAGGTACAGTACTCGGTCCGGTGCTCTTCAAGATATATCTAAATGAGCTCCTTGAACTCGATATCATCGGAGAAGCAATCTCGTTCGCTGATGACACTTTCATTTTCTACAAGGGTCGAAAGTGGGAAACGCTTAAACTTTTAGTGACGAAAGACCTAAAAAACGTGTGTCAGTGGCTTAATGCTAATTTATTAAGTGTAAATTATAAGAAAACTAAAATAGTGCCGTTTACGTACTTTCGCCGTAACTTACCAGATTTTAACTCCATAGACATAGGTGATTCTATTAAAATTGAAACCGCAACGTGTATAAAATACTTAGGTGTTCACATAGACTCGCATCTGCGCTGGAATGTGCACGTGGAAAAGACTGTGTCCAAAATTAGGTCGATTATTTACAAATTCTACCAAATTAGAGACTTTCTAGACTTTAGAACTTTGAAAATAGTTTACTCAGCTCTAGTGGAATCTCTTTTAAGTTATGGAATATTGGGGTGGGGAGGTCTGAAGAAAACGCTATATCTGAAACTTGAAAAAGTACAGAAACGAATATTAAAAATTATTCTCAAAAAACCGTTTCGTTACTCTTCAGGTAGCGTATTCAAGGACTCTAAAGCACTTACTATTCCTCAGTTGTATTGTAAAGCAATGCTTATGCACTACTTTAAGAAAAAATTAGATTTTTTACACATAGAACACACTTATAATACTAGGGCTAATTTTCGTAACTTGCATCAAAATTATAAAGCATATAATAACATAGGTCAATGCTTTTTCTTGTATTTTATTCCATTATTGATAAATATCCTCCCCTATTTCATATTAGCTACAAACTCAAAATTTCCATTTAAAAAACTCATTTCACAGTGGATTATCCAAAACAAAGAAACCATTTTTACTATAATGCATCTTTAATTTCTATTACTATTTTATTTTTGTAAAATTGCTTACATCTATCTTGTTTAATTTCTAGTAATACACTGTTATTTTATTCTTTAAGTTTAATATTTAAGTTGATTATAAGTTTAAAATCTAATAGAACGCCTTGATAATGTTCCTTCAGACTTCTGTAGTATTATACAAATTGATTTGTTTACGTCATTGACAAGTTCCTTTGCGAACTTAAATGACTATTTATGCTAATCTCTTATGCTAACATAATATGTGAATAAATACTCTCTTTACTCTCTCTTTACTATATCGAATCACCATTACCTATGTTAAAATACACGGGATGTTCAAGTATATCAGAGTTGAGAGATACATTTTCGGCATATTATAAAAATTCAAAATGATGTGGTTAACGTATTTGGAGGGTAGTCCTAAGAGGAATAGTCATGCTGCTGTAGCTGTTGGTCATGAAATATACTCATTCGGAAGAACATTTTAGGGAACATACTTCCATGGACGTGCATGTATTGAATACAATGACTGTTCGATGGACTAAACATCCTGTTAGTGGTTTACCATCTTTTGAAAATGATGATAGTCTTCCCTACAAGAGATATGGCCACACAGCTGTTGTATGTGGTAACAAGATATACATTTGGGGAGGAAGGAATGAAAGAGGTCCTTGTACAGTTTTGTATTGTTTTGATACTGCTTTGCATTGCTGGACTGCTCCAAAAACAACAGGTACAATTCCTCGAAGGAGACAAGCGCATACGGCATGTGTTTGGAAAAATCGTATGTTTATATTTGGGGGAAATGAAGAAAAGCCTCATGCTTTTGTAAAAACAGTTTTTTATCTCGACTTAGAACAAATGCGCTGGTACCAGATATATACGTCAGGTAAGTCTAATTCTACCAATAATTAAATATGACGTAAACATATACATTGTCTTCCATCTATAGCTAGGAGTAAAACATGTTTTGTTTGGCCAGCTCCTGAACCAACTGCTCGTGATTATCATACAGCTGTAGTCATTAGTGATAAAATGTATCTCTTTGGAGGTAGGGCTACTATTAACTATAATACTGATTTGTGGTATTTTGATCTCAATTCGTTGGATTGGCATAAACCGATGGTTACTGGTGACATACCTATAGGAAGGAGTAGGCACTCTGCATGTAAGTTTACAAGCATCTAACCGGGTCTCCTTTCTGAAAATTTGTATTCCAGTTGTTCACAATGGAAATATGTATATATTTGGAGGTCTGAATCATCTGCTGGGAGGGGATTTAAATGATTTGTATGAATTCAATCCTCTTACTAATTCATGGGTTCAAATAATTCCACTTGGTGAGCAGCCATGCAAGCGCATGAAGCAAGCCTGTATTTTAGTTGGAGATCGTGTTTTCTTATTTGGAGGAATCAGGTCAGGTACAATTCTTGTCTTCAATATTAGAATCAGTTGGATTTCTGATGAACAATTCATATCAATCATTATCTCAAACCTGTTGTTTACTTATATCCAAAAGGATTTAAATCGATATATTCACGTTAATTTATTCTTATATCTTGATTTGAGCTATATTTCTCCAAATTTATATGAAATTGACTTTATTTCAGTCCAATGAACCAGCAGCTCACTCTAGCGAAAAGATGTAGTATTATTGCAGATTGTTTTGTCCTATCCCCCATCGATTCTATGAATCGCGAGAACTATATTGTCAATGCGCAGCATTGTGAATTGCGTTCTCAATGGGACATATGCTTTCCGGCAGTTGATGTTGGAACATGTAGGTTCGCCAAACATTTTCAAAGGTGTTTTATTATATCACTTAGATAGTTGATCGGTGACTTCACGTTTACCTCGTCCCCACTGACGAGCTCATGAGAAGAGCGAAACAGATGTCTGGGACTAAAATACGTGTTTTCACTGTTCAGATAAACCAAAACTTGTCAAATAATTTAATGTTTCAGTTTTGAGCCAAATTGGAGAGAGTTCAACCTAGATGTTGATGAGGTGTTCTATCAAAGTGATATGAATATATTAGACTTCCAGCCAACTTTGAAGACTATAAGTATTTTAGCCGTGTGTCAGTACAAATTAGATGTCTCCATTCTACCCACTACCGTGAAGTAAGTTATTGATTATATATAGTTCGATTTTAAGAGACCGATGTGTATTCAGAGTTAATAAGTGCGATAAAGATCGACAAAGCTGGATATATGATGGGCATGACTTCTTAACGCGCTTATTGTCAGTAATTTATCTAGCAATAACTAGACGTTTCTCCCATTTCCATTTCGCGTTTATGGTAATCATAAATAATTTTTCAAAATCACTGTTCGATAACCACCATAACCAGACGTGTGCAAATCCCAACCCAACCTTCTAAACAATTTATAGCGTTTTACTTGTCTATCTTGTGAAGCGATACAAAGCGTCTAGTCGCTCTAACTCACAAGACTCTCATATATAGCGATTAATAGAACTCAAGCTCTATAGTTTTACTCTATATTTCAGAGCAACATTTTATAATTATCCTATTCGGCTGGCAATGATCGAAAATAATAAATAATTGTCCTAGATAAAATAAATTGGATTGTGTAGAAATTTGGGAATATCAAATCAAACATATTATTTTTGATACTGAAAATTCAGTGAGCAACTTATGTTCCAACCTTGTACAAGGTTATGTTTCAAATATCTTGTATTGCATATTTTTCAGAATATTTTGCCTATATTGTTAATCTTGAATAGTAGACTTCCGCGGATAGCTAATCTTGAAAAATCTTGGCTTCCGGATGGATTCCGGAGCCAAGCCTCAAGCCTGCCAAGAAGATGCCACCTGTAATGGTTGGCGAAACATCGGCATCAAGTCGAGCTATTGTGACGCGGAATCCATCCGGAAGCCAAGATTTTTTTTTTATATTGTTAATCGGCTAATATTCTTTTTCCAGGATGGATATCAGCAAAATGTTAAAACCAAACAAAAGCAATATGCACCAAGCCAGTCCGGCCTTATAATCATCAGTTTTGTTAAGTGAATTGGGCAGTTTGAGGTTTGTTAAATTGAAAAACGCTACTCTTTCACGTTCTTCTTGACTTTAATCCCATATTGCCATCTTGAAAATTACGTTATGTTGATAATACTGAAAATGTTTTAAAAGTGTCAAACTGTTTCGTACTTATTTATTGTGTCATTACAGGTTGAATTTATGACAGTTCTTCAACACATCATAATCTAGGAGCCAGAGCGATATTGATGGTCTGAACATTAACCCGATGGCACTATGGTTGATCGTACTTCCACCATGTGCCATCATTTTTTATCTTGTCCGTTTATCAGGCTGACCAGTTAAAATTGGACCGAAAATGGACTGCAAGTTAACCCTCCCAAACCTGGTTGAAAATGTTCATTGGTGTTCGAAATTGTTGAGATACTTTATGCTATTAAAAGTTATCGGTCCATTTCCGAGTAATTGGCCATTATTTGGACCAAACATGTTTTTGTTCTCAATTTGCGGCTAAACCTTGCGAATTACAAGGTAACATGATGACATCATGTTAAACAACTTTATTGAAGGTCAAATAAAGAATTATTGCCTATTTCAGCCCCCCAAACCCCCTAAAACCCCCAAAACAAACTCAATAATTGACTAATTTATCATAAAATTGGTCATATTATCCATATTATTCATATTTTTTTGGGGGTGGTTTTAGGGAGTTTTGGGGGGTTGAAATAGGCAAGGAGTGATGGCAATAATTTTAAATCTTCATTTGACCTCCAATAAAGTTATTTAACATGGTGCCATCATGCTACATTGTAATCCGCAAGGTATAGAGACAAAATGAGAAAAAAAAGGTTCAAATATTGGCCAATTACTCGAAAATGGACCGATAACCTTTGATGGCATAGGGTATCTTAACAATTGCCAACACCAATGAACATTTCCCAACAAGTTTGGAAGGGTTAACTTGCAGTTCATTTTCGGTCCAATTTTAATTGGTTAGCCTGATAAACGGACATGATAAAAAATGATGGCACATGGTGAAAGTGTATAAGAATGGCATGCTTTTCAAGTAACCGCAACTTGAAAAGGGTTAACCTCCAGTCGAAAAATAAACAATTTGTGGAGGCTGTATCTCGAGATCTAGCAGCCGGCGAAAATTCGGTATGTGAGATGAATTGGTAATTGAACCGTCCTCTAACGATCAGCCATAGTTCCATCGGGTTAATGTTCAGACCATTCAATATCGCTCTGGCTCCTAGACTATCACTATGTCCACTGTCAAAGAAAATCAACCTCAAAATTCACTATTTGTATATAAAAACATTGTTAATTGTTCAAAAATACTGTTTATTATACTTTTATTAAAAAATCTATGGTAGAAGCCGTTACGCTATGGCAATTTATTATTATGATTAAATGAAAGAACAATTATTTTGTTTGTATGCCACTTTTAATAATAACATGTAATACTATGTACAGTTTCAATCACCGAAGTGCCATTATGATACAGATACAAAATTACATAATTTTGTATCTGTTTGATAATGACAACTATAGTAAGGTTTTCATGTTATTATTAAAAGTGAAAGAACAATTATTTTGTTTGTATGCCACTTTTAATAATAACATGTAATACTATGTACAGTTTCAATCACCGAAGTGCCATTATGATACAGATACAAAATTACATAATTTTGTATCTGTTTGATAATGACAACTATAGTAAGGTTTTATGTTATTATTAAAAGTGAAAGAACAATTATTTTGTTTGTATGCCACTTTTAATAATAACATGTAATACTATGTACAGTTTCAATCACCGAAGTGCCATTATGATACAGATACAAAATTACATAATTTTGTATCTGTTTGATAATGACAACTATAGTAAGGTTTTCATGTTATTATTAAAAGTGAAAGAACAATTATTTTGTTTGTATGCCACTTTTAATAATAACATGTAATACTATGTACAGTTTCAATCACCGAAGTGCCATTATGATACAGATACAAAATTACATAATTTTGTATCTGTTTGATAATGACAACTATAGTAAGGTTTTATGTTATTATTAAAAGTGGTATAAAAACAAAGTAATTTGTCTTTCACTTAATCTTAATAATACTTTTATCAGCCTTAATTTCAATATTGTTGATGTCATGATTAAAACTATCAATTTATTCGCCTATTGATTATTCATTATTTCTAGATTTTTTATATTAATATATAACACTATTAAAGATTTGTCATAAAATTGAATCAAAATTGGTTTTCTTAACATATCCCTATATCCCTATATTTCCGTTATTTTCTTATTGAATTATTCGACAAATAGAAGTTGAAATTTCAAATACCAACAAGAACTGTTACTGTGTTACATAAATTGCATATTACTTCCAGGGAATGTATTTCCTTTCTAGGCAGTTATGTTCAATTTTCGCCTCGTCTGTTTGTTCTTATTACAATTAATTGCATTTTGATGTCTCGTAACTAATTAGGTCTGGGAACTCGTATGTTTGACATGAGTCTCTTACATGCTACCAAACTCGTAGTCCATCGCTCATCCAGTAGCTAGCGCTTGGATCGAAGTGGTAAAACGATTTCTTTCCGGAATCGCAAGCAGTGTTACTAAGTATTCTGATTTGAGAGAGGAATAGAACTGTTACTCTTGTCAAAATGGAAATAACTTCCCCTTTTTCGTTATACATGACGCACACATAAAAGACCTCGTTAAAACGATTTCTATCCGGAATCGCAAGCATCCACTTTTTCGCATTCCCGCATGTTTCGGCACTTTAAAAACAGAAGTTTCTTGCTTTACACTTTTGTACCCCGTTTTGCATTTCAGGACAATGCACGGTTACGTAATTTGCTTCTAAAAAGTAGGTATTCCTTGTGTTTACAAGTCATGAATGACAGTTGTCAGAGAAGACTCTTCGACTACTGCGCCACTCTTTTTGGTACTACGCGACAGTTGACGCTTAGCGGAGTCACTTCTCACATAGGAAACAGCCTCGAGTTCCCAGACCTGTATGTACGACCGTGGTATAGCCCTACTGTAAAGTAACAAGATGGCTACAGTGACGTCATCCTGAATTACGCAAATCCCAACTAGATACACAGATAAGATATATACTGCACTACTGCAGTGATTTATCGTAATAATATTGAAATTATCTCTATGGTCCGAAAATGATCGATGGATAAATTTGGGTATTAGATCTATGCTGCTGATGTCACCTTTCTAACCTAAAATTAAGAATTTTTTAAATATAATTTTGAAGTTACGAACGCCGGTCGAAAGGCAAAGTCTGCACGTATATTAGATCTGAATTTTCCAATAATATGGGTGATTATTCATTTATTTTGAGTTGAATCAAAGATTTTTAATTTTGATATATTATTTTTAGCGGTCACAACTGGTATTTCTCTCGCATTGGCTTCAATTAGTGCTGTATTGATATTTTCTGGAATGCAAATGTATAAACCATGGTTGAGCTCATCGCAACTACATACTGTATTTGGAGGATATCTAGGATCTATATTTTTTCTCTTAACACTTACTGCAGTGGGTAATTTAGAAACTTTCGTCTTTGGAAAATCCTATCAAGTAAAGGTATTTCCAGAAGGTAATGTACATTATTTAGAAGTTCAATATTATAAAGTAGGCCAAATACATTCATTCGTTCTCATATGATTATAATTCATTTGTATTTGAAGTGACACAGGGGAAAACAAATGATTGTTCCAATATTTATTTTCTTAGCCATTTTCAATGAATGTGAAGTTAGTTATCAGTTACTATTTAAATTGTACCACCAAAATTCAGATATTACATGCAATCTAGTAGAACCTCATTTTTAACAGCTGGTGCATAATTAATAATTATAATGATTGTATGATGGTTAAGAAAATGAAAGGATTATTCAATTTTATTCATTTTAAGATCTCTGTTATTTACTCTCAATCTATGTACATCAACTTTCATAGACATAAAACATCAAAATATGACATTGACTTGATAATAAAAAAAAATAAAATTTGATATTTCAAGTACAGGGTGTTTAAAAATAATAGGGGTCTTTCATAAAAAAATTTTCTCTAATTCTCTTCCTTTCCGATGAAGTTTTGAAAAATTATTACATTTCCTCCATTATCTTCTAAACAAATGAAGATTTTCAGTTCAAACTTGGTAAACTTTAGTTTTACTGGATTAGAAATTTTTTAGGGGACAAAATGGTTTTGAGACAAATACAGTAGCGTAGTTATGAGGTTTTGTACCCATTTAAACCCCTTAAACTTCTACGCCAATGGTCGAAAATCATTATTGTATACAAATTTAATATCTTTGATTTAGTTTCTATAAAGAAGTATTCTTGATAAATTTCACTTACAGGCCTCCTGTTCGAGCTATTTTGATTTTTCTAATCAGGGTTATCTTATGGAATTTCTTTTGAAAGGCTATTTAAAACGTAAGAAAATATTTAAATACCTATTCATTGGTAAAGATGAAAAATAATTCATAATAAATGCTCAAAATGGTCCATATACTTCAACGCAACGCCGACATAGATTTCTCAACGATCTTCTTGTTCGAATTAATATTTTATTATTCACAAGCTCTTCGAATACGATTAAGTAGATCTTCTCTATCATGGGCCGGCGTGGCATAATCTTATTTTTCAAATGATTCCAAGCAAACAAAACATATGGGCCAAAAATGTCGTTTTTGTAAATGCCAAGCCAGACATTGACATTGGCTTTCTCCAGCAAATATTGTGCACAGATGAAGCACATTTTACACGGACGTGAATTTATTAATTTTGACAATTTACGTTGATTGACAAATGAAAACATATATGGTACAAGATCCAAGAAAAATTCAGTGTCAATGTCTGGCTTGGCATTTACAAAAACAATATTTTTGGCCCATACGTTTTACCAGACAGACTAACGGCCGCTGCATTTTTAGAATTTTGTAAAACTAATCACGAAGACACCACACAATGAGGGAACAAATGCATGGATACAATTGGATGGCTGTCCTGTCAATTTTTGCAAACAAGTACGAGAATGGCTAAATAGAAAGTATGGTGAAAGATGCATTGGTAGAGGTGGTCCAGTTGCATGGCCTCCTCGATCACCTGACCTCAATTCTCTGGACTTTTTTGGTTGGAGTTATTTGAAAGATAAAATTATGCCACGCCGGTCCATAATAGAGTAGATCGACTCAATCGTATTCGTATTCGAAGAGCTTGTGGTGAAATTAATAATAAAATGTTCGTACAAGAAGATCGTTAAGAAATCTATGTCGACGTTGCGTTGAATTAAATGGATCATTTTGAGCATTCATTATAAATTATTTTTCATCGTCACCAATAAATAGGTATTTAAATATTTTCTTACGTTTTAAATAGCCTTTCAAAAGAAATTCCATAAGATAACCCTGATTAGAAAAATCGCTAAATCACCTCTAAGTGAAATTTATCAAGAATAATTTTTTATAGAAAATAAATCAAAGTGTCTAAATTTGTATATAATAATAATTTCCGACCATTGGCGTAGAAGTTTAAGGGATTTAAATGGGTATAAAACCCCGTAACTACGCTAATGTATTTGTCTCAAAAACATTTTGTCATCAAAATAATGTCTCATCCAGCAAAACTAAAGTGTACCAAGTTTGAACTGAAAATTTTCCATTTGTTCAGAAGACAATGAAGGAAATGTTATAATTTTTCAAAATTTCAACATCCTGTACCTCGGAAACGAAGTTCTATCGTTTGCCGAAGTTATGAACGAAAAAACTGAAACACCCTATATAGTATCAAGTTTGGAAAGACAGAATCACCAATTTAATGTAGAGTTTTTGTTCTCAATTTGTAAAATGCTGTAACTTTTTTGTTAAAAAGCTGCAATTGAACATGTATTCTATGTTCTGAACTGAGGTTTTTTTTTGTAGTTATTTTTGCGATGTTGCTTTCTCTGTTCGCCGCTGGAACAATACATAGAGTATGTGCAACAACTTGGTATGTTTTGAGTATAATTAATTTGTTACATACTACATATAAGTAAGAAATAATCACCCTTATCCACTAAAAGGTCACACCATTTCTCAAGAAGGTTTATCACTTTTAAAACACAGTAGACTAGTGATGTGAGCCGGGAATATTCCCAGTGGGAAGGGAATTTATGAATGGGAATATTTCCAGGGAACTTCCCGAAGGCTTTATAAGTTCCCAAAACGAGGGAATTTATGGAATAAACTCTAAATGGGTTTTATTTTGTCTTAAAACTGTTTTGGAACCTTAATTGATTCTAAATGATCAATAACAAAGCCAAATAATCAAAAATATTGTGATATGCCATGGCAAAAACTTTTATTTTAGCCGTGATAAAAATTTTCAGAACGGACTCGGTGTTAATACAGACATATTTGCCTTTTTCTTGGAAGACCCGATCTGAACAAATATCAAATCTAATTTAAATAAATCAAAATTTTCAAAAATCTAAATATTTTGGATTTAAGGTTTAATTTAATAAGTTAAAATGACCCATTAATAATTTGGGAGTATTTTGCACTATTTTATAACAAATATACAAGAACTGGTAATAGGTTTAAAATTTGATCATTTTCTTTGATACTAGAAAACATGATAGTGATCCACCAAGCAATCATGTGGTATTCCATACCATTTAAAGATGAACACAGCCAGTTTACTGTTAAAACAAACAAGTATCAAAATTTTAAAATTTATGTGAAGGACTTAAGACTTAAATAATTTTTATTTTTGAATATAACTCTTTATAAATTGGTTTATATGTTCATATTAATAGATTAGTTAAGGGATTAAAAAAAAATGCGTTTGAGAGAAAATCATGAGTTCTCATAAATTCCCGGGAATTTATGAATTTTGGGAATATTCTTGGCAATGTTCCCTGGGAATTTTCTCCCAAGTATAAATTCCCGGGAATTTTACATCACTACAGTAGACAAATATCTAGATAATTTAGAACGGATGGAAATGTATAAAGGAAAAAGCAATTTACTAAATTCTGATTTATCTCCAGTTGAGGGTAACACCTTGTTTGCATTATTATCCCCAAATAGTATTTAAACAAGCACATTTTGTTTACACTTATGATGTGATGCTGGCTACTTGGTAGCCGAAAGGTCCTCAGTAGTGGATAAGGGTGATTGTTTCTTATTTATAGTGTATCTACAGTGTAAATAAACTCTTTTATAGTTTATTACTAACTTGTTGAAATTTTTAGTTTACTGATATCAGGGTGCACTTTGTACTACTTGAACAGGTTTTCTCAGAAAGTTTATGTAACTCCAAGTGCACCTCCAATAGTTCAAACTGGCAGGAAGAAGAAGAACGCATCATGAGGAAAAAATGACTCAAAGCAATACATAATTTTTATTTTATCATATTTTTGTACTCACATTTGAATATATAAAATTGCAGTTTCAGTACAAATGTATTTATATTGACTAAAATTGCTATTTTCAGCTTGCTGAGGTTTACTAACGAAAAAATAAATATTTACCAAATGTTTTCTTCTAATATGCTATGATCAATATTAATCGTTCCCAAAAATAAACTTCATCCCACCCATTAATTTGGTTCAAAATTCAAATAAAAAACGTATTTCTGCGTGAGTACGGTGAACGTCGCAAGAAAACGAAACATAATCACAGAAAAACTTATATTATTTTAGCTTTTTGAAAAAATTAAGAGCAAATGCAATAGTTCTTATATTGTTCTGTGATGTAATGTCTGGTAAACATAGACATCCCCTCCTGGCAAATACACTGATATTCTCGTACTTTCTAAATACTTGCATTCCATAAACATCCAAAAAAATATGTGAAGTTCTATAGCCGCGCGCTCCACCTCTGTGCGCTAGATTCAGCAATGAAGACATGGTAGTTTTAACTTTTTAAATCGGTTTACCCGGCATATGCCTAAGAATAACAATTGATCGCGAGCAAGCCTAACACATTCAGGCTCGAAACCAAAAAAATGTGTTACAAAAGTAAATCACAAAACTTGTGTTTATTTAGCGTGCAAGTGTAAGAAAAATGAATTCAAGACCACGATGTCGATGGCAAAGGTGATAAAACAACGCGTCGTATATAAACTCTAACAATGACTACCCATTTTTGATATTGACCCTAACCAATTTCCTGAAGTTTCACTCAATCAAGAACAGATTAAGTAAGTGTTCAACATGATATATTTAATCGTATTCTTGTTGTATTTAATGTTTCGTACTTCATGAAGTGCTATGAATTAGCTGCTGGAGAAAACTTCTTTGACAATAATAAATTTTGAAAATTTTCGAAAATCACTTAATTCAGTACCGACATTAATGAATTGAGTCGAAGTTGAGGTGAATATATCATAGGATTAGCTAAGACTTCTAAAACAAATTAGATTGAATTATCTCAATGACTCAGGATCGATGCGCACCGAGAATACATGGGTAAAGTGCTTTTGTGAGACCACTGAATAGCTTATACATAGATAATACCTTAAATCTTGTACTGTCGTTCGCCGTTCGTTCGTTTCTCGTTATCTCGTTTAGTTTAATCCAATCGCTGTTGTGGTGAGGTGGGAATATCCCGTTCGGAAGGAATATTCGCCTCAAATAATGTGTTTATAGATCCCTTGCCAAGAAATCGAATTGTTTGAATTGTGTTCATATAGTGCATCTAGTGAATCGTATAGTTTCCTTGCAGGTCAGTGTAAATTATGTTTTTTCTCTTGACATTTAGCCCTTGGGGGACATCGTTTATTGTGATGATGTAAAGTTTATTTTTGTTTGATATTTATTTGATCGAGACAGTTGAATGCCGCCAATACTTATCACTTCAATATTATCGCATAATAAAACTAGTTTTATTTCTAAAATAAATATTTTGTACATCAATTTCGAGGTTATCCCATAAACCAGATATTCATTTACATATTATAATTTTAGGACAGATTGTGATTTTACAACAACTTAAGATTCAACAAAGCATGTGATATGAAGTAATAATTAATTGCTATGCTTGAGTACCCTTTACCTTATGAAATTGTTACTAACTTCCTACTTCAAGATCATTTAGAAAGTGAAGTCAATGATGGCTTTGTTTTATTAGTATAATAACCTGCGGAGACTTGAATATCAATATTGTCATATAAAATACTGTGGTAGTTTTTGGTGATTTCAACATTTCTCCAGATTTATACTTTGTTGTTATTACAAACATTGTTCATATTTTTTCATCTACAGTTGTTATTACAATGATAATTCATATTTTTTTTAAGGTGAATTGATTTGCTTTTGTAAATGATTCACATAATATACGCTGAATTTAAAACAATGAAATCCCGCAGATAAATTTGGACAAAAGAATTCGTATACAGGCTGTTCATTTTTAATTTAACACTGTTGTTATGATTGGTGTCAAAGTGTACTAATTACTGGAAAGTTTGAATGCTTCAAAAGTAGTCTAAGGAAGTAACTAGGCCTCGAATTATAAGCTAACGAATCTCTCATCCGATCGTACATCTATTTCGATCCAGTCGTTTCTAAAATATTCTGGGTAAGTCTCAGGAAAAATACATGTTATAATTGTTAAAATAGAATTATCTAAATCAATTAATTATCTTATTTTCAATTCATGTAAACTATGGTCATATGGGATTCTTACAGAAATAAATAACAGTTCTATTTGATGGTACCGTTTTGATTGTCATGAATCAGTTTTAAGAAGAGTGAACATGCTTTTTCGTAGTCTGCTTCAATTTGACGATTTCGACATTGTCTAAGTCTTGTGTTGTAATCGAAATATAAATATTGTCTTAGTAAAACAAGGTCATAAAATGTTCTACAAATCAGATGGTAAATTTGAATATCACCGTTCGAATAACATGTGAATCTACACGTTGTGAATGAAACGTGAGGGAATATGAAGATAAAGTCCAGTCAAATAGTCCTTTTTACCGAGCACCTTGAAATGTTACATGCATGTAGGGTATCCTATCGGAGTTCGGTGCGTTGAAGAACAAGAGTATAAAAAAACACATAGTATGTAGGTATACAATGCAAATAATTTTGTGATTTACAACATTTGCCAAGAAAAATTTTCAATGCAATCAACAGGGGATGAGTTATTCCAAAAAAACAACTTCAATACATTCTTCTTGTTAAAAAAATTGAGTTATCGGCATAAAATATTTGTATTCTATAGTTTTGTTGGGAATATTTTCGCCATAAAATTGTTTTTATTATGAGAGTGTTGGCAAAACCTGATGCACCCCTTTGATTCAATACGGCGCCGAAGTTAAGGGGGTGAGACCGTGCAAATTCAGGGTTAACCTTTACACATGACACTACAAGCATATACGATTTGAAGATGCTCGGTAATTATTCCTAGAAAAGGATTGCGGAAAGTAAAGTTTGATTGTATTAATAGAATTCCAGGAAAACCTTGATGCATCTACCCATGGTATACAATGTTTTTGTTTCTGCACTTGTTTTCGATAACTTACTTACCATTCTTGATTTATTATAAGTAGGTGCAAGTATTTCCATAGCTTTGCTCCCATATGCAGCACTGAAATTGTTTTATTTGATTCTTCAGCTCATCCTATATTTTATGCTATATTTCTCAGATATCTAGTACTAATTAGTTGTTTTCAATTGAATTGAAACTAAGAGATCATCAATAAATTACGTCACATGTTGGTTGGGAGGCGACCTACAAATTGTGTTTGTAAATATGGATAAAAGTGAATTTCGCGTCTTGATTAAACATAATTTCTTGTGTGGAAAAAACATTAGGCAAACCAAAGCATCCGTTTTTAAACATTATGAGGATTCTTCACCATCGATTGGAACGATTCACAAGTGGCTTACTGATTTTCGTTGTGGCAGTATGACCACAAAAGACGCCGAACGTTCTGGTCGTCCAATTGAGGTTATGACGCCAGAAGTCGATAAAATTCATGGTATGATATTGGACGATCGGCGAGTTAAAGTGCACGAGAGTGCTGAGGCTTTTGGCATATCAACCGAACGGGTACGAAACATTTTTGCATCCATTTTTGAATATCAGAAAGCTATCTGCCAGATGGGTGCCGCATTTGCTCTCTGTTGACAACAAGCGCGACAACTTCAAAGGAGTGTTTGGCGATGCTCAAGCGCGATGAAAAGGACTTCTTGCGCCGTTTGGAAACAGTGGACTTGTCCTGGCGAATCGAAGCCGAAAATGGCCAAAGTGGGTTGATCAGCCGACAAAGTCATGACGACAGTTTTTTGGGATGCACACGTTATCGTCGATATCGAATACCTTGAAAAGGGCAATACGATCACCGGCGTATGTTATGCAGAGCTGTTCGATCGATTCGAAGTCGATTTGAAGCGAAATCGGCCTGATTTGGCAAAACAAAAAGTGCTTTTTCAGCAGGACAACGCACTGGCGCACAGTGGCAAAATTGCATGAATTGCGCTACGAATTGGTTCGTCATCCACCATATTCTCCAGATTTAGGCCCCTGCGATTCTTATTCATTTCCAAACTTGAAGAAATGGCTCGGCGGAAAGGGATTTGGCTTCAATGATGAGGTCATCGCTAACACAAACGCCTACTTTAAAGGATTGCCGAAATCGTCTTATTTTGAAGGGATCAAAAAATTTGAAAAACGTTGGACGAAGTGTATCGGGAGAGTATGTTGAGAAATAAAATGAGTTATGACTAAATAAATCATTTCTTGTTTCATTCTCCAGGGACTTTTCACTTTGCTCTCTTATGTAATATTTAAAGTCTGTATTGATATTATTTTCGAAAAATAATATCGAGGCAGGAGTTTGATGTGTTGTACGATTATCTAGCCTTTGACCTTGAAGAGGGATTTATACTGCCACCTGTTTTCATTCAACAACTGCCAATACCCTCTACAGTACAAGGCCTGAACACTCGACCGTGAAGTCATAAGTCAAAGGCTATGTTGTAGCCCGTACGTTACTGCATGATTCTGGAATACCGACAGTAAAAGAAAGGTTTATTTATTCTTTAGGACGTGCACTGAGTCCTTAGTTGCACCCTATTTGCTATTATTAATGTAAAAAATACGAAATTATTTCAATAATCTGGGAATTGTGTGTCACCATGCACTATGTGCCGGTGTTGTTAATTTATTTAAACAAAACTAGATTTCCACATATCTAACCTATTAATAACATGTGGATTATTTTATGCCGAGTAGTGATTATTTCAACAATTTATAATTCCTTGCCTGCTGAATTTCGATTCATCAGTCCACATAATCTTATGACCATGAATTCGCAGAAATCGACTCGTCTTGCTTCATCATCAAGACGTAATCCGTGCACAGTTATCTCAGAAAAAGGATGCATTCTATGTTTTCTTAATAATCTGCGAATTGATGCTCTTGAAATACCCAAATCCAGCGCTGCTGTTGGAGTTGAACTCCGTGAATAAGCTTGAAAAAAGTCAACAAATTCACCTCATTATTTTCATTATCTATTACAGGCTTTAGGTGATTTCGATTTTCCCTTATACCCCCAGTTGCCATGAACCGAGCTTCGATCCTTGCGAATTTTCCGGGAGTCGATTGTTGGTAGGTCCGGATATCTTTCGTTAAATAATCTGCGTGTTCATCTGACAATTCGTCCACATTCACCATGTGTATAAAACAAATTTAACAAATCATTATTGAAATATTCTTCAATATTCTCCATTATAAACAGTACTTGAGAAAGAAGATTCCTCACGAATCTTTGAGCTGATACTGCTTTGACATAAAATCAACATTGTTTCAATTCCTGTCAAAATCAACTCTTACTAGGTAGAACTTTTGGAGTTTCATTGTTTTTTGATAAAAAATATGGATTATCAAGAAGACCGTTGGAAATAATAGGTGTAGGGAAAGTTATAGGACAGCATCCGACCATCCATTAAATAAAGGGTGTCACATTTGAAAGAACGAACTTTTTCAACTTCGAAAATGATGTAGTTGGTCATCATATTTTGAATACCCTGCATGCTATAAATCATTTGTCAATGTGGATTTCGAACGTAACATTCCTGTGTTTTCGTCTACCCCAGAAGCGCTTACCATCAGTCGAAAATGGGCAAAAGGCGCTGTGTTCCAAATAAGTCTACATCTTTCAAAATGTACAAAAAAATCAAGATATGTAAGAAAACAATGAAAATAGGTAAAGAGAAACCTGATGGAACTCGTCATGAAATCAAAAATGAAATAATATACCGGATATTTCATTTAAGATAAGGAAGTTAATGACGAGTTACGGTACAACCGGAAGTGGTATGACCTTGAAAATATTTTGAAATGAAATAATCTTGAATCACCCTGGAGTCCAAATTTTCAGAGTTCTAAGTTTTTTCTAACCACGAAAACTTCTAACGAACTGCTACCGTGAGAAACCTGTATAGTTTGCATTATTAATTATTCACTGTCGTAAGTTAGCGGATCGATCGATCTCGATAGCTTCTGGCCATTCTCAATATCTCCATCAATTACGTAATAATATCCATTTCTCCATTAGGTAACCCTGTTGATTATTCCATTGTAAGTTGACTACCTAGTTCAAACAGCTTCATGTTAATTATTGCTTTGACGCAATCTAATTGACAATTAACTATTAGTTCAATATTGTTATGTTGTTTTCTTATGCATTACGTACTAATGAATAAAGTTGGAACGAACCCGAACAGTGGGCAATAACTAAATGGATCAACATTTGCTTAGGTGATTTGTCATTGTTATCAATAATCTAAGGCTTTTACCGGGACTGAGGTAAAAGTTGACTTATTAAATCGAGCACCATATTGCGAAGCCGGTTTGAAACTTGGACTTTCTGTCATAGGTTAGATCTAAAAAACACTGTTGATTCGTCATGCTTGAATTTAGTGGTCCATTGTTCGATATTAACATTCTCAGAGATTCCGAATGATTTGATGGTAATTATTCATAAGATCCATGTGGTGAAATATTATAACCACAAAAGATAAATTAAATATTAATGCACGAAACGTTATTAAGAATACTAGGAACCCGAAGGGTTAAGACGGAGAGAGTAAGTAAGTCGAACGGATGGACTTATTTGAAATGAAGCTAGATAGCATGATCCCAGCTATATGTCTCACTTCTCCCTAAATCCTCATCCCGGATGGAGGAGATTGAAGAACCGAAAGTCTCACCTTATTGCCACCAGACGGGCTCGGATGGTTCACAGATGGGTCCAAGGTAGGTCAGACTTCTGGGGCGGGAGTGTACCTAAAAAGGCCGAAGATCACTATCTCCGTGACGCTAGGCGCTTACTGCATGGTTTTTCAGGCGAAGGTCTACGCAATATTGACTTGTGCCATGGAAAACCTGCGAAGAAACTATCTAAATAGGCGCATATATATTTAGATAGACAGTCGGCTCTGGGAGCTCTCAAATCACCCAGAGTCTCATCAAGACTTGTCAAAGAATGAAATACACTGGCTGAACTAGCCAGGAGAAATAAAGTTCAACTCATCTGGGTTCCTGGACACAGTGGAGCTGTAGGCAACGAAATGGCCGATTCCCAGGCCATGCGGGGGTCGTCTAGCGCCCCCGTCGGGCCGGATCCAATGGTCGCTTTATCAAATTGCGTGAATGGTCTCGCCTTTCTGGGCCAGCTGAATAAAGAGTGATTTGAATTGTGGCGAGAATCACCACGCATGAGATAGGCCAAGCTCTTCATCAAAGAGCCTGTGCCTAGACTCTCGAAGAAACTCAGAGATGACTGGAATCCTTACCGGTCGCTGTCGCCTTAACAAACACCTCCACACTATGAGCATCGTAAATGACCCAATATGTAGGAACTGCAGAGAGGCGGACGAAACCTCGGAAGAAACTGCCTCTTACATCTTGTTGTTGTTGGAAAGCCCAGCTTTAGCAGGCACCCTCAGGCACCGACACTTCGGACAATTAAAACTGGTCCCAGAAGAACTTATGGAGGCCAGCACTGGCAATATTCTGAGTTTCTGGCGGGCCACAAACCTACAATGGGTCCAGCTAAGTGGCCTAAGTTCATTTGGTGGCTAAGCCCCTTTCCCTCAAACGTTGATGATGATGCTATAAACCCATCAAAATGAATCAGTCGGCAACGAAAAGAGAGCACGGCTTTGGCACACAAGGTCCAAACGTCTGGCAAACCTGGTAATCTTCACGGCCGCCCCTACATTGTAGAAGACACTCAAATGGCCACTATTTCTCTGTAACCGTATCTGGTTAAATCTGTTTTCCATAAGGATTTTAACGAAATTGGTCTACTTAACTAACAATTCATCAGACAAATCTTCAAAAATATTTCTCTGAATTATAAATATTGTGAAACTAAAAACAGTAGATTTCAAAAGTTGCGTAGGTTGGAATACATTCTACGTATTCATTTATATTTTACAATCGGCTACCAAGTTATGATTATGTTTTGTTTCTTTTTGCTTATGCAAAAAGATATTTCATCTGGAAAATTAAGAACGTAACACCATTTTCTGACAAAAATAGTTTCAAAATGTGCATTGGAAATTATAGATACGGTTCGTTCTGGGGAATTTTCCATTTGTACTATCGACAATTGCCAAATGAGGTTGGATTAAACGATTGTGGATTGTTTCGAACTTGATAGATTGAAGTTGCCGCAATCAGATATCTAGATGTAACCTTTGCAATGTCCAATGTAATTGGGAATTCTCGAGAGTAACTTCAATTATATTGATGAAATAACTGTTTACTTAGCTCAGGAATAGTTGGATATTGTATATACTGGAATGTAACTAAATACAGTAGTCTCGGTCAACGTAAACATCCACAAACATGAACATTGATTTTCATATTCTACATATTCCAAAACATGAAGAAAATAATTTTCCTTATTCTAAAACGTGAACAGATTTTTTTATGTAGATACCATACTTGGTAGGTGTTTGTAGACGAGATTGTTTGCCGGGGAAGTTTCATTTTATGTACATATTACTTACATATGTAGGTACTACTGTTTACAAACAAATCTCTATTTGATAAGGTATGTACATACATAACATCAGTGGCGTAACTAAGTGAAATGGCGCCCATGTCAAGGGTTATAATTGCGCTGCCATTGACAATGTACAATCAAGTTCATTTGTTTCTCGCTTTAATTTAGCGGGAAAATTTTTACTACATAATGAATCATTTTAAGCGATTGGTCAAAATTACTTTATAATTTATAGTCGAATGGCAATTAAAGAGCACAGCAATAAAATAACTATCAGTATATTGTAAGGCCATACCGACCAATGACACAATGGATTATCCAAATAATACGCTTAAAGTGTTTTGTAATGAAACTCTATTCGATTCAATTCGAATACATAAATATGACAGACACCTTCCAATTAAAACCGAATCAACGAACCTTTTTTTTTCTAGACATCGAACAAGTCGGTGTTTATTTATTTATCGAATATTTAGGAACATCTTTAGGGACTTCTAAATTAATTTTGTATGAATGCACAATCAATAATTAATGCAGGTATCTCTCACATGAAGAAGATTTAGATCTCCTCGACTTATAAATCCATTATTCCGTTGTTCAAAATATTGAAGTGCGGGAAGAACCTTCGAGTGGCACAAAGAAGTCTTCATATAGCTGCTCATCAACATTGCAGTTGTAATAAGTTTTCATTTATTCTGCAGGACGTCTTTGATAATGCTGGTACATAATCCCCCAACGTCAAGTGGAAAGCCAAACTTCTCGTCAGTATCGTGCAAATGAGTGAATCTATCGTCTATGTCTGTGTGAAGGCGGTCAATTGTTTCCTTCATGGCTTGCTCAATTTTTTGTTTCGGTGTTAATCCGGCATCTTTCGATGTTTCACCAGCCATCTTCTTTCTTCGCCTTGGCTTTCTTTCGATCTCAACCCCCCACTTTTGACAGAGACCAAGTCAAACTTCCAGAGCTTCAGTCACTACCGTTTCTCTTTCATTGTGAAAATTATCTGTTACACCTAAGTTCATGTTCGGATCTTGCAGACTTTTCGGAATGGGAATGAGCACGCTGGTTCAAAATCCAAGTAGAGTCAGTTTACGGTTGTACAGTTGACTGGCGTCACTACTTCTCTCAGTAGTCTCCGTTGCACCATCCATCATTCATCTTGTTGCAGACTCCGATTTAACAACAGTAGGCACAGCGCTTATGAGTTTTTCCCAGCGTTGAGTGGACGGGGAAAAACACGTAAAGATCTTGAATAGTTCCGAAAAATGTGAGTATCATCACATTCTGTTTGACTGTGTTTACACTAACCAAGTTGAGCGAATATCATCACAGTTCACGAAAACTGCCAGATGGTTCTTTTCAACGATTCTTAGTTGAACACATCTTTTGTGTCCCGCCATCACAGCAGCTTTGTCGTAGCATTGTGACCGACAATCCTGCAAATCTATTTCCTCGTTCTCCAACTGGTTTAAGATGGTCCCAATTAAGCTCTCAGAATCTTTCAAGTTTATATGGATAATTCCAAGAATGGATTCTGCAACAATTCTTAAAATCAACTTCTACATATCGTGCTACTTCTTAAATCCGCTACCGATGTGCTTGATCAGGAATTGAATCAAACTTGAGGCAGAAATACTTGGCTTGACGGAATTTTGAGAGCATATTTTGTCGAAAAGTGGTTGCCATCAAATGGATAAACTTGTTCTGTATGGTTATAAGGAAAGTATTCACTTATTGGACACTTTGAATAAGTAATCTTCCTCGGGTGCTTTGGGCCCGTACAAATCTCGAAACCTCGGCTGTCGAAAAGCGTATGAGTCACATTACAAAAATGTAAGTTAATAAAACTGTTTTATTAGTTTTGTGTCAGAGGCTCCAAGCTGCGCCCCGCGGCTTTGGGTCCAGGACACGTGCCCTGTCTGCCATACCCTAGATACGCTACTGCCATAATACATATAGTGTAGTCTTCAATTACATACGTAATTATGTATGTATGTATATACGTATGTGTTTACTTTAGAAAGACGTCGAAATTTTAAAGATTACATACACAAGATAAATTTCGTTATTATGGCTGATAAAAGAAGCCAAATTATTTGACTTGAAAAAAGGCTCAACTTTTATCAGATTATAATAAGGGATTCGGAGTGAGTTTTTATCAAAAAAATATGGGGTGGCTAAGTCCACAGCATGTGCTCTAAAAAAAAACAGGATAAAATTCAATCTACAGTCGCTCTCACTTTTACTGCATCAGGAAATCGCAAATCTCGTAGATCATCATTATTTAAATGGAAAAGGCGTTATATAAATGGTTTTTGGGATAAAGGGAAAGAACTGCTCCCATAAACGGTGTACTATTAGAAGAAAAGACAAGATATTTTCACCAGAAAATGCAAATACATTCATTGCTAGCACAGGATGGATGCAAGAATTCAAAAAATGATATAAAATTCGATTTTTAACAATAGCTGGCGGAAAACTATCTTCATAGCCAGAGCTAGTTGTTCCTTTTTTAGGAAAACTGGCCAATAAAAATGAGGAACTTAATTTGGATCACAATCAAGTGTACCATGCCGATGAAACCGGTATTGGAAGCTTTTGCCAGGAAAAAATTATGTCTCGAGTGCTGAAAAAACTGCCCCTGGTAGAAAAACGGCTAAAGAACGAATAACTTTTTGGCATGCACAAATGCAACCGGGCTACATAAATTGACACCATTGATCATAGGGAAATAAAAGAAAACAAGATACTTTAAACATTTTCATCTTCCTCTACACTACAGGAACTCGCAAGTCTGCATGGATGACGGCATTCCTTTTTAAGGAATGGTTTAATGATTTGTTTATTCCTGAGGTGACCACACGTCCCTTTTTGTCTCTGAAACCTTTCATTTATATGTACCTATGCAATCAAATTTTAGGTGAAAGATTTCTCAGAAATCAAGGTCTACCAGAAAAAGCCCTTCTCCTTTTGAATAACGCCCCAAGTCATCCTCCCGAAGAAGAACTTGTATCGGATGATGGCCTTATTAGAGTTATGTATATGCCACCTAATATTACACCTCTTATACAACCAATAGACCAGAACGTCATTAGAAGCACAAAATTGCACTATAGATCTAGCTTCTTGAAAATTTTGGTGACTAATAAGTCAAAAGATTTGAATGAGCTGTTGAAAGAATATAACCTTAAAGATGCAGTGTCTAATTTGTTCACGGGCATGGAACAAATTGGAACCAGGGATCATCAAGAGTTGTTGGAACAAATTCTGACGGTCCGGACTGTTGAAGATCCAGAAGATAACATACCTCTAGCGACTTTTCGTAGAGAGCTTCTAAATCTCAATGATGTTATAGAAACCAACATTAATCTTAACGAAATTGATTCTGAACAAGACTCCGGTATTATAGACATTGAGGCATCGGCGGTGACAATGAAAAACTAGGCGAAAACTTGTGGAATTCTGATAGTGAATCTGATGAAATACTATATCATACTGAGCCAACAGTTCGAATCAGCAATACTGAAGCCATATTTATGTACATACATAATATTGTACTTCATTATTACATTTTATGTACATTATATATTATGTAGTTATGTATGTATGTATTTTCATTTCTCGAACTGAGCATGTATTTCTGTATCATATCCAGCAACGTGAACTTTTCGAAAACATGAACACCACTGGTTTTAATTATTTCACATTACCGAGACTCTACTGTACATGTATAGTTGTTTCTTCAGGCAATACTGGAAATTGTGCTCCTCTTTCCGTAGGAGTTTTTTGTTATGGCTCAAAATAAGGCATATTTCGTATGATAGCAAGTAAGGTGTATATTGGATTTGCTATTAAGAATTATCCAGGATTTTTGGATTATAAAAGAACTGAATATTTAACTATTTATTCCAAAATGTTTCTTCCTCAGAAGGAATTCGATTTTGCAATAGAGAATTATGTATTGCACTGTTTTTTGTTTCATTTTGTACAAGGAAAGGTGAGCAAGTTTCTTTGGCTAAATTATCAGCATTGATATTTTGTGCGCAATGACTAATATATTACACACATTAATGCTCAATCAATTCAACATTATATTAGAGCTTGGAATTTGTTGATGTACATTCCTAGGGCTTTGGATATGCGTAAGTTTGGCCCATTTATGCCCAATTCTCTTGTACCATCCTTCCTCGAGCCATCCATATACCAAGGTACTAGGTTCGTTTGTCGAATGGGGGTTGACCTGTGTGAAATATTCAACGATCTGATATGAACGCTCCAAACACTTTCCTTATGGCTAGAAGCCGACAAGGCCATATTCTAATTCATTGATAATCTCCTGAGTTCTCTGTCTAGACCCGTCTTTATTACTAGATTCTATGGCCAGACCTTAGGTCCTCCATATAATGAGAGGGTTGTGGCTTTCCCTTTCCTATCGTTGAGAACCTTAACCTTGTTAGGCCTTCGCAGTACCACAGTATGTGTATTGAGGTCTCCTCGTCTTCCTGACAGAACCTGCATAAAGTTGCATCTGCCAGTCCGATGTTGTTCATGAGATTGTTGAGTCTACAATGCACTGTCACGAGTCCAACCATGATTCTAGTTGATCTTCCATTCTGACTGAGTAGGTAATCCGTGCATTTTGGTTCTTTAATGAACTCTTTGGCCTGTCTAGATCCCGGCGCCTAGTTCCACCATTATCAAGTTTGATTTTTCATCAAAGTACTGTTATATGATTTTCGATATACCATATAAGGGTTCTGGACCAAATAGAGTCCCACGTGCTCCTTCTTGGGCCAGTGAGTTAGCCTCTTCGTAGCCTTTGTAACCTGTGTAGCCTGGTACCCAGGCAGTCTGTTTTGCCTGCCCAACTCTTGTAGGGTTTCTAAGCAGTTTCAGACAAGTTGCGAATTATCTGTAAGGAACTGAATGCTCTTATACCAGTGGCGGCTCCTCGAAGGAGGCTAAGGAGGCTCAGCCTCCTCACCAATTTATCTTAATGATCATTCTCCGTTTTATTCCCTGTTTCTCTGATAATTCTTTAAATTTTACAATTAATTCCCCGTTCTCAGTAGTTATTTTTAATCTGGCAACAGTGGCCAGAGGCTAGATTCTCTATATATCTCAAACGATAAATACGTGTGGTCAACACAGTTGCCGTTTTTCCAACCAGTTCAATTGCCAAATAGGGTAAAACAGCGAATATGGCAACACTCTATGTAGGCTAGCTTCTCGTACGCACTCGGTCGGTCGTATGAAATACGATTACTTGCCGCCGCTGCAAACTGCGACGCGATGTAAGGTTAAGTTATAATTTATCTGTTCGGTGAGTTATTAACAAAGAGTTCTTTGGTTATTAAACGTTAAAATGAGTAGTGATTTAGTTGCTGGAAAGATTAGTGATGACAGGTATGTTTCAAAATCGATCATTTGATACTGATAATTGTAAAAAATATTTATGGTTAACGGGATCTGAGGTACACAATAAATTATATTGCTGGTATTGCTTGCTATTTACATCTGATACAACTTCATGTTGGGGGCACTCGGGTTATGATGATTTGAAAAATTTAGCTCGTGGTATAGACAGACATGAATAATCGCAGGAACATATTACATCGAGTATTAAGTTTAAATTAACCGGTAAACAGAATATTGTTAAAGGAGGAAAACATATAATTTGGTAGACAAGAAACTACATTATAAACACTTTTTTTATGAAATTTTAGATACTATTAAAGGTCAAATTGAGATTCGATTTTCCGATTTACATGAATTGAAGTTTTTTCTATAACTTAGTTCTAAAATATAAATTTTTTGATAAAATAGCACTGCACAATGAATTATGCGTTATATACTCGGATAAAGATATTTTAGGCCAGTACGACATTCACGCCGATATGATAAAATATATGATAGGCAATGATTTGCAACAAGTTTTACCTCAGTTTTATAAACTACTTTGTTTGACAGTCACCATTCCTGTCATTTTCTGATCTGAAACGAATTAAAACTTACATGCGATCATGCGAAATACAATGGGCCAAAATCGTTTATACAATGTTAGTTTGATATCTATTGAAAAAGATTTAGTAAAACACTTAAAACAAAATGATACATTTTATGATAATATCATTGTAATACAGATTCTTGACCCAGGTATGAATTATATATAAATTCTCGGGAAATAGGTCACAATAACACTGATGCTTTATATTTTTCTTGTCTTCACGTACGTTTCGGTCTCACGACCATCATCAGAAGACTTATTATGTCTAAAACTTGATTACTTAAAACTAACAACAGAAACACGATTAAACGAAATTGTAAACAATTTCGTTTAATCGTGTTTCTGTTCGTTTCGGCGACGTGGGCATTTTAATTGAAATCGGTGCGATTAGGACGCTTTGTGTAATACAATTAGTTTTAAGTAATCAAGTTTTAGACATAATAAGTTTTCTGATGATGGTCGTGAGACCGAAACGTACGTAAAGACAAGAAAAATATAAAGCATAAGTGTTATTGTGACCTATTTCCCGAGAATTTATATATAAAAGATAATATTATTGATCATTTTTCGCAAACTAAAGACCGTAGAATTCCGTTAATATATAAAAAAAAGTTAACAAAAGTAATAAAAAAAAACAAAATATGAAAAATTAAAAAAAAAAAAATATATCAAAAATCCAAAAAAAAATAAAAAACAAAAAACCAACAAAAAAAATGTTTGCCAAGAGAAACTCTACACCTTCACGTTGGTTCTTGCTGGGCAACAATTAATTTTGTCACTGAAGTAGCTGGTACGGTCGCTGTGCAAAGGTTAAATTAATTGGCTGAATAGAGTATATTTTTACAAAAACGTCTTATGTCCAGCCTCCTCTCTTAAAAAGTTCCCGAGCCGCCACTGTCTTATACCCGCCTGGTTGTCAGAGTATATGGTGATGGTTTTTTCCTAAAGCTCTTACCTTAATAGCTCTTCGGCACAGTGATGTATTGCAGCAACTTCTGCCTGGAATATCGTCGAGTGTTTACCCAAACTCAATGAGATTATTGTCTTTGACTTGGCTATATTCCTGCTCTTGCACCTTTCTCGGTTTTTGAACCGTCTGTGTAACAAGGCATTTCTGCATTTGACCTGTTAGATGCCATATCATAGTTTTCATTCTTATTTGTAATTTTACTCTCGAAGATAAAAATCCCTCGGTACAAACTGAGCAACATTAAGTATTTCAACATTGAACTAGAGAGTTGAACTACTTGAACGGTCCTAGACTGAATAATTATAAGATGGTAGGAAAACAAACAAAATAATCAATTCAAAAATTATCTGAAGTACTCGAGAAATTATGATACATTATATTCTCCAGCGTGGGTGGAAGATAACATTGTTAGAATAGCCCGTCCATCGCCAAATCCCTTTGCATGCTCGCAATACTCGTAGATATCAGACTGCAGAACATAACCACAGCCAGCGCCAGCGGATACACCCACTGATTTCCGATGTAGAACATACACTACGATTTAGTTATCTAATTAACGTTACATGCACTTGCCCTGAATGGATAATGAATCTGTTTCAAAATGAAACTTTTCCTAGTTAATGAATTTCATTCAAAATAAAAATGTTATGGTATGGGATTACATAATGGCTTAGGGCGTTACCGACTTCTAATGATGCAAAACTCGAGAATCTCATTTGTTTTAGTTATTTTCACGTTTACAAAAACCATTCCCAAAAGTAAAATCATATTTTCAGTACTTTATTCAGAAATAAAAGTACAAATAATTTTTTCAATCGAAATTAAAACAACATTTGTATAATAAATAAATTTATATTTTATTCTAATTATGTTTAATGTTGAAGCTCCTGCACTCTCCCTTTTTTTTTTCTCGCATAGCGGTGTGCGCAGGCTCTCATTTGTTGGTTAGGGAATTTGTTCTAATTGCCGCAAGCGGATACAAATGAACTACTTTTGCATCATTTCACCACCGGCATAAACGAATTCGAATTGCTTCTATGAACTCTGAGTCTTCTGTTTAATATAATTCATTAGGAGTACTTGAACCTAATTTGATGTTCTATCTTCGCCAATATTTCTAAGCTGTACAGATATATATCCCACCGTAATGGGTCGTAACCACACCGCAATACAACGCAGTCCGATGGGAATACGTATAGTATCTCGCAGTACTCCGCAATACGTGGCAATACCGGCGCAGTACGTCCGAAGTATTCAGCTTTACCTAGCAGTACGTTCGCAATACGTCGCAGTCCGCTCTCAACTGAGATCCAAGAATCGGAAAAGCATTTTCGTGACCTGTAAAGATCTCGGAGATTATCCTGATGCTTTGCTTACTCAGCGAGGGTATTTCGCTTGCCGTTAGGCCTACCTCCTTGCCAAGCAGCTCTTTGGCAATTCGGCAGCCGTCAATGCTTCTCCATGCTGAGACATTTTGATTTCTCAGATGGTTTCTCAAGATCTGTATACCCCCGTTGTAGGGGATACCAGCAAGGAGTCTTTAGGACCATCCAAGCTGGCTCTGGTCAGTTTGTCTGCGCTCTCATTCCTTTTCCTACTAGAGTGACCCGGAATCTAGGTCATGTTAGCCTGTTTCCACCGGCTAGCCTGTTAAGAATCTCCTTGGTATTCCTGACAAGACTCGAGGACACAGTCGGGCTTTTCAGTGCGTTGAGGGCTGCTTGACCGTCTGAAAAGATCCAGAACGTGTCATTCACCTTACCATAATCGAGTATTCGATTTATCGGCCATATTCCTGCTCGTTTAAACGTCATCGAAGTGTAAAGATGCAGTCTATTTTCTGTGCTAACTCGGTGTAAATAGTGGAACTGTCAGAATAAATGAAGGTTAAAATAGTTCCGATATTATTGTTACTGTATGGAAACCACACTATTGATTTTCGGGTTTTCTTTAAATAATGCTGCATCAACGAAAAAATAGATGGAAATTGTGCAAAGTTAAAACTTTATTCCAACTACTGCTGACGGTTTTTGTAGTTATAACCTTACAAATAATGATTATTTATATGATGCTCATGTTGTGGAACCATATCCCAAATAGATAATGCTGTGCTTAGATGGTTATCAAAAGCACAATTCTGCAAAACAAGTTGCTGCATCATGAACTTGATTATATCTCAGCTTCAAAAGATCATTGTATCATTTGTATCCTTCAAACGATGTAAGAACCTGAATATTGCTTCACAATTTTGTGTTCAAAAAATAATTCTATTGAAAATCACAATGAAGAATAGGAGCTACTTGTTTTATGAAATTAGAAGTATAAATGAACCTTTTACATGTTACAATGTGAATGACCCTTCAGTTTCAGCTTCCTAGAATTTCTTTCGAGGAAGCTAGATATCCAATGTTCTGTTTTTCTTATTTTAAATAATTACATACAGTTACTTTCTCTCTTCGAACATTTGGTAAACACTACAATTGTTTGGGGGTTACATTTAAGATTGCAAGTAATTTATATTATTTTATATAAAAAGTGAAGAATAGATTTTTGTTTGTAACACAATTAGTGATTATTAGTAATATAGATATTTCAATAATCCTTCCATTCATTTCCACTAATTTTCTACCACCATTTCAATTATTTCTTCAATACACATTTGGTAAACACTACAATTGTTTGGGGGTTACATTTAAGATTGCAAGTAATTTATATTATTTTATATAAAAAGTAAAGAATAGATTTTTGTTTGTAACACAATTAGTGATTATTAGTAATATAGATATTTCAATAATCCTTCCATTCATTTCCACTAATTTTCTACCACCATTTCAATTATTTCTTCAATACACATGATTCATTGACTTCACATGTGGCATGAACGAGTAGTTGTTTAATATATCATATACTCGATCTCGAATCGAATATTCCCACCAGTAGTTGTATCGTGTCGTGTACGTCCTAGAGAATAACTCAGTACCTACTTACTAAATTCTGAAAGCACTATCGATTGTATCGAGATATTTCAGTAATCTACTAAATCGATTTTCACTAAACTCAATTTATTATAATGATGCTTCAAATCTGCAATAGCATTATGACACCCTATTGTTTATACTGAAAGCAGTAGATGGTAAAACACCAATAAAACCAGCAACGACAATCTGCATGTTTCCACTAGCATGATATTTGAGAGTTGAAGTTGAAAGCAGTGAAAGTAAAAGTAGAACGCCTTTGAAATCAATCTGATAATATTTAATATTGACAACAATGATTTAACTTCGCATAGGATGCCTTCACGATGTCTAATTTGTCTGGGCAGTCATCTATTAGATTGATATATACAATTCTAATCAATGGAGACAGTATATCCTCCTCTTCTGCAGTTCCAATAATAGCCCGCAAAAAGGAAACCAAATCAGTCATGAAGTCAGATAAGTGATAGCATATCATACCCGATTGTTGTTAATTCGATTGTCAGCTATTTCCAATAAAATGCAACGGCATACATTTCCATATTTTTACTTCCTTCACGATATGTAGGATATAGTGTAATGGAAGTATTGTAATCAGCCAAAAAAAATAATATGAAGTCACACTATCTTATGCGTTCACTCTGTGGTACATTTTGATACATTGTGTGACAGCAACTGTCAGTATAAAACGTAGAGTGGTGAAATACATTAAGTAGACTATTTAAATAAAATTTCAATGTAATATAACGTGTTCTTGCGACTTTTCGGTAAATTGCTTACTGCGTAAGCTTCGAATCCTCGGGCGCCAGATTTTTCCCAAAGGTTTACTCCTTTTTGAAGACTTCTGCTAGGGTCTTCACCGCAATGCTTGTCACTATGCTATCTAAAGATAGCCTTGTCCCTAGGGTAGCTACAGTGAAGTATAACCAGAGTCCAATGGGCAGAAAACAGTATCAAAATTGTAGGCTTTAATTACAATTGATACCTGGTTAAAACTTGCTCGTTAAAGATGGAGCAGAAATAATTTAATAAAACAGGGAATTTCAAATATTAAAATATGTAATGATTTTAACAAATACACTTTCAGAATAATCAATATAAATGCAATTGAACGGTATTATTTCACAAAATTACACCCAGACGGAAAATGTAATGAAGCTCAAACGGTAAATGAAAACTCTTTCAAGATATCAACTCTACGATAAGTTCGGTCACTAAATTCAATTCAGCGGTACGGGATCGGTTGATGAATGATTCAGAATGATCAATTTGCGGAAAAGTACGAATCAAACAGGTCTCAGCGTAATGAGCGGTATTCGGTAAATTTTAGATAGCAGCACTATTACGTGAAATGTTCAAATCACATTACGATATATTAAACGGTTGAAATTTCGGTCGGATCGGAAGATATATCGTAATGCCCAAAAATATAATATTAAGACATCATTTATCTTATGCAACAATTCACAAACACAAACACTATTGTTAATTCACATTTTCAAATCTGACTTGAACTCGGATAATGATTATTTCACTTTGATTCTAATATGATAATCACACTTTAACGGTACGGATTGAAAATGGAAATCGCAAAAGAGGGCAACGGTACTGATTCTAAATCGAAATCACAAGAGAGAGCCATTGTTACTGATCGAAATTCAAAAACACAAGAGAGCGATCTTTCGGCTGTCACGGCTTTTATATGTTTTCCGAGGTTTTGGACAGGTCTGCTCCACCAAATACTTATTTTTGTGCCAATGGTTTTTACTTATGCCCCGAACAATGGTTAAAAGTGACGCTACTTTTTAGATCTAAAATTCGCGCTCATGATATCACACCAGTTCTTCCCGGCGGACTAAACAAGTGTGATCGGAGTTTTTAGGTTGTTCGCCCTTTTTATGCATAAGGCTGCACAAAGTTTGGTGTCTTAACTGGCCAGACCCCTGTTTTTGCAACATATTTTATCGGAATGAAATGCAATTTTGAACGGGCATGAATTAGATTCATCTATTTGAATAATTATACTTATTTGAAATTACGGAGATTTAGCAAAGTGACAATCACGGAAAAGTGACAATCACGGAATACACATTCGGAATTCATTCATATCTATTGAAATAATGAAATGTTCAAACTGAAATTACATGTAACATCCGTATTTATTGCCTGATCTAAATTAAATAATCTTTCAAAATTTAAGCTTCGTTACAGTAACATAGAGTATATCTTATAGTCTTTCATTAACAGTTTCTAAATCATTTCCAATATATTTTCTGTTCCTACAAACATACATTTGACTCGCAGAAGGATTCGAAACGTATTTTGCTTACAAAAGTGAGGGAAGTCACGTGATCAATTGATAACAGCTTTTTTGAGTATACCTACATTCGCTGAATACCGACTTCCCCACTCACTTCATCAGGTAACGCCTTCAAATAGTAGAATCATGACGTCACGCGCGTTTCATCTAATCGCAGCCGTTTTGGCTATATATAAGGAAATATAGAAAAAATTTACGAGAAAACTGCATAAAATTCAATTATTTATAAAGACATGCTTTATCAACCACATCTTTCTAAATATAATAAAAAACAAATTGAAATCGGAAATATACGAGGGCAAGGGGAAAAGGCCCTGAAAAAATGATAAAAGAAATGTTTTATTTGGTCAAAACTTATTTTATTTGTCAACATAATCTCCTGGTAGTTCGATACACTACGTCCAACGATCCCTTCCAAATAATACGATTTCTGCAAACCATCAAAATAGGCCCTTTGTTTCAGTGAGGGCCCCATAGTTGAAGTCAAATCTCTTTCCTTCATGTTTAAAAACAGATAAAAATCACAGGGGGCAAATCGAATATGGTGGATGACGAATCAATTCGTAGTGCAATTCACGCAATTTTGCCCTTGCGGACCTCTGCGCCAGTGTGTTGTTCTGGTGGAAGATCACTTTTTTCTTTGCCACATGCGGCCGCTTTCGCTTCAAGTCGGCGTCGAATCGATCCAACAGCTCTGCATAATATACGCCGGTGATCGTTTTGCCCTTTTCAAGGTAATCGATAGGGAAGATGCCTGTGCATCCCAAAAACTGTCGCCATGACTTTGCTGGCCAATAAATCCACTTTGGCCTTTTTCGGCTTCGATTCGCCAGGACAAGTCCACTGTTTCGTCTGTTCTTTGGTCTCTGGTGTGTTGTGATCCATGTTTCGTCCACGGTTATGAAACGGCGCTTGAACATCGACGAACACTCCTTTGAAGTTGGCACACGATCGCGCTTGTTGTCAACAGATAGCAAATGCGGTACCCACCTGGCAGATAGCTTTCTCATATTCAAAAATTTATGCAAAATGTTCCCTACCCGTTCGGTTGAGATGCCCATAGCCTCAGCAATTTCGTGCACTTTAACTGTCCGATCGTCCAATATCATATCAAGGATTTTACCGACGACTTCTGATGTTGTAATCTCAATTGGATGACCAGAACGTTCGGCGTCCTTTGTGGTCATACTACCACAACCAAGATCAGTAAACCACTTGTGAATCGTTCCATTCGATGGTGAGGAGTCCCCATAATGATTAACAGGCGATGCTTTGGTTTGCGTAATGTTTTTTCCACGCAAGAAATAATATTTAATCAAGAGGCGAATTTCACTTTTTCCATGTTTACAAAAATCTTGAAGGTTGCTTGCTTTCGATGGGTGTCAAAACAGAACTGAATGACATATCAGTCTGAACATTTTAATGCGTTTTAGTTAAAGATGTCACAAATGTCAAATGGGATTTTCGATTGTGGCGCCATCTGTTTTATTTTTCAGGGACTTTTCGCCTTGCTCTCGCATGATGAAACCTAAATTTTTAGCCAAGTATCCATTAACAAGAACTCAGTTTTAAAAAAGTCAATGTGGGACGAACCAATTGTCAGGTATCAAATTTCGCAGTTCGTTTACATTCAAATTGGTATTTCATTTGACTGTTCTACATATTTTTTAAAATGCATTTACATAAAGTAAACGCCGATTCCGTAGAGATAACTTTCGTGATTAGCAGTTAAAAAGCATGAAAGCATTATACTGTAATATATCGACTGATTATTGAAATAATATGCAAAGATAAAAGGTTTAATGTGAATATAATCTATAATTTATCAGGTGTTTTTCTCCTTCACTCACACAAATTGCTAAGTTCAGCAATTTACATATTTTTTGGACAATACTTCAGTCAACTCCAAATGGAAGATATTTCAATCTAGAACTCACTCAATCAGATATCGCTGTTATAGTTATGAACAGCGCCGTGCGGTGCTATGATGCAAAGAGGCGACCACCTCAGGCGGCACTTTCAGGGGGCGGCAAAAGGCAAAATCACTGGACTACATTTAACAAAAAATTGAAATGCAGGGATTTTATTCTTATTAATATTTCTCATCTGCGCTTATTGTCGGTACCATTTGCAAAGGCGAGCGTTCGGCGCCGTTAGATTTTCTATCTGAGGGCGCAAAGTGTTTGTGATCTACCGCACGCGACAGCGCGGCCGCTTTTAATAAGAGCTTGGCAGTAGGTGGCATGTATCACAAAAAAATTGCACGTGTTACGTTTTCTACTTATTCTTTGAGATGGCGATATTTGATTTTCATGCTAGTTGGTCTCCAACAGCAGACTCTTCAACAAGTGTCAGTACGTGTTATGATACGTTGTTAAATACCTGTTTTAAAAAGCCTAAAAAGGTAAGAGAATTGAATACTAGCTTTTTAAGTGCGTAATTTCTATCGATTTTAACATCAAGTTTAAATTTAATTTACGATACATATTATAAGGTAATTGATATTCTTACAACAGCGTGGATCAGAAAAAGAAAACACTGTCTGTAAGCCAATATAAAAAGAAACGCTTAAAGAAAGATGAAGAAGGAAGAACGCTAACCCATGTCATGAAAGAAATCTTGGTCCCTAAGCCTCAGTCAGAAACGTCTACATCCACATCAACAGCAGCCTCTTCGGATGTGGTGGACTCATCAGCGCTATCTGAATCACCACCTGAAGTTGTTGAAGAAAGCCAAGAAATCACACCCCCAGAAGATTATCAAGAGCAGGGTAGCAATGGCAGCGAGTTCCAGGAAATAGACAAGATCTCTGACGATCCTGCACTATGGAATATTTTCTGCATGGCATCCAAAACTCGTCAGATACTAGTTGAGAGAGGTCCACATCAAGTTAAAGAACTGAAATTTCCTATCAACACAGGAAGGCGCAAATTTTCACCCTCTCATTATTGCAAAGTATTAAGCAATGGTAAAATCGTTGAGAGAAATTGGTTGATTTACTCTGTTACAACTGATGCCCCTTTTTGCTTTTGCTGCATATTGTTTGATAATTCGTCTTCCCCTTATTGGTCTAAAAAAGGTTATTCTGACTGGGGAAATCTTGTACGTGCGCTCACAATGCACGAAAAGTCTGAAAATCACAGAAACTCTTTCAGACAATGGAAAAAATTTTACACTCGTTTAAAAAAGAACCATACTATTGATGCCGAATATCAAAAAATTTTGTATTTGGAAATTCAGCACTGGAGAGGAGTTCTTAAAAGAATTATTGCAATAATTATACTATTGGCTTCACAATGCTTAGCCTTTCGAGGAACAAGTAAACATTTGTTTCAACCTAATAACAGAAAGTCAAAGCTTACAAATCTGGCAGTGATTTCTATTGAATGTACATTAGCTGGCTTCTCTTGACTATACATCCCTTATTCAGGAATTTGCAAATGTAAAGTTCGAACAGTAAAATTATAGTCTATGTATGTTTATGTTATAGAAAATTGTTACGTTTGCAAATATATTATAGAAATATATTCCACATTTCACATTTTTCTGTAGTTTTTTTTTAATCACAAATATGGGGGCGGCATTTCGAAAACTTGCATCATACTGAAAAGATACACCGCACGGCACTGGTTATGAATCTTCAAACTTCATCTTTTCAACGAGTTCCGAACAATTTTGAAATCATTGAATACGTCTTTCATCTTCTTTCTCATTCTGGTTTCAACTTTTAAAGTTTCAACATAATATTTCCCCCGGAGATATTGCTAGCTGTGATTTACTATGCTTAACTCTTTTATTACATTAGAGGAGTTTAATGTGTTTGTGTTAGGAGCATCAAATTGTGTAAAAATGCTTACACTTTACTGTTGATAACAGTAACAGATAATTGTATCACTTCTCTAGAAAACTTTCGAGTAATTTAATTGTACGAGAAGAGCTTGTGACCAAGATATTCTCAAGGGACAAATAAAACGCTGTTTTGAACCAATTCGGATTAGTAATCGTTCACTTAGTCTAGTCTTTCACTGAAATAATACCATTTTCTCAGAAATTATGAATGTTTTCTGTGACGTTCGTGAGTTTGCAACTGTACGTTGACTTACATCTTTAATTTTTTTATTTCGTGTAAACACAGTAAAATGTTTTGAGTGAAATTTTCTCTTTAGATAACACTAAAATCATTCTACATAGCTCCAATGTTTTTAGTGTGGAATATTCACTCTGCATCTAGTTCGAATTTTAATGGTAACTTCATTCTAATGTTAGTGTTGAATAGTCACCTTATCTAGAATCTCATTTAAACTACGAGTATAACAGATGATATACAACATAGTCCAGTGTTAATAACAAATTTAGTTAGTGTACCAGTATAACTAAGAAACTCTAAATTGTCTGAATAAACAAATCGAAGTGGATTAAAATTATTATTTCTGTGTAATATTACTGACTAAAGGGAAAAAATACCGTTTTTAGTGTATATTAAGACTAATACTGCAGTATTGACCTAGTGTTTGGTTCACACAGACTAAAGTAAACAAAACACTGTTTTTAGTATTTATCAACTCTAATTCTGCACTACCTAGTGTTGGATTTACACTAACTTGAATAAACAAAATACGATTTCAGTGTATGTCTTTAGTTCTGCTCTACCTAGTGTTGGGCGAATGAATAATACACCTTACTTGAAAATACAAAATGTTTATTTTAAAAATAAATTTATGGAATCATAATACGTACAAATATGTGTTTAATGATTTCTAATCAAAAACTATTGAGTAAATAATAAATGAACATGAAACAGTATAATACTTATTATAAATAATTGTTTTGGGCGTGCTACTGGTGAAAATGCAAATCTAACAATATTTAAGTGTTTCTCGAACGTTAACATACTTGTTTGAATATAAATGAACATATAGACATTTAACGTTTAACATTTTTGGCAACTCTCAGTTGCCACGGTTCATGTCAACTTTAAAAATATTATTTATGTTTATGGACAAAATGGGGCCCATACACTTTTTTGATGCTTCAAAAATATTAATCAATATTATGAAAATCTTACATTCGAATATTTTCTGGAGTGAACAATTTTATCCCAAAGATGTTCATCATTGAAGAACATGAGAAAGCGAAGTAGGCGTTTCTGTGTTTTCATTGATAGGCGGTCTTGTCAAGACTGATAACGAAAAAGCTCTAACTCGTGAATATCACGAAATCATCATTCTGTTTGGATATCCGGCTACCATAATCAGTCATAATGAAATCTCGTGATATCCGCGCTCGAATTCAGTTACGCATTTTTCAATTATGATCCGTTTTGCTGAAGAATGGACTGGGTAACGCTGTGTAAAAGAACATCAGCACACTGCTTTTAGAGAGCTTGACTACCAATTCTCTATATTTGTACTCCGCAGAACTTTGGAATTCGCCAGGATATGTAGAAGACCACGAGCAGAGGTGAGAAGTATCCCGCTTTATAGTTATGTTTTAAGTTTTGATCGCTAGTTTCAACGAGAAGTTTCATGTTCATGAGCAGGCAGAAATGTCCGATTAGTGAGCAAAATCTCTTATAATCTGAGGAAATCACAAGTTTTGGCTTCGGCTTAGTAATGCAATGCCGATGAAAAGCTTTGATTACCGGATAGTCTGATACGATGATTAATCCTCATCAAACTCTTTCTTTTGATAAAATGAAAATCGCAAAGTATGTACATAAAGATTACTACCATCGATGTCTTTGTTTCCCTAATTTGAATGAATCCGAGGAAAATTTTCCAAGATGACGTACACGAATGTCTTTTTATTTTGATGAATAATAATTTCCATGTCACGGAGTAATATTTCCGGTTTCTCCTACAGAATCTGGCTGAAAAACTGTAATTTAAATCATTTCCAGGTGGAGTGATACTAAAACTTCTGTTATTTACATTTTTCCGTGGTTGAGAGAGGCTTTGGAAAGAACATAGTTCGAATTTGAACATGCGAATTGAGCAAAACTCAATTTACTGGAATGCAACGTAATCCCTTCTGTCTCTGATACTCATATTTTATGCATTCATTCTGATTTTCAATTCTTGGAATTATATTTCTGCACACGAATTTCCCACTATCAATTAACATCCTCTTACTAAACGGTTTTTGATGATAATATTTTTTAGTTGCTTTAACTTCCATATGAGCAGAAATATATCTCGAACTTCTACATTCGAGATTAAATGATATTATGAATCATGAGGAATATCCTCAATTTTATTCAAATATTGAATTCAATGCAGTTATCTCTTCTAAATTGCTCCAGCTAGTATTCATGAAGGAAAGCTGTCTCGGAAATCACTAATCCCGGATCCCTATGAAGTTGACTGTGTGTCTCCATGTTTATTGAACAACCTCGTATATCACGATATTTATCTTCAAGTAGATATTACTGAGGTATTTATATCGATTGATGAAGTATAATATAATGATACATTATAGCATACTAGAAATTACACGAGTTGGAGTTGGTACCAGCACTTTGCTTAATACAACGAGAATCCCCCTGACTCATCGGATTATTTCTCGCATTTTGCCATTTGTTGCCACAGGATTTCATTATAAACTTCAAGAGCCCTTGGTGATGGATACGCATCACAGTGTTTCTGAGATTTTATGAGTTTTGTAATCGTTGAACAATTCAATGTCTTTTGTCCCTAACAACTTATGTAGGTTAGATTACGTTTTAGTACCGATGTTGGCGGGATATTCACAATGTTCTATTTCGATAAATAATTCTAAATGATACATGTGGTACGTAGTGGGATACATTCAGGTGATATAGGTGCTGAATCTTTTTTTTCCACAAATATTGATGGGTTTTCATATTTTCAGGATACAATTATCTTGTACGGTTGAATAAATAAAAAACACCACATGCTTCCATTTCTTGTCATGCTTCTCTATTTATTTTGACAATTTCCGACAATATACCAGAGAGTAGGCACATTGTAAGAACAGGGTCAATACCCTCTTGTATATAGAGGGAGCGGAAATCTTACATAGACGCCTCGGGGGCCAGTGCCCCCGGGTGTGCAGATTCTTCCCGATTATAACCCCTCCCCCGTGAGGCTTGTTCTCCTTCCCGAAGGGAACCCCACTGCACTGCGGTCATTAGTGTCCTATTGTGCCCTCACATATTCCAATCTCCTCATCAGTCGGGAGTATTCTATGAAATTCAGTAGCCAGTAGGGGATATTTCTATTTTCCTCGGGTGTAGTTTTATCGTCTCCAAGGAATGTCCGACGGCTAACCGCGTATGCCGTGCACTGACACAGCACATGCATGTGGGCTGATCTACCAGACCCATCGTGCAGATATGTTTGTTGCATGGGCTGCTATGATGCCGTGGGTATCTTCTGACTGGGTGGAGTTTGGGTGTTCCACGTTGCAACACCACTATGATACCGTTGGTATCGTGGCAATATGATGAGGGAGCCCCACGTTGGGCGCCACTATGATACCGCGGGTATCTTGCTTGCTGAACGTCAGTAGATTTTTCAAACGTTGCTGCTGCAGATCTCCCATTAGTCGCTTGGAATGCGTCATACGGGGAAGTTCCCTCCAATAGACACGGTGCTCTGCGTAGAGCCATTTTTGGATTACAGATTTCGCTGTGGCATGAAAAATGCCACAGGTTGACTCCAGTCCAATCAGGGATTGTTCCGCTCCCACTTTAGCGAGTGCCGTTAGTTCCTTTACATAATCGAGTACACATTGTGAGGTAAAATTTTTGTTGAGAATTCTGTCGCAAGTGTCCATAGGTTTAAATAATTCATTTTCCCTTGATCCTTTGTCTCGACTATTCCAGCACCTGTACTTTATTGGGTCTTGGTGTCTTCGTTAAACCATACGGAATCCCCTAGTATCGTATAAGAATTGTCCCAGCGTTCTCCCGCCCATTCAAGGTTTGAATCGTGAATTGTACGGAAGTGCTGTGAACCTTGATTCTGTCGGATCTCATCCCTAATGGCTCATTTTTATTAGCATAATAGCTTTCGGACACTCATGCAGGTCAAATGTATGATTAAATGATACTCTATGTTACATAAATATTGTGTTCAAATAGTCTGCATAGTGTATTTTACGATAGGCAGGATTTGCCATGGGGAGAAATTCTTCGTCGGTCCTCACACGGACATTATAAATTTGCGACCATTATTAGTTTGAAGATAGATTTCAGTGGAGCAAATGGAACGGAGAGGAAACAAAAATCACCGAATTTCTATGGGGTTGGATTCCGGAGTTTAGGTCCATATTGTTACAAAATGCACCTGGTCTTAGGTTTCGTTACTTTTACGCTATTTGTTACTTTGCGCTATTTTTCGTATGCAGAAATTCTAATACATTAGATGTATGCTGTAAAATTTAATTGTTATTCGTCTTAGAATGCATATACTATATTCCAGTTACAGTTTCAGCAGTAATGAATGAAATAAGGGAAGCCTCCAAAGAGCATAGTTTCTGAGCTTTTGGCACATTGTCTTGAATTCAATGCGTCTGTGTAGGTCTTTACGGCATATAGGTATCGATAAGTGCGCAGAAATTTTGCGCGGCGTTATTCAATGTTTCAAGTCGATACTCAGCTCTAGATAGGCGAACGTATTTTATGATTTCTCCCTAAAACGCGTGTCTTTTGTTACATTAGTGACTTTTAGTCAGCAGTGAATTAGGTTCCTTATTTAACGGGTATGTATGTTTCCAAGTTTTGGTAATTTAATATTAGTTATCTTTTAGATTAATTCATCATAAGTGCACATTCTATGATTCAACTGAACAATTAAAATACTGGCAATTACGATAAACATGTTTTTAAATTATTTTTGATTCGGAATGTGTTATATAGTGAATTACTTCTATTTCCCCACCTTGAATTATTTACATTGTTCAAGCGTTATGGTTACAGGGAAATAAATATTTGCACTACCGTTTACTAATATTATTTACCGGTTGAGATAATGTAACGTGACGCATATTATATAACAAGATTAATTGAATATTATCAGACCTCTTAAACGCTAGAATTAAAATGCACTTATTTTAAAATATTCATGATTGTTTTCGATCATCTGAATAATTTAATGTTCTTAGTTTGTTTATGTTTAATTTTAGAAGTAACATAAAATTGAATTGATTTAACGTAAGTATGCCAAGGTTAGTTGTATTTAGGTCAGCAGTGCAGGGAATCTGTCGGGATTATGGATAGCAGAAAATGGAAAAGCTTCAAATTGTTCCCGTAGTTTCCTTTGTAAGTTGTAATTTCTGAAATACAATGTTTTCTTCTCTATTATCTATTTTCGTGCAACACGCGGTCATATTGCTTGGGTGTTTCCTCTGTGTCTACTGTCGAAAAGTTCATTCACTTGTTTTATAACAATCGTACGTTAAAACAACTGAAAAGTGTCTATTCCATGAATGAATCTTTACGAAGATGTAAACTGCCCAATTTGAGACCCTTTTGTTTCATGGTTCATATACTTATGACAATAATTACAATATGTTTTAATTTCTTTAAAACTAATCACGTAAGAAAAGGTCATGAGTTTCCATTCTATAATTAATGGAATATACAATTAAAAATGGAAAATTGATCTCTGAAGAGGATTCCATACATGTTCCGATGTCTTTAAAACATACAGGTATAATATTTATGCTTGGTTTAGTTTTGGTGCAGTTATTAATCCACAAAATTTCTATCAAATGAATGGTACAGCGCCATCATGAAATACCATCGAAATTTCATCAAGTGCTTATGTTGTGATTTGAAGATGGTGATGACGTGACAGTTACGAAAGAATCTGGGTTAACCTGTACTTTTTACTGACTGTATTCAAAATGGTAGACTTTTTCATCTTTGGACTAGACGATAGGAAAACCTATGATCTTCATAGAATATAGTGTGAGTCAACTATGGAAGTGTGGATCACCAAACAGACAAATAGCTCTCTTCTGAATGGAGCTTCAGCTTATGATTGGGAGTTGAACTCCAAACATGTGAACAATACTCCAGGTCAAATCCAAATCTGTAGTTTGTAGATTATTAGGAGCTGCTGGGATGTAAAGTAACTCTTGGCACGGAATAGAAAATCAAGATTTTGTGAAGCGCCTTTCGCAATGAGAACCATCCCATGAGAAGGTGCTGTTGGTGGTGATACCGAACATGGATATTAAGGATTTTATAGGAGTAGTTGGACATTGTTGTCCAACAACGGTCTAACCAACAGAAATGTTGATTTGAACATGTGTTATGTTAAATAGATTTTTGAAAAGATCGTTTTCATCTATTTTTTACACTTTGATACAAACAGAAGCTTACTCAAATTGTATAAATTATTATTAAAAAAGCATGTACTTAACTATGAACAGAAGCGATAGAGAGGATTAGAACATTTTTGCAAAACGTAATAATCTGAAAACACCTAATCCTAAATTGAAACAATTTTCCAATGACGAACTCTCCTATAAAAGACAACAAAAACTACAGTTCCTCCTATGTTTGGTCGTCCTCAAGTTCAAAATCCAGAACGGGATCCAGTTCATCAGCATTATCAATAGAATTGTCTTCCAAAATTTTTTAAGAATTTTTAAAAGGCTTAATCCTTAATTTTTTCTTGAGAGAGCACTCTACCGCCTGGCCATAGGGGTGGTAAATTGACATCTTTTAAATTTGACTTTCTTTCTTCTCCTCATTCTTCTATATTAACTTTTGAAAAATCGGTATTCACTATGTGGTTTTTCATAAACAAATTAGTAGAGAATTCCTTTTCTACAGTAATTTCATGCGTTTTGAACCAGTTGGTTGCAACTTTGTTTTTGTCAATTTTTCCCATCGTTATTCAGTGTTCCAAATTGCTGACTGAAAGTATATCTTCTGGTTTGACGCGACGACAATGAAATTTATTTCTTAATCAACTGTTGTACATCATGATATTAGGGATTGTGAGATCCACCTTCCTGGAAAAAATACAAGTTTAAGTTTTGGTTGCATTAAAATCTAGATTATCAGAACTTCATTTGCAAAATGCTTGCCAGATATTCATTACTGCATTTGACTTGTCTCCTTCTTGCACCTCCGGCTTCATATGGGATCTAGAGGAGAAAGAGGTATGTAAGTAAGTAATTTTCATTAGCTCGATATAGATATCTTGACAAGTTGTAGAAGTCAATACATTAAGTTAAGATAAAATTAACATCAAAAATTATTAAAAATACAAAATATATAAAATATTAAAACAATTGAAATTGAAATTATCAATATTAGTAATAATAATAAACAATGCTATTAGAACAGAATCCATTTAGAGAGTACAATTGTCTTAGCTGAAAGAATATTTTCTAAATAAAATCAGAAACTTTTAAATGGTTGCTCACGATTTTTTGCTGGAAATGGATTGAATATTTTTATCATTGTGAAGTAGACGACTATCAATTATTAGTCCCTGATAATTCATGTCCTCTTGTGTTTTTAGGTTTCTTATACCATCCATGATATCGGTTAAAGATAACAATTTGAGTTTTCTTCGAGTGGTCTTGCATGAATGATCTACATTCAAAGAAAACCATTGTTCCAATTGATCTAGTAGAGTAAATAACTTATGATCTAGACCTGCTTTGGCACTAAAATTAACATAAATATCATCCGCGAATTGATTCATACTCTGCGCTTTAATAGTTGGAAGGTCATGAGTGTATATTAGATATAAAAGAGGTCTCAAAATGGACCTTTGTGGCGCCCCTATTGAGGTTGTATGAAGTTCCCTATCATCCGCAAAGCTATGAACGAGACTAAGATCGTTGATATGGAGCAAAAACAAAGTTGGTGCCAAGATGCATCTCTGTGGAACACCAACGTTGATAGCCTTTGGTCAACCACCTACCACCAGTGTGGTAGTGGCAGAGGTGCCAAACTCGGATGTTGGAAAAAGATTCCCCATATTAATGCCTGCCGTATATGTGTTACGTGGACAAGTGGGTATCTTTCTGATCTCCGAATACGATACACATGTATTGTATAATATCTTCCTTCTCTACCCTGTACTTCCGAAAATTTGAATGTCAATAGATGTTGCGGCATTTTATTCCGCCAAGCCGACATCATCAGAATTATGATTACAAATTTCTATGAAGTAATTCCCCCTACAGCGAAAGTCGAACATCATATATTTTCAAAATATATAAGATATATCATTAATTGAATACCATTCCACGAGAAATGTAGTGTTGTTGACACAACTACATGTCCATCCATTATCTTGAATTGCATGCGAGTAACTAAGAAGCTCAATTTCCATGCGATATGAAGACACGTTTCTCCCCAAGCAGATCGAATGAACTACTAATTTGTCTAGCTAGGACCAAGGACATATGTGAAACTGGTATATATTTCATTAGATCCGCCCACCTTTTATTCGCAATGCAACCGATCTTATATCGAATAGAGATCAAATTATAATGTCCGCATCAATAGCTTCCTTAATCCAGGAAAAGCAAAGTGAACAGAATGAATTGTAAGATATTTGGAAATACAGGACTGTTTTAGTGTCCAATTGAATAAGTAGGTGTTTTAGCTTTAAAGAAGTGTTTGTCAGCTAACATAAAGCTGTTAATCTGTGATAAATCGATCACCAACTTTTCTCCTTTTTGTTAGTGAAATAGCTTTCAGAAAATATATTGGACATGATTTAGAAACAGCTACTTATACTCATGTTCCATTGAAATTGTATTCAAATGGTCTACATAATGTATTTCACAACTCTATGTTTTATACTGACACCTCCTGTCAAGCTGACGACACTAATAATATATCCTTATTTCATACTGATACCTGCTGTCACATGAACTATAAGTATTTGCCACAGAGTGTACACATAAAATAGACTGCTCTCTCTTCTGGTTATAACCCAAGAGGTTCAGCGTATGTTTGGGAGCCTAACTCCAAACATGTGAGCAGTACTCCAGGACAGGTCGAATCTGTGCTTTGTAGATTATGAGGAGCTGCTGGGATGTAAAGTAGCTCTTGGCACGGAATAGAAAATCAAGTTTTTGTGACGCTGTTTTCGCAATGGACCTCACACGATCGTCCCATGAGAGGGTGCGTTGATTGTGATCCCGAGCATTGTTATTGAAGTTGTACCTGACATCATCATATTAGGGATTGTGGGATCCGTCTTCCTGGAGAAGACGCAAGCTTGAGTTTTGGTTTTATCAAACTGTACTAGATTATTAGATCCCCATTTCAGAATCCCAGATCTAAATTAATTGCTTCCAGCTGTCTCTCTCGCTCCTCTGGTTTGATTGAATGGCATAGGGGCACTGGATGAGAAAGAGGTGGTCACTTCCAGCAGATCGTTAATAAGGAGCAGAAACAAAGTTGAACGCCAGCGTTGATAGCCATTGTATCGGAGGATACTTCGTCAACCACCACATGGAGTGATCTATCTGAGAGAAAACTCGATAGTAAGGGGCAAAGTTGAGGCGGCAAACGCCTTCCCAAGAAGGATTTGCTTTGGAGATATCCAATGCTACAGCTAGAGATTCCCCATATTTTTCAATAGATTGCTGCCATACATGTGTTACGTAGGAAAGCAGGTCTCCTGTTGACCTCTGCTGACGAAAGCCATATTGTCGGTCATTCGCAATTTTGTAGCTCTCTAGGTATATGATGAGCAAAGTTGGTGCCAATTGTATCGGAGGATACTCCATCAACCACCACATGGACTGATCTATCTGAGAGAAAACTCGATATTAAGGGGCAAAGTTGAGGCGGCAAACGCCTTCCCAAGAAGGATTTGCTTTGGAGATATCCAATGCTACAGCTAGAGATTCCCCATATTTTTCAATAGATTGCTGCCATACATGTGTTACGTAGGCAAGCAGGTCTCCTGTTGACCTCTGCTGACGAAAGCCATATTGTCGGTCATTCACAATTTTGTAGCTCTCTAGGTATATGATGAGCAAAGTTGGTGCCAATTGTATCGGAGGATACTCCATCAACCACCACATGGACTGATCTATCTGAGAGAAAACTCGATATTAAGGGGCAAAGTTGAGGCGGCAAACGATATGGCGGAAGTTTCCCAAGAAAGCTTTACTTTAGAAATATCCAATGCTACAGCTAGAGACTCTTCATGTTTTTCAATAGATTTCTGCCATACATGAGTTACGTAGGCAAGCAGGTCTCCTGTTGATCTCTGCTGGCGAAAGCCATATTGCCACTCAATCACGTTTTTTTTTAGCTCTCTAGGTATTTGATGAGCTTGATGTTGATTGCTTCCTCCATCTCACAAATAATAGTGCAATGGGTCTATAATAATTAACTGAAAAACAATATAGTTCCTATTTTCACCACTTTAGAGCGATTTGCAAAATTCATTGGCCGATTTACTCCCTGAAACTACGTATATTGAGGAAAGTAAAACGGATGCGGCGTGACCCAAAACAGGAAGGTTAATACAAGATAATTCAGCGCTGTTTATGAACATAATATTATATGCTTATAAATATATCTCTAGTACGTGAAATATTTTAAACCTTACAAATTTTGAGTGGATCAATTTGGCACCAAAATAGCATTATATTTTTTAATATCTTAAAAGTCATACCAAAACTGAATATTTCTCATTTCTTTTCTTCTAATAGCTCCCAAATATTGTAATCGATCCAAACCAAGTTTTGCAATATCCAGCACCGTGCAGAAAATATAATTTATATTGCATTCTGCCCTAGAAAGAAGATTGTAGGTCACACCGAAAAGTAATATGAACATGTGACATCAGCATCCAGAAGCACCATGTTGGCAGGATGTGAACTGTTAGTTGAGGGATTAAAATCATTGAATTTCAATTTGTTACATGAAGCGGATAATGCAGTTTACCTGCGGCTCAGATAAAAACTTGGTTGAACGGGAAAACACCTTTTAATTCAACGAATCGTGGTTCGTGACGGATTGTATCTATATATTATGACGAAATTAATTTCTATGTAACAGTTTCTAGGTGTAGATGGATAAAATTAATTCAAAACGTGATTTAATGGTTTTAAAATTACGTCGTTCTCGACATTCTCCTTAGAATCTGACATATAATCAAAACATTTGAGGATATTTTAAACGGCATTTTTTTCATCAAGGTGTAAGATATACAAGTACTTTGAATAAGTCTACATTCGACAGAAAGATTCAATTATAATATCAATGACGTATTAGTGCAGATGTTAATATCAGTGAGTTGATAAAACACTTTACGTTGTCAATGATGATGGAATAACGCGAATGGTAATCAAGCTTATGCTTATTAGCGAGTTAATCTATAATTCAATATTGATACGTTGTTCCCAGTTCATCATAAATTAGAGGTTTTGTTGTATTAATACACTAATACACAAACCGATAATTGTAATATGTGGGTGATGAAATATTCGTGCATTGGAAATTGTACAACTATCCACATGTATCTGTATGCTTTCGAACGAGGTTTGTGTGGACTTAGTGTCTAAGGTCTTTCTATGATTAATAATGATAAAAATTGTGACCCCCATTTTTCAGCATGTGACACCTTTCATTTAATTTCCTAGGCCAGGTTTTCATGGTGAACAGATGGATAAAGCATAACCTAATACTGTCGAAATTTCTCATCTGACATAACACTTTCAATGTTACTTGTTGAGGTCAAAATAGCGTGTTTCAATTTGCGTTGCCATTTGACAAGTTCAGAAATAAATGATTAATATTCAGATTGAAAAGTATGGAGACGAGTACTGTAACTTGTGGATCACCAGCGACAATTGATTGGGAACTATTACCTCAATAATTTGGACTTCGTTTCGCCTGTTCTTAGGGTAGCTGGTTGATACATTGAAAATTTTACCATACTCCTCAAATATACATAATAGTTTTCGATCACTGATGAATCGATGATGTCGAATACTTTCGCAAAATCTGAAAAGACCCGTATTAAAGGTCTTGCTCCATCAAGATTTTTGTATATTCTTTCTGTAATTCCCGAAAGATGCTATGGAGAGATCTAAAAGCAAATTGGTTTTCTGATGAGATGTTATACTTTATCAGATAATTATCATACAAACAATTGTCTAATATTATGGAATATTGTAGAATAGAATTTATCATCCATGAGAGTGTATTATGACGCAGTTACATCGGGAGTCGATGAGATCGACCAAATTCACTATTTTCCAAAATTATGAAATTTTGGAAAATGCGAAAATTCCCGAAGGATGGAACTTGTTCTTCTGATCTCTATAAGCTTGTGGATACCAATTTCGGGTGTATTAGTCATGTTAAATGTGCTTTTCTAGACTATTTATTCTAGAGATGGCCAAAATTCAGGGTTTCGCAACGCTGTAACATATTTCCTCGGCGTCTGAGGAAAACTAATGGTAGAGGAGAAAAAAATCACGGATCTTACGCTGTTAATGGTGTATCGTAAAATAGAGAAAATGTGAGAACAGAATAATTCATAATTAGAAGTGAATTTTCTCACAGCGTAGTTCAGCTCATTTAATGAAGAGTGATGACATAGTATTTTAAAAAACGTTCATACCTAACAAATAATGTCTAAGAACTTCTCTCATATTTTGTGTGTTAGTGCATATAATTATTGTAGTACAGTGTTGAATATTGAACACTGTAACATTTGTGCAATTTTGAATTCATGTGAATTTGTACTCAATTAATTTGAAGTGATTTTGACGAATATAAAATATAATTGGCGCTGTCGGTAGGATTTTCGTCATTGATACGAATCGACATAGAAGAATGTTTAAAAAGTGATTTCAGTAATAATAAATACGTGATTATATCATATCCTATTCTTGAAAACCGTTAAAAATGAGACTACACTTCGATTAAAAAATTTAGCAGTGACCCATAGATAGGATAGGAACTAAAAATTCTTTTGAATTGAAGGGTGAATGGAAACAATACGAGCCGGTCTTGTTTAGAGAATGACCGCCTTGTTTAGACCAGTTAATAAGAGCCAACATACATGAAGCGAACAAGCTGGTACGGAAATGCCTTTGGGATTGGCAGTGCTAAATTAAATTCATTCGACTGATTATGCTGTTTGCCAATTCAATCTCCTCAAAGTTTAGATGATTATGCAGCAATTACTTTGGGTAATTGTGAAGCACTTTACTGACCGCGATTTAACATTATCTCTTGGTTTGTATTTCACAGATAAACGAATATTGTTTACCTTAAATAACAATAGTTTACCACAAATAAAACAAGAAAGAGTAAGAATAATTACTTCGGTTTTTTCAATGCTCACGGATTAATTATCTACTGATAGCATTGATTGGCAATTAGATCTCCAGTCTTTGTTGGAGACTAGGATTAAAAGAGCTCTTGAAATTAGCCTGATAGATTTTACCACTATATTATATTCGAACCAATCATCCGTTCGCAAAGAGGTTTTCAGGACCGTGTAGACTGCATTCGCATATTTCCTTTTTGTAGTAACGTATTTCTAATATTTGGCATTTATGGGTGACTCAACAAGAGCGGAAAATTTGAATTTGGCCCCGGCGCCATTCATGCTGTTCTTCATTGACAGTCAAATTATTATGATAGTTCGATGGTAGATAGTTAGTCATCATTAAAAATGTATCGCTGCTCGTCAAAACAATGCATGCTTATTGTTAAACATTATTTCAAAAATGTTGAAAGTTTGACTGCCACGATTCGAAAATTGCAATGAGATTTCTGATGAATAGCGACCATGGAAATATCTATAGAAAAGGGACATCGCTTCTATAGAGGTCAATGAACTCGTAAATGTGACATCATCAATCAGACAAATAGCTTTCTTCTGGATAGAGTCCAAGAACTTCAGGACAAGTCGAATATGGACTTTGTAGATTATGTAGAGCTGCTGGGATGTGAAGTCGCTCTTGGCACGGAATAGAAAACCAAGCCACTGGAGAAGACGCAAGCTTGAGTTTTGGTTTCAGTAGATTATCAGATTCCCATTTCAAAATCTTTACCAGATCCCCATTAATTGCGTCAACCTGCCTCGCTGCTCTGGCTCCAGTATAGGAGCTCTAAATGGGAAAACGGTATGAAGTGTACCATCATCCGCAAAGCTGTGGATTGGACAGCTGGTCACTCCCAGCAGATTTTTGATATGGAGCAGAAACAAAGTTGGTACCAAGACAGATTCCTGTGGAACACCAGTGTTGATGGTCATTGTATCGGAGGATACTTCGTCACCCACATGGAGTGATCTACCTGAGAGAAAACTCGATAGTAAGGAGCAAAGTTGAGGCGACAAACCATATGACGGAAGGTTTTGCTTTGGAGATATCCAATGGTACATCTAGAGATACCCCATGTTTTTCAATAGAGGCAAGCTGTTGATCTCTGCTGACAAAAGCCATATTGCCTGTCATTCACGATTTTGGAGCTCTCTAGGTGTATGAGCTCGATGTTGAGTGCTTTCTGAATCACTTTAGAGATCACAGATAATAGTGTAATGGGTCGATAATTATTAGGAAGGGTTATCGATGGCAACAATATTAGAAGGGCCTGTCCGTTGTGTATTCAAAGATGTGTTCACAATCCTTTTTATTAGAATTTGCCCTCTACTTCACCACAAGAACATGTTGGGGAATTGGTCATAATCATAATGATGAATTACCATAAAGTAACGGGACTTCTACCATCGATTTTTTGAAATTATTATAAAATTCGTAGAAGGTTTTAATGCAATTAAGGAGATTGAAAACTATGTTTGGAGGTCGATATAAGGATACTATTGTAATTTTGCAGGTGGAGGTTCGAACTAGAATAGCACACAAGTCTACATCTGGAATCTTGTCAAGGGTTATTGTAGAAAAATCAATCGTTCTTTTAATTGAAATGGCTGAACCACCTTTCCCATCTATTTTAACTGAGCGTACGATAAAATAACCTGCGAATGTATAACAAAAACCAGGTTTGAACCAAGATTCAGATAAAAGCATGATATCAATACTTTCCATGTATAAAAAATCCAAAAGCTTGCTTTGTTTGCCACTGAGGAACGTGCATTCCACTGTACAATTTTAATCTGATTCGGATACGACTTTGAGATTAGGTGAAATTCTTTTCAATAATTCACTTATATGATTTCTTAAGACACCTGCTTCACAGTAATTGTTTCCTAGTTGGTTGTAAGGATTTATATGAGTTAATATATTGTTGATCAGGGTAACTAAGCCCGAGGTTAATTTTTTCTTTGAAATCCTTCTCTATGTGGGTTTGGCAGAATACAACTAGCAGGTTGGGATTGATATTTCCTCCGGATTGGAGTAACATTAGGCTGACGGTCTACGGCTTTACGTTTGTTAGTGTTGATTACTACTGGAATTGGTTTTGGTCTTAAGGAAAAAGATGAATTCGCAACTTTAGATGTATAAGCGTGAAATATATGCTACCCATTGATTTGAAACGATTGTACCGGGATATCAAAAATTATCTTGGTCAAGGGTGGTTGTGGAATCTAAAACGTGCGTCTTACTTTACGTTTGAAATAATTATGTCACTGTCACACTGACATCATCAATAACCTACAAATTTCATACCTATTTATTTCAGTTGTAAAACAATAATGAACTACAAATTATGAAATAATTATGTGAACTTTGAACCTTTTCAGAGGTCGTGATAGCCACAATTCGGGTCAAAAACTGTTTTGAAATAGTTAATTTTCCGTAAATCGAATGACGTTCACGTGAGAAACCCGTAGCACGCGAGTTAGAAAAGTGCAAACTGGTTGTACCTGATATGGCTTTACGACGACTTTTCGCATGCCGTTTTCGCTCCATGTAGTTAGATTTAGTATCGGACCGTGACCGACGGCCCTTCTTTTTTCGATAAATGTCCATTACATAGGAAAATTTAATTAAAACAGTTTGAGCTTTTCTCAGATCTCAGCTACGCGCGTCTAACGTGCGACGTACCAAAGGGAATTTTCTCGCAACTGAAATATACACGAAGCGGGTAAAAGCTACCGGCCTTAGCCAAAAACACTTTATTACAACTGGCGCCGGTCGCACGGGGCAAGAAACGGCCCCAAATTAACAAGACCGAGGTAAAATGTATAAACTCTAACTTACGCGCAGCGAGCTCCTCGAGGCATATGTCAAAATAATTTCGTTCGTAGCTAATTACATAGGAAGTCTGGCGTTCATGCAATTATGTTTTTAGATAATGGATACTTCTAATTTCGATAGGCCACGTGACAATCCCGGAGTCCAAAGCGCTAAAGACTTCTGAGTGTTACAATATTCGTATAAAATTGCGAAATTTCGCCCTTTTAGAAACTTCAAATTAACTATGACATAATTATTTCAGACGTAAAGTAAGACACACGTTTTAGATTCCACAACCACCCTTGACCAAGATAATTTTTAATATCCCGGTACCATGACCAATTACTCGGTTTGTTGCATTGTAGATTTCAAATTCCACTTTGATTTTATTGCGGCCTATAGATTTAATATCTTCAATATATCTGTATAAAAGTGTTATGGAGTGTAGATAATGACCCACTCGCATGGGATGCAAACGATCTATATTGCCGTCTTTCGACTCAATGTGAACAACGAAAGGACCGTTATCAGTCGGTCGGTATCATAATGGGTTTTATGTTGAATGTTATCTGGTACATTCTGGCTATTGTCTTCAATAATAATGCAATCTCCTGTATCATCTAATTGGTTGGATTGTATATTATTATTAATAAGAGGATCTTGGTCTTGTTCGGGATTGTCACATATATCTATGTATTGGAGAGTATTTTCCGCTTCACCGTAGGAACCATTTTCCATTATATATGAGAGCACTCAAAGTTAGGGGCCAAAGTATAGGATATAATAATTTTAATGATAATATGTAAGCAGAAAGTTCGGGTATTATGGTCGAGAAATGATAAGAGGAATACAAATTTCAATTAAATTATATTCTAAAGTCCATTAATAATGAAACTGCACCGGTGCATACACACCGTTATTATTCCACGGCAACTTCCGAAACCAAATTGTGAAAGTTTAATCATTTATTTGTTATATCGAAGTACATATCAAATTAAAATAAATTGTTTAACCAATGTTGGGTTGGGTGTTGCTGTTTTTATTCAAATCAGGATATACAACCTGGAGGTATTATGTTTCGATGTATTACAATTGAACGTATACAGGGTTACTATGAATCAACGAACGGCAAAAAAATTCAACAGTTTGTAGTAGCGTTTATGCAAGGACCTTTTGATATGGAACTTCATCGTGCTTATTACAAAACAAAATATTCCAATTAAAAGTTCTCTCCATTGTAACATGAAACCCTTTCCAAGTTTAAAATTCTATCGCCTACTACATTTTGTCCAAGCTTAATGAATGGCGTGTGTTCTCCGTAGCATCCACCAATTTGAAAAACAAGTCGTGTCCAGTGCAACTAGCGCATGCACCAATTAGCAGAATTAAGTCTGGCGCATCCGCCCCTTTACTGATCATGCATTGTGGTTAGGTATGAGAGATTGATAAGAATGACAACTTCATGTACTTACTTTTAGTTGATGTTGAGATAAAATCAATAATACCTGATAGTTTTATACTGACGCTAGTTCACACAAATGAGTATTTTATAGACTGTGAAACAATTATATAAAAGTCCCTAACCAAATCGAAAGATTTGCGAAGAGTAACTTTGCCACTCACACTATTTATCTATTCTACAAGCGGCAACAAATTTCTAGTTGAATTTGTATATTTAGATTTCCCGTTTGCTACCAGTTCCACTATCATCCTAGGATTATCATTAATGTTATATATTAGATTAGCTGTTTTGTGGTATTATCCAGCCATATGAATCCCATTTAGAAGGAAGTAAAGTAAACCGTAATATCCTCTACTTATCGTATCATTATGTTCTTCACAGCAATATTCGTAATTCTACAGTTGACGGTTGCTTCGTTCCATAAATTGTTCACTCGGTTACTTAGCATTATTGATTCTCATTTGTTTGTTGTAACACAATGAAACGAAATGAGTATCGTGTTTGTTTCTTCCATCTAGATACGTCGATAACAATCCTATTCAAACTTGAAACAAACAATTGTGTATTCGTTTGCAAATTGCTCTTCATAGAGCTCAACTCTCATTTCTCTAAAAATAATAACATTATGATAAAATTAGCTATCTGAGAATTTCAATAATTGTTACATCCTATCGTTTGGCTCTTTGCACTGGTCTTGGTTATTGAAAGCAGACCATTTTGTAGATTTTTAGGACATTCCGTTGGTGAATTCATTTACTTAGATTTCAATAATGTTGCTTCTATTTTAAAAATTTATATCATTAACCTTTACTGCAATAAACTAACTAGCTGATTAAATTCCATTGTGTTGGTTCCAACATTATCAAACTGTAAGAAATGGGTGCAGGGTCGACTTGAAAATATACCTACATATTGATTTATTTTTATTTTGAATTAAAAAGGCATTTCACTCTAAAGGAAAATAAGGGTCATTTGAAAATAATATTTCATTTTATTACTAAAGATGTTAAAAATGAGTACAATATAAATTAACGTGTTAACACGGAAAAGTTTTACATTAATCAATTTTGACAACTTAATTCTAACACTATTATCTTCATCTAAACCTAAACTTATTATTAAGGGTTAAACATTAATAATCATACTCATAAGTTTTCCACCTTAATTACATGTTGTAAGCAGTTTTTCCAACTTACTATGTTTTTTTACTAATTCCACTACAGACATATTTAATGTGGGGGAAATATTATTCGTTCTACTATTGATTTGACATCGAGCCATATCAGTTCGATTGTATTAAACATAAAAGTAGAAGTAGTAGAAGACGCAACACTGAATGAATGTACATTTTCTATTGCAAGCTTTTCACACACGTATTCTTTATTAATTTTAAAAACCTTTAATACTTCTAAAATATCCACTTTTCTTCTTCAAAATATATATTATTGTCTATCACAAAATTTTGAATGTCTGCTTTGGTGCTGTTAAAACTAGGCAACATTTTTACTTGACGACGATAACTAGTATTACCATTTACTATTATTACTACTGCTATTTTTTCGTATATTTTGAAGTGTTGAGAGATATCTGTTCTGTTTATAGCTGAAAGCCACAGATAGTTCGGAACAAATTCATTTTCTGAACCTGCATGTATTATTGTTATTCTTTTTCCTTGCTTTGACTTGGCATTTAAAAAAAAATCATTTCACCTTATGTTCGCAGTGTCATGTAGGTATATCAAACTATGTTTCGTCAAGATAGATAATTGGCCGATTTTCTGCTGAATATTGTTTAATAGCCATGAAATATTCATGACGCCATTCCCGTAAGCGTTGAGATTCCATTAGGGTTTGTCTTTTATCAATCGCGTGTATCAAATTCCATTTTAAGCAAAATTCCCCTTAGATTTGCAACAGGAAATATTTGTTTCGTCGTTGGTCAGCCTATTTTTTAGGGAAACCAGTGTAGGTACAGGTTGTTCTTCATACATTTTATAAATTGTCCCTAATATATCCAGATCATTCTCGTCAGTACTTCTAAATGTGCATGGCACTTTTTTTCTAGGCTTCAATTCTACATCCTTTACCGAAGATGAAGTAATTAGTACTTGTTAAAGCAGACGTTTCGGCTAAAGCATCACTTCAATTAAAATCGCTTTTAGCGAAGATTGATATACATTTCTAGTTAAAGCAGACGTTTCGGCTAAAGCATTACATGAACTAAAATCTCTTAGCGAAGATTGATACATTTCTAATTATTTGTTTAGCATCGGGAGATGAATGCTTTCTTCTGGAAATAACACTACAAGATGCCTCACTATCAGCACAAGCCCAATGACGTCATATTCTAACACTTGTACACCATAAATCATCATCATCGTTTGAGGGGAGAGGACTTAGCCCTCAAATGCCCTTAGGCTAGGCCCATTATGCGCTCCGTGTTCATAAGCCTATCCTATTCAAGCAGGTTTATGGCCCGCCAGAAACCCAGAATATTGCCAGTGCTGGCTTCCATAAGTTCTTCTGGAAACAGCTTTGACTCTACGAAGTGTCGATGCCTGAGGGAAGCTAATGCTGGGCATTCCAACAGAATGTGAGAGGCAGTTTCTTCCGCATCTCTGCATTTACTACATATTGTGTCACCTGCGATGCCCATAGTATAAAGGTGTTTGTTAAGACGACAGTAACCGGTTAGGATTCCATTCATGTCTCTGATGTCCCTTCTGTTCAGAGAAAGGAGTTTCTTTGAGAGCCTAGGTACAGGCTCTTTAATAAAGAGCTGGGCCTGCCTCATGCGTGGTGATTGTCGCCACAGTCCAGACCACTCTTTATTCAGTTGGCCCAGAAGGGCGAAGCCCCCCCTCCATGCAGTTCGATAAAGCGACCATTGACTCTGGCCCGATAGGGGCGCTAGACGACCTAGGAGTCGGCTATTTCGTTTCCTTCAACCCCACTGTGTCCAGGGACCCAGATGAGTTGAACTTTATTTCTTCTGGCTAGTTTAGCCAGTGTATCTCTGCATTCTTTGACAATCCTTGATGTGACTTTGGGTGATTTGATAGCTCCCAGAGCCGACCGGCTGCCGAATATTTATATAGTTTCTTCGCTGGTTTCCCATGGCACAAGTCAATTTTGCGTAGACCTCCGCCTGAAAAACCGTGCAGTAGCGCCTAGAGTCACTGAGATGATCTTTGGCTTTTTTTATGTACATTCCCGCCCCAGAAGCCTGGACTACCTTGGACCCATCTGTTAACCATACGAGCCCATCTACACACCATAAATCACTCGCCGGAAAACGAATGAGAACTAAAAATAAAAATTTCATATTATTAGGTTATAATACCTCTATTTCTACCTACTTAAAATGGTAAAATTAGAGTTGCAGGTAAATAAAATTTACAGCGGCTCTGCCGGAAAATGTGGTTAATTGGGTGCCTTTTATGGCTAGAGGGATAATTTGTGTTTTATTGTAGTCCAAAGGTCAACAGTATAACATGAACAATACTCTGCAAAAAATTCTACATCACCTAGTTAGAACAAAACTTTGTACGCTCCTCTCGTAGATCCAGGATTGAATAACAACTTTTCTCAAGAATCAGTTATTACAAAAACCATTGAGTTTAGGTCCAATCAATTAAGTAGACACAGTGGACAAAAAAAAAGAATAATTGTCGTAGCCGTAGTGATCTCTTTTACTCAATAATAACAGTGATGTACAAAGGTAATGAATGAGATTCAAGTTTGATATGATAAATATTCAGATGCGTTAGGTTTAATATTTATTGGATGGAAAGTGGGTTTACGTTAAACTTCACGATACATGACACGTTCATCACGTTCATTTTAGCGTAGAACTCCATTGTTTCCCAGCGCATTCTCCAATTTACGTGCACTATCTATCCTTTATTTCATAATTGATAGAAACTAATAATAGCGTTAGATTATTGGGGCCAAACAGTAGGTCGTCAGTGATGTTATAAGGCCAATTCGATTGACCATATTGAGTTCCAATTAGTTGCATTACGGTAATTAAATTAGTGTATCCATCCACACAAGACTTTATGTTCATAATGTCTTTGCCTTTAAATATTCGTTCTTTGAAATAAAATGTTTTTATTGGCATGTTCATTCAACTTTGATTCAATTACTGATGTATTTGTGAAATTCTGTCACTACAGTTTCTCATGTTTGATTAAACGAACCGAAAAATTCATTGAAAAATATACTTCTCAACAGAATGTTTCTAAAATCATTTTCTCAACGAACAGTTTATCACGAATGCCGACCGTTGAATATTCATTGACTTTGCAACAAATGTTCTCAACGTTTGGGGGCCTGTTTTCATTACCCCTCTTTTTTTATATTCTTCACTTCCAATCTCAATTATAACTTACGATTACGATAGGAAATAGTGATGTCAATGGAATTTGAATATAGTTTTACGAAAATTGAAAATTGCCCCTTCCAACCCTAACCCGTTTTAATGTTTTTTTTTTTGTGAACCAGTAAATTAAATGTTTTAGTGTACACATTTGTCATTATCCCATTTTATACTATACTTCTGATAGCAATTATTGTTGAACGCAATATTAGTTATTTGCTTGCTCCAAAATAATCATTTAAAAAAAACATTTGCTACGATTCTTTTTGTGTATGAAAGACGTCAATTAATTACATTGACACGTCGTTAGATAAATAATAAAATGATACAGCGCAATAGGCCTTAGAGGCAGATTATGATATCCATTGGCGTTTTCTCTTCCTCCCAGATTTTTTATTAGTCCACATCCCCTAGTAATAGTATCTCTTCCTCGTTTTCATTTATTCTCTTTTATTATGCTCTTCGCAGATAAAGTTTGAAGGGTATATTGCATACTCATGCAATTTCTAAAATGGTTGATAAAAGTTCTAGAGGAAAAATTCTTCACCATAGTATTTTCATCCAATTTTAAGCAAGGTTGGAAAAATCCGTCCGTCACTAGTTGCTTGTCTACACGATAACCCAAAAACGAACGGTTCTATTAGGTTAAAATTTTAACAAAAATCGTTTGTTTTTCAGGGAAATCGTGTGATAAATAAACACCCTTCACTGAAGGGTTGAAAATTTTGAAAATCATAACTCTTAAAGTAAAATTGAAAACTTACAGTTAATTTAAAACTGCTTTCACCCAAATTTCAACAAAATCGTTTAACAACAACAAAAACAATCATTCAAGTAAACTTAAAAAAACGGCGATGAACCAAAGATATGATCTCGGGGGCTGGGATACTCGGCTTCTCCTCAATAGGCTCGGGATCGATTCCCTGAAACTGAAAATTTGTTGTAATAACATTCTTTTAGAAACATTAATAATTTGAATGTTATTTAGTTGGATAATGCGAAATACGAAGAGCATCTTACAGAATGTGAAACAATTATATCAAAAACAGTAACCAAATCAAATGATGATTTGCGAACAGTAATTTTACCACGCACACTATTTATCTATTCTCCAATCGGCAACACTAGTTTCTTTATTTGTGGTTGTTTCTACTGACCGATTTTTGGTTCATTCCTGCAACACGTTTGTTCTCTTTATTGTGGTTGATTCCATCTCTAGGATTTTGGTAAAAAATCCTTATATTTATATCTCTGTAGTGATCCTCAATTCTTTTTTTTTGCCTGTTTTTGGTCTGTCTCTTGGGGTTAATTCAGCATTTTGTTTTGCTACATTTTTTTTTTGTTTTTCCCTACTATCATCGTCATACCAATCTTTCCTCTTGCTTTTATGCATTATACCTACGTTCCTTTGTGCTACCCCATCATCTCCTCTTCTACTCCTTTCCACTTCGATGTTGATGTCTGTTATTTCTCCTTCAAAGAGTTCTCCAAATTAATTCTCCTCTAAATTTTCAATATCAAACCGTCGCCCTGTTGTATTTTTTTGAAATTAATGTGAGGTCCTTTTTTGTGTTCATTTGAAAATCATCACGAAATTGGGAATTCAACATAATGACGCAAAGAGAGGATTTGTGACGATCGATATTATTTCACTGGGAATTTCTAGATTGTTTCTGAAGTATTTTGTTCATAAGAGCATATTCGCTAATTAGTACTCTGCCAACTTCTCCGCAACTATGTTATATAGGGATTTCATTATGAAACCACCCCTTCAATCGGAGAAGTTCTGATTGAATCAACAAACATGTGCTTCTAATGTTGGGTGGAAAGTGGAAGACAAGCGTTGACATTAACTCAATACTTAATATTTCGATTACTATTACACACACATATTAGGTTCAATCTTGCTAGATAACATCCATGTCTTTAATATACAGGATGTTCCGGAACTTCTTAATAGAACGGAAACGGTTACCTCCGTTGCCGATTTGAAGGGGGGTGTTTTATATAAAAATTTCCGATTTGGCCCTCCTGTGAAAAGTTATGGCCTTTTACAGATGGCAGCTGAAATGTAGATTTTATTGGTTAACTCCGAAATGAACCCACTTAAAAAAAACAAATTTGGTGGGCAGTTAGTGTTAATTTTATAATATTGTCATCAATTAAATCGTTTACATCTTTGCATAGACTATTATGATAAAAATGGTTTTATTTTCTTCCCACCCTCCAGGTGCGTAGTTCCATATTTTATTTTCTTACGCTAAAAGTAAAAAAGATAATAACATTTTTGAAGAGATAAAAAAGTTGTTTGTTTGATTGGGCTACCTAAACAATATTTTTGTATTTGAAAATTTTGAAAAAAGAAAAAGTTGTGTTCTAAAATTTAAAAGGGGTTGTTTATTTTACCATGTTCCGCTAAAGTATAACATGGAGCAAAATGGTAACACTAGGTAAGCACTAACTGCCATCTTTAAAAGGCCATAACTTTTTATGAGAGGCCCAAATCGGCCACGTAAGTCACTGTTTGATTTTTATTAGGTAGTTCCGGAATGTTCCGGTATAAATGCAGTATACAATTAGTGCCATTAATTACTATTTGGATCGGCAGTAGCAGCCTTTTGTGATGAGGTCGGTCACTAACTAGGCCTCGCCTACTAATTGGGTTCTGCATAACCTAGTATTTCGCAATGTAATTACCAAAAATCGTGCCGTAATACCCATAAAAATATTAGCCCGTAATTATTTATTGAATTGTTTCTCCTTCGGAATACTTATCGGGCCTGTTGTGCTCAGGAACTTTGCTGAGTAGTATATGGATGACGAATATATATCTCGAAATATGCCAACTTCCGTTCTCTCGATATCTTGAAATAAGTTTTTGTAATCTCCATCCACTCGAGCAGAAACCAAGAAGATGTTTTATTAATATTGATTTTATCATTCACAGCACTCAAATCCTTTTCAAACTTTATTAAATGATGCGGAGCCCGATATATAGCTTCCGGTGGATATTGAGATTTTTTTCGAAGACACGATGCAATTTCTGGCGATATTCAGGTCAATTACTTTATATCTCATTGTTACCATTTTAAAATGGGTATTTACAACTAGGAAAGCAGTAGAAATACACGGACCTTCATTAGGTGTAGAGAACATTATATTCCATGTAATTACAACGGAAACTTCAAGTACAATCTTCCTGAAGGAAGACATCGTTACCATTTACTAGCTAATCTGATTTCCAGTTTAGTGAGATTCCACGTTGTACATCCATATCCAAAAGTTCATATTTAACCGAAAATTACTGTTCCAAGGTAAAATCCATTCTGCCTTTTCGTGAAAGATCGACAGTCTTTTGGTCACCAAAATCATAGAGTCCAACGTCATATAATCTAAACTATTGCAACCTTTTCCAATCAATCTTCAAATTGAAAGTATCTTTTCACTAAGCACTATTCACTATTTTAAGTTTTGGTGTCATTTCCTTCGCTCCCTCTTCTGTGCTTTCGTGCAGTTGCCTCTTTCCCAGTTAACCTCATGCTTAGTTTCAAAATAAGTTACCATTCATCCTACCAAGTGAGAGTTGGATTCGTGTCCTTTGAGATTCAAGTTCCTGAACTGCTAGATAATATTTTCTTGTACATACGGTTTGAAGAAGTGAAAGTCTTCATCGTTGAGTCTTTTCTCATTCGAATTTCCAGTCCAGGTTTGTATTCGTGCTCACGAGTTTCTCATAGCGATTTACCTAGAAATCTTGTTATTACGCTATGAATAAATAAAGTCACCAACAAGTATCGAATCAGATTCAGAGTGCTTGAAAAAATTCAAATGATCGTTTCCAGAAATCCTTTTTATCTTCCATTTCCGAAGCACTCCAATTGAACAAACTCAATGATTCATTGAGAAAAAAGAAAACAAGAATAGTTGGGGTGAATTTATAGAAGAACTGGTCTAAAAATGGTATACCTAATTTTGTGATGTTGTCAAGACAAGCCGAACAAACTGATATGTGGGTCAACCACTCATCATTAACGTCAAAGAATCGAGTGGAAGAGTAAGAGGATCCTTAAGTCTATAGTCAGAACAGAATGAAGTATTGATTCTTTGCACATGAGACTGTTTATATAAAGAAAAGGATTACGTCTGAAATAAAACAAAGACTTCTTGTTATTTTCTCTTCAAATCCTATTTATTTCCACTAGTTCCTTTGTTTCGTGGGAATTGTTGTTTATAAATAGTATTATCGATTCCAAGTCAGTTATAGGGTTTTACTGTGAAAGAAATTTTCCTCGTGCATGTTTATATTTTGATACCCACGCATGCCTGTTATTACGGTAATCAATACAAAATATTCATTCACAAACAGAATTACGAGGATATTGATCTTTTCACTTCATGGAAAACAACACCAACTAATTATTATTGAACTGCTTCAAATCACATGAGGACAGTTTGTAGAATAACCCAAAATATATCAACTGGAATAAATTTAGTCTTGTATTGCATAGAAATATGCCCATTTTATGCGCTTTATTGATCAAGAAAGTAGGCCGATTGTAAACACTTTTTCATTTCTACATCACAAACTGTACTGTAATGATCATTTCAATACAGGCTGTCGTACAGGTATTGCTGAAATATAAAGCCCAAATAGACCAGTCCGGTAAGATTTCTCCCAGGATAATTTAAAAAAAGGAAATTCACCACTAATAATGTGAATCAAATATCATTCATTATAAATAAAATATAGTCTATGAAACAAGAGTATGAATTTTGAACTTTTGACTTCGAATCAATCCCAAATTCTCGATTTTCAATGCTCAATTGAAGCAAGCCATGAATTAGTTGTCAATATTGTCAGAAATCTTTCATCAACAAAGTCACAATACAATGATTCGAAGTTAATCTGAAAATATGGAAGTTTCAAGTGATAGCGAATTGAGTTTGACTCCTCCAGAGATTTTGGAGAATGCCAAACTGGCTTCTTTAAATTTATTGCCAGAAAAATCGAAGAAAAAGTACGAAATCGCCTACCATTTATTCATGAACTGGAGGAGCTGTATGAAAACATCATTGTTCTCCGAGAGCGTTTTGATGGCATATTTTGCTGAGAAATCAAAAGTTTTCAAGCCCACAACGTTATGGACACAATATTCAATGTTGCGGACAACTCTCAGCGTAAATGATGATGTGGATATTTCCAAATACATTAAATTACGAGTTTTCCTGAAAAGACAATCCGATGGATACCGACCAAAAAAATCAAAAATTTTTACATCTCAGGAAATAAATAACTTTATTAAAGATGCACCGGATGATGAATTCCTAATGACCAAAGTAAGTACATAAGTATACGAACATAACATTAAAAAAAAAATACGTTTAAAACGAATCGGATACCAAGCAAAAGGTCCGTAGTTCAAATCCCATCAAGTTATTTTTTTTTTTAATTTATAATTAGATAATAAATTAATACAATATTTTTTTGCAGGTCGCTTTGATAATAGGAATAATGGGTGCTTGTCGCAGGCATGAATTGCACTAAATGAAAATTGATGATTTGAACGATTTGGGATCAGCTCTTGTTTATAAAGTATACCAGACACCAAAACAAAAATTGTTCGAAATTTTACGATTACTGGAAAATTTCACCAAATAATAAAAAAATATACCGATCTTCGCCCATTACATGTCAAGGACTCTTCCTTCTTTTTAAATTACCAGAAAGGCAAATGCACCATACAAAAAGTTGGAATAAATAAATTTGGAAGCATGGGGAAAAGTATTGCCAAATTCCTGAAACTACCCAATGCTGAATTGTATACTGGTCATTGTTTCCGCAGATCTTCTGCAACAATTCTTGTCGATGCTGGGGGAGACATAACCTCTTTAAAAAGACATGGTGGCTGGAAATCAACCGCAGTAGCAGAAGGATACATCGATGAATCGATGAAAAATAAGTTCGACGTAGAGAATAGAATAAGGAATTCAATAGAAAATAGAGAAAATTTACCTTCAACTTCTGAGGCTTGGAAAAATCAGGAAAATTTAACTGTGGAAATTGAAAGTGATAAAAGTCCAAATATAACTGTCAGTCATTGTGGAAATGTAACATTTAATGTTATAAATAATAAATAAACTAATGTTGAATAGTAATATATGATTCGAAATATATAATCGATGTTCTTGTTCATATTTTATAATAACGTCATCATATAATGTGGGGCTTGTTGAAAGTGAAATGTCGCTATGGTCGTAGAAAAAGTATAGTGTACAACTAGCATGGAATGCCCATTTCTCACTCGTATGATTTACGGCACTCGCCTTAGGCTCGTACCGTAATTTTCATACTCGTGAGAAATGAGTGTCATTCCATGCTCGTTGCACAATATACTATTAGAGTAAAGCTAGCATTTCCCGTAAATATGAAACAAAAAAATGATGAGTAGTTTTTTCAGGACATTCCCCAGAAAGTATTAATGAAGATCGATTGATTTACCAACCAGAATATAAACTATATCATCTCATTTGACTGATTTGGTAATTGCTCACGATCTGTTTAGGCGAGATCCTCCGTCGTGTTTGTCCAATTATTCTCCTACAATGAGTTTATCTTTAGGTTTATCTAATAAACCTCAAATGGTGTATCGTGAGTTGCATCCATAGAATTCTAAAACATTGTGTATAATTCGACAGATGTCTTCTTCTTACTCAACAATGTCGATTTGCTCATTTCTTAAACTAAAATTCATTTTTTCTGTTACAGCTACAAGATTACCACCAACATGGCATTTGCGGGCTTGAAGAAGCAAATAAATAAGTGTAATCAGGTAAAGAATTATATTTCTATTAAATTAGTTTGTTAGATGGATGAAACAAATGACCACGATTTCTATTTCATATAATTGCAAATTGGTCATTCGATTAAGGAAGATGTTTGAGTCTCATGAGGAAATCGTCCACATAAGCCCACATCTCTCTTATCAATCCGAAATATTGGTTTAGATATGTAGATGGATTTTTTGTCAGAAAAACGTTCTGGGGCAGCTTAGGATAACGGAAATTAAGAAATTGCAAATGAAACGAAAGTCCACATAATGGAATAATTAATGTTCGAGGAAAGGTTAGACGATAGAAATAAAGAAAATATCCTCTAGGAGGGTTCTCGGCTTTCTTAGAAGCCTTGGCACAAAATATATAATTAGGTCACAGTGCTTAGAGGAACTAACCAGTGCCCATACTACCAACAATATGATTCTAATTTAATAAACATATTTACAATACCCTATTTGGAACGTTTCCAATTCTTACTTCTGATTTTAAGGTTAATAACGGGAGTGTTATTGTTTTTCGCCGATCTCAACTTTTTTCTGAGCAAATTAAAGAAGTAGCTTATATTACTTTTCTGTTTTGAATAATTATACGCAGTTACTTTTCTCGTTCAAACATTTCACCTTCGGTCATGACTTAATTTCTTAATTTCGATTAGTAGATTATTTTCTTATAGTCTTTCATTTTCAGTATGTCACGGAGAAAATGGGAGGTGCGGAAGGGACGAAGTTGGACCTCGATTTCATGGATATGGAGAGGGTGAGTGTAATAAGATTTCATATATGTTTGAAATAGTGGCAACGTTATCAGCTCTAATAATTAACTAAAACATCAACTAAACATTACGTTGTTTCCCTGAACGAATTTCCCAGAATTTGTCGTGAAAAGTTTTGACTATATTGCTTTAGGAACGGTTTTATGGTCTCAGTTATCTTTTATACAATGCCAGTTATGTTGCTAATTATAGGATGGAAGCATTAAAAACAAGCTCATAAAAGTATCATTAATAATATCCTTTACAACATAAGCTTTCAGAATGTTAAAGCTAGATTTATACGGTCCTTAACTCCTTCCACTCCAGGATATACTGTTCTGTTTATATAGGAACATACCAGACAATTATTGTGAAAAGATAGTCATATAACAGGAAAATTAGAAAAATGCCCAATATTTATACGTGTTGAAAAAAATTAATTCGGAATGATTTTTCTACTTAAACTGACTGAGAAGTTTTACCCACTCGATTATTGTTTATACCAGAATATCCGTTTCTGAAAATTGTGTATATCGAAGATCGAAGTATCCACTTCTGGATATTGGTTTAATATTCACTAGCGGATAATGGTTTACACCTGAAATCCACTCTTGGATATTGGTTTACACATAAATACAAAACTTTCGTGTAATTTGAAATGTCACTTCTGTAGGCCAAGTTCTCTCGAAAGAGAACTGGCAGGCCAGTCGACAATGGCACCAGATTCAGCAAGCAACACCTCTTCGTGGTTCTCGAGACAAGTAAACCCTTCGGGGCGAAACTAATGTTGCCACTGCAAAAGATCCGGTGAACTGGGCACCGCATACAGTTCACCTCTAAAATCACGAGGGCGTGCCTTCTTAGCCCATGGATGCTGGTCGGAACGGATTCACGGGCGTGGTAGACACATGCGGAAGGCCAAACTTGAACGAGGCCGGCGATGGTTCGTAAACGTAGCTTAGGCTAACACGAGCAGGCGAGAGGGGCTATTCCTCAGTAGTTAGGGGGAATAGTCAGCAAGTACGGTGCCTACTACGCCAAAATGTATGTGAGTTCTCGCTTAAAGTAACCCTTATCAGATCGAGCAAGGCGAAAGAAGGGGCAGTAACATAGTCTAGCAAGCAGAGCCCTGTAGAGTGGAGGATATTTCACACTACAGGGTCCACCTAAAGTAGTCCCGCCGGGGGCGAAAAAACCAGCTGCCTCTGCGTGGGTAAATACTGCACCACATGGCTTTACTTCTAAAGTCCGGTGTCTGTGCTTCATATGCCAGGTCTCTGGGGAATTGATTCGCGGCCGAGGCAACGATATGTGGAAGACCGATGATAAGAGGTCGACTGTGACTCGTCACACGGAGTAGTCGTAAAATGACACGAACACGAGTAGACAGGGGGAGAGGGGCCCAGATGGTTCAAAAGACCGTCTCCTCTCCAATCTAGGCGTTGGTCTCTGTCGGGAAGTGGCGTGCTGTTGATAGTTAGGAGAGGGCAAGTACGTGAACGCTTTAACTCCGCCGGATAGGTAAGCGGGGGGTCCACCCCCCAAAAATTCTCATCGTGTAGGCCAAGTATAGGATTTTCTAAGGTGGCTAGAGTTCAGTGTGCTGGTCAACAACATCAACTGACTCTTTTTTTTTTTGATATATAATGCTTTGTGGTTTGGTCTGTTCTATTGAATTGAGTTTCCCTCAACTATGTAATGTTCTTTTTTTTTGGCAATACCGTCTGTATGTTTACTAGTGAGTAAGTACACACGCCGATCACGATTATGACACTGACAAAGCTCTATAAATTATCTGAAGGTATTTCCGGGTTTGTAGAACATTGTGGGTATCATAATCGTGATCGGCGACTTTGAAAACCCCCGAGAGCCAGAATTTGTTACATGTTATGTAGAAAAATTAACAAATTCCTAGAAGATGAGGTATATGCAGGGTCCTAGAGACCCGGAAACACCTTCAGATATCTTCTAGAGCATTGTCATTGTCATAATCGTGATCGGCGATTTTGAAAATCCCCGAGAGCCAGAATTTGTTACATATTATGAAGAAAAATTAACAAATTCCTAGAAGACGACGTAGATATCCGGTCTCCAGGTACCACCAGGTATTGCGGGAAAGTTTTTGCATGTCGTTATCATCATTAGCGACCTTTATATCCAGGTCGTCAGGACCCCGGACCTCAGGGATTTTTTTTGATAGCATATTCGTGTTCTGAGACCCCAAAAACCCCCGAGTAACCAATTCGTCCGTTTGACGCATTATCCACCGAGTAATATTTTTTTTTATTTACCTCAAAAAGTGCACTCGGACAAATGCATTTTTTGGCTGTAGAAATGCAATACATTTTTTAAACCCGGCATAAAATTTCTAAATCACTTTCTGAATCGAATGCAGAAAACCGCATGTCAATCCATCCAACTGCGCCAGTTTTGGAAGGTGGAATGCTTTATTTCTTCGTCTAAGTAGCTTATTTCAACAAATATTACAAAGTACAAGTACTTTGTACTTTGCTACTGTGTTAGCGAAACTATAGTCACTTTTATTTATTAAATTAGTGAAAATCTAACTTCTAATAGTTGTTTAATTTAAGTTTAGAATGGATTTTCATCACGTAATTGCTGATTCTATTCAATTCTTAAAAGCTCATCACAAAAATAGATTTCTTAAACAACATAAAGCTATTTTCTTGTACCTCTCAGGGGTTTCTATTCTTGGAATTTGTTTACGGTATTTCATGAAAATCTTGGAAAATATTTTCAGATAGAAAGAACTCGCTGAAATCCTTTGAATTTCCAGACTTCATTCAGTACACGGTTGTCTGGGAATGAAGCGTTCATTCAAATATTTCTAGGAAAACCTACCTACAAAGCGAAATTGAATTATACGCTACTTTCCAAATATAAAACTTTATATAAATCCCAGTTTTATATTTAAGGAGTATCTTGTAATTCAATTTTCCTTTGTATCAGGAAGTAGATATTTCTCAAGCAGTCAACGAGATAGGAAGCCATTTATATTCTTATCTTTACGTTGAAAATATCGTTAGTAAGAGAAAATTCAGTTCTCTTTGGTCTCACATTTAAGAAATGTTGTTAGAAAGAATTCTCAGGAAATCCGTTGGAACTTTTTGAACACATATAAAACAATTACATTCTTAAAGTTTCTCAATAGTCGAGGAAATAAAGCATTGAACCTGGGAAAGTTGGCGCAGTTGAATGGATTGAGATGCGGTTTTCTGCATTCGATTCAGAAAGTGATTTAGAAACTTTGTCCGGTATTTTTGTTTTGCGGAAAAAATTTGTTGCATTTCTACAGCCAAAAATGCATTTTTCAAAGATGCACTTTTTGAGGTAAATAAAAAAATGGGCTCGGGTTTCTTGGGGGTTTTTGGGGTCGCTGAACACGAATATGATATTTAAAAAATTCCCTGAGGTCCCCTTGGACCTCCCCGGGGGTATACTAGCGTCCTGACGTCCTGGATATCGACGAAATTAATGAAAAAATTATTTTTAATGTTTGTCAACGGTTCGAAAGGTGATATGAAGGTTGCTAGTGATGATAACGACATGAAAAAACTCTTCTGCAATACCTGGTGTACCCTGCGTCCGGGTAACGACATCATCTTCTAGGAATTTGCGAATTTTTCTTCATAAAAGGTAACAAATTCTTGCTCTCGGAGTTTTTAAAGTCGCCGATCACGACTGTGACACTCACAATGTTCTGCAAATCACCTGGGGGTATTTCCGGGACACTCGAGCCCTGTGTATCCACGTCATCTTCTAGGGATTTCTTGTTTTTTAAAAATTAAATGTAATAAATTCTAGCTTTCGGGGGTTTTCAAAATCGCTGATCACGACTATGACACTCACAATGTTCTGCTAATTACCCTAGTGTGTTCCCGGGTCCCTGGAGCCCTCTGTATCAACGTCATCTTCTAGGAATTTGTTAATTAGTAGTAAAGGTAACAAATTCTGGCTCTCGGGGATTTTCAAAGTCGCCGATCACGACTATGACACTCGCAAAGTGCTGCAAATTACCTGGGGGTGTTTTCGGATCTCTGGAGCCCTGTTTACCTACGCCATCTTCTAGGAATTTGTTAATTTTTCTTCATAGAATGTAACATGTTCTGGCTCTCGGGGGTTTTTATTGTCGCCGATCACGATTATGATACTCACAATGTTGTGCACATTCCTAGAAGATGACGTAGATACAGAGGGCTCGAGTGTCTCGGAAATACCCCTAGGTAATTTGCAGAACATTGTGAGTGTCACAGTCGTGATCAGCGACTTTGAAAACTCCCGAGAGCTAGAATTTATTACATTTAATTAAAAAAAAACAAGAAATTCCTAGAAGATGACGTGGATACACAGGGCTCGAGTGTCCCGGAAATACCCCCAGGTAATTTGCAGAACATTGTGAGTGTCACAGTCGTGATCAGCGACTTTGAAAACTCCCGAGAGCTAGAATTTATTACATTTAATTAAAAAAAAACAAGAAATTCCTAGAAGATGACGTGGATACACAGGGCTCGAGTGTCCCGGAAATACCCCCAGGTAATTTGCAGAACATTGTGAGTGTCACAGTCGTGATCAGCGACTTTGAAAACTCCCGAGAGCTAGAATTTATTACATTTAATTTAAAAAAAACAAGAAATTCCTAGAAGATGACGTGGATACACAGGGCTCGAGTGTCCCGGAAATACCCCCAGGTAATTTGCAGAACATTGTGAGTGTCACAGTAGTGATCAGCGACTTTAAAAACCCCCGACAGCTAGAATTTGTTACCTTTTATGAAGAAAAATTAGCAATTAGACGTCGTTACCCGGACGCAGGGTACACCAGGTATTGCAGAAGAGTTTTTTCATGTCGTTAACATCACTAACAACCTTCATATCACCTTTCGAACAGTTGACAAACATTAAAAATAATTTTTTCATTAATTTCGTCGATATCCAGGACGTCAGGACGCTAGTATACCCCCGGGGAGGTCCAAGGAGACCTCAGGGAATTTTTTAAATATCATATTCGTGTTCAGCGACCCCAAAAACCCCCAAGAAACCAATTCGAGCCCATTTTTTTATTTACCTCAAAAAGTGCATCTTTGAAAAATGCATTTTTGGCTGTAGAAATGCAACAAATTTTTTCCGCAAAACAAAAATACCGGACAAAGTTTCTAAATCACTTTCTGAATCGAATGCAGAAAACAGCATCTCAATCCTGGATGGATTTTTTCTGCGCCAACTTTCCCAGATTTGGCCTATTTTAGTGCTTTATTTCCTAGACTACAAACCGTTCATTTCAATTTGACATTTTATTACAACAAAATATCTTTAATCAACTGCCTGCCTCATTGCACTTGCTGTGACATATAACTTGGTTGCAGTGTAAAGTAATAAGAAAGGGATTATGTTAAAAATACCTAACACTGAGTTGAATATTTGAACTTCCCCATCCCTACATATTCTGAAATGTTTATTGCATGGTAAATTATATAATGCATACATTTGAAAAAACCAGTTTCCAATATATAATACTAGACATAATAATTAAATTCACATAGATTTTCTGAGACGCCAATTCTCCACCTTTCGAAGAAAATGTCCATTGGCATACGTCACAAAAAATGAGGGGGAAAACAACCTCTACCTCCAGTTTTAAGGATATGAAGTATCTACGAATGTTCAAACATACAAAAATTTACAAAATAGTCGCGAAAAATTTATTTTGAAATTTAAACTTCTGTCAAGGGACGCATTTATGTGAATATATAACTGTTAGGCTATCGTCCTATTTTGTCGCAAAAAATACGCAGTCAACAGTATGATTTGATTTTTGTAGTAGTAGTACTATTTTATTAAAAATAGGAAGCCTAATATAGAAATATCTCGAGTATACATAAAAAATCACATATATAAAAATTAAATAAAAATAAAAGATATAAAAATATGTATATAAATACAAAAATATAAGCAATTCATAGTTATACAAGTCGGAGATTCGGAAACCTATAACAATAATACTAAAAATTACCATAGTCAACAGATACCTAATAATACAGATTGCGAATAATAATAAGCTAGAAAAAATATTTAAATAAGATTTTTTCACAAAGATGTTATAAACACTCCAAGTACAATACCCAAACGTCCAACAATCATAGAGTTTTAACATACTTCGATAACGATGATTTGAAAGAAGCTAAAGATACTGATGATTTTATATTCATAGGTAGCTTCATTTAGCCCTTTGAAAAATAGCGATCTCATGCTCATACTGGAATTTGTTCTGTGAATATGAAAGTCAGTCCTCATTCTTGTGCCATAGTTATGAATTTCCTCATTCCTTATTAAGAATTCTTTGAAATAGGAAGGAAGTAGGCCATTGTTCAATTTATAAATGCAAGTCATACTCATTGTAACATACTGTATATTGAGTTTACGGTTCGTTTAAGTCAAAACTAATTTGGTTTTGATCTATTTTTCAAAACACTTACCTATTAAGAATACAAACTTCATAAATATAACAATGTATGTCGTAAACTTCATTTAAAAATAAATTACTTATGAAAACCTGCTTTAATAACAATCAATTTCAATATAGAAGAAAAAAAATGAACTCTGCAAAATATATTAGAATATAATTAAGGTATCAAACAATCTGACAGTAAGAGATATTATTGTTGAATATATCAAATATTTAGGTTTCTAAATATATCAGAATATCAAATAAACGAAGCAGTCAATATATTACGGATGCTTATGTTAATGGTATCTTGCGAGAAGCATTTTAACGTTTAAATAACTGAAATTAGAATTAACACAATGGTGAAAACAGATGTTTCATGAAATTGCCACCTCGAGAACAGCATTTGAAATGATAATAAATCGCTATAAACCATACTGGAGAAACACATTATTGAAATCATGAACCCGTCAAATTGGTCATAACCTTCCGACTGAATCCATAAAAGGACATGAAACTGTTTCAAATATATTTTATAATTCAGTTTCATGCATACAATTTAACTACTAAGATATAAACACGAAACAGATGAAAATATGAAAACATTACGACGTATGCAGACATAACTAACATTGCCAATAATATCGCTGTGCATTTCAAATATAGACAGGTGTTGAAATGGAATAAACTACATCAAATTTTTAAAACGTCCGTAAATGTTTGAATTATATCGAATGATGAGACAATACACGTGTAGAGATAGTTTTCATTTTGAAACTACTATTTACCATAATACTCAGTTCGTGTTTTCAGCTTTATAACTTACTGGGATATAGCAAGTCATCACAGTGGCATGATGATGAATCAAACCTACTTATATATATATAATATATTAAACAATCGAAGCTCGGCATTAGTTGTCCTAGTCTATATTTTACCGGTCTACGTCATGTGGCAAATGCAACAGTGACACTTTTCCAGAATTCCGGGTCCAGACCTGAAAATTAAACACATTTCCAATGTTAAAAATCAAATGTATCCTACCCAAACTAAAAACCTCAAAAATACTCTTGGTCTTGGTTTAATCATTTACTTCACGTTAGTGAAATGTCACTTGTATAATGAAAACATTGCCTGGGGTGCGCATAGAAATAATATAAATAGAGTAAGCGCCCGGTGAGCCGATTTGAATCAGTCCTCTGAAGGACAGAAGATTCATGAGAAGAGCGACAGAGAGGACGGGAGAATTATTATCTTCTGTCCTTCAGAGAGATTCAAATCCGCTCACGGGACGCTTACTCTATTCATATATAAGTCTATGATGGAACAGCTGCTGCAATAAACCCGATAAAAGTTGAAGCAATACAAATCACTCGGAAAAGCTCATGCAGTGAACCTCAAAAAAATTTTAATGCTTAAATCTGAAAATACTATGTTCCAAAGATACTTCTCCTACCTGGCCTCAAAAATATTTGATGAATTACCAGTTAAGCTAAAACAAATCAAAACGAAAAATATTTTCGAAAATTAATCGATACTTCAAACTTTATTATGTATATGTAATTGGATTGATATTAAGAGTACTTGGATATAAACTAAATGTAGATAAACTTCGAGTTTTTGGTACTATTGGCATTCATTAAGTAGAATCACCCTTTGCATTTTTTGCTCATAATTTCCGAGCATTCTGTATAATATAGATATGATGATTCTAGAAAATTGAACATTTGTAAAGGAATTGTACAAGCTGTCTCACTTGTTATAGAAAACGGACGTAACATATGAGCTAGTAGAAGAACTTCAAACAAAAACTAAAGAATATTTGCAACCAAATCCCACCGCCCGAGCAAAGATGGCAGCCGTTAAAGGTATTAGTAAATTAAGTGGTCAAGCAAAATCAAACACATACCCCCAGCCTGAAGGTGTTCTTGGCGACTGTATGTTGTTGTATGGTCGAAAATTAGGAGACGATAGTATGTTTGGTCAAGCATTAGTCGAAATGGGTGAATCTCTGAAACAAATGGCAGACGTCAAATATTCCCTCGATGACAATATTAAACAAAACTTCCTGGAACCCCTACATCATTTACAAACAAAAGACCTCAAAGAAGTTATGGTGAGTTTATCTTCACATAAGGCATTTATCTTTCTAATAATTACTTTTTAGCATCACAGAAAAAAATTGTCTGGTCGTAGGCTTGATTTTGACTGCAAGCGGAGACGTCAGGCAAAAGGTAAGAATAGCAAAATATTTTACAAAATGTTCTACGATAGGCATGAAATTCTGTTATTGATAAGCATGATTTATAGCAACTAAAGGGGCCTTGAGCTCATATTCCACTCCTGTCAAAGTACAGGGAAATACTAATGGTATGTTTCACACCATTTCATTTTTTTCGATATCTAGTTTTTGGTTGTTCGTTAAGCTTTCTTGGATCCATTTTTTATTTGAAATTTTGTTTTTGTTACTTTAGGGCTATATGTACTTGTCAGTAGTTAATTGCTAGTGATTTTGTATCAAATTATGGAAGTTTTCGATTTTGAGCTGATATACGTTCTCCAAGCATGACTAGTAAAATTTTAAGGGAAACACGGCAATATTAAAATTTATCAATACCAATTGGTGCGGCCGTAGGCCAATTGTACACCTCATTGCATAACCATCTCTTGTGCTCATGTTCGAAGGGGTTCCAAGTATATAACAGGGGAACCATCCTCCAATCCTGCTGATATTCTTCAACGGATAAAGGTAAAGACCAGTACTATCTCACAGTATCCAAAGGTCTTGAAGTATTTTGCGCTCAAGACTTTTCCTCCATAAAATGTAAGCTTTCGTTTTGACTTCGAATATTCAGAATAACTCAGATTACCATAATCATGAGCAAACTACAATGTAGCTAGTGGAGTAGCGAGTAAAATCCAGTTGAGCCTTACATGTCCGGTTTGTGAAGAACAAATTAGAAATAAAGAGGATAAAATTAGAAATTGAGGAAAATGAACAGACGACGCAAGGGATCTGAAACTTATAGGACCTGACCCCTTCTGCGTTATATTAACACACACTATACAGGAAATTCTCAGAGACAAGAATCTCAGTACTGGAGACCTGGAGTTCTCTTCCGGGAGTAGACACAAGATTCTCCTAGATAAATTTAGGAAAGGGGACGTCTTGGAAAGCATAAGGGTTTCATGAAAAAAACTGGCTCGGTAAATGATGGGACATGTACTTAGATTCTACGCAGAAGCGGAAGAAATGTCGATAAATTTGCTTACTGACTGGGGAGCTACTCCTCCGCAGAAGTATACACTTCAGGACATATTAACCATTATTCTGCTGTGCGATAAAGCTCTATATTTTTATTTCATTGTTACTAGTTTTGTTAGCTTCTTCCAGAATTTCGTACGTATCTACCAGCAAATTCCATGTTATGACTACCCTAAATTAAAAGATATGTTCATTGTTATCACATACGGAATTCAGAAATATAAATGGCTGTTTTTTTTTTAAATCTACTTACCTTCTATCATTGTTACTACAAAGATTTAACGATCTTAGTCACTAGTGTGGACATTTGAAAAGGAATATTACCTAAAATGTTTACCTGCCCAGCCCCCCAGGGGCGATATTCAGAAATATGCGACAAGAGACTAAAATTGCAATTAGTAAATTGAATATGAATTTTTTGCAAAAATAAAGTTAGTGACAAATTAGATATTGAAAAAATCCTTCATCCAAGGCGAAAAGATTCTGAAAAATAAAACAGATGGCGCTACAATCGAAAATCCCATGTGTCATTTATGATGTACCATCTTTAATTGGAACGCATTAAAATTTTCTGATGTATGTTATTCGGTTCTGTTTTGACACCCATCGAAAGCAAGCAGCCTCGAAGACTTTTGTAAACATGGAAAAAAGTGAATTTTGCGTCTTGATTAAACATTATTTCTTGCGTGGAAAAAACATTACGCAAACCAAAGCATCGCTTGTTAAACATTATGGGGACTCCTCACCATCGATTGGAACGATTCACAAGTGGTTTACTGATTTTCATAGTGGTAGTGCCCACAAAGGTCACCGAACGTTCTGGTCGTCCAATTGAGGTTACAACGCCAGAAATCGATAAAATCCATGGTATTGGACGATCGGCGAGTTAAAGTGCACGAGATTGCTGAGGCTATGGGCATCTCAACCGGACGGACACGAAACATTTTGCATAAATTTTTGTGTATGAGAAAGCTATCTGCCAGATGGGAGTCGTATTTGCTCTCTGTTGATAACAAGCGCGACCGTGTAACAACTACAAAGGAGTGTTTGGCGATGCTCACGCGCGATAAGAAGGACTTTTTGCGCCGTTTTGTAACCGTCGACGAGACATGGATCCATCACAATACACCAGAGACCAAAAAACAGTGTCGAAGCAGTGGACTTGTCCTGGCGAATCGAAATTGAGAAATGCCAAGGTGGGTTTACCGGCCAAGAAAGTCATGGCAACAGTTTTTGGGGATGCACACGGTATCGTCCACATCGATTACCTTGAAAAAAGCAAAACGATCACTGGCGTATATTATGCAGAGCTGTTGGATCGATTCGACACCGATTTGAAGCAAAAACGGCCGCATTTGCTTTTCCACTTTTCCAGTCGCAATGGCAAAATTGCATGAATGGCGCTACGAATTGGTTCGTCATCCACCATATTCTCCAGATTTGCCCCCCTGCGGTTTTTATCTATTTCCAAACTTGAAGAAATGGTTCGGCGGAAAGAGATTTGACTCCAACGATGAGGTCATCGCTGAAACAAACAACAAATTGATGGATTGCCGAAATCGTGTTATTTGGAAGGGATCCAAAAATTAGAAAAACGTTGGGCGAAGTTTATCGGGCTACAAGGAGATAATGTTGAGAAATAAAATAAATTTTGACTAAATAAATCATTTCTTGTTCTATCTTTTCACCCTGCCCTCGTAGAGTTTGTGATTTATTAAAAATAAACAAATAAATTGCGAATTTCTGATTTAGTTGTAGAATTCTGTCTCGCCAAGTTCACAGACGTGACATTAATAGGACAAAGGCTTATGTTAGAATATGAGTATTGTTAACGTAAAATTAACCAGTTTCATTAGTTCATGAACAAATTGTTAGCTAAGGTACTTTCCCGTAGATGACTCCTGGCTGTAAAATTTCGCCTCCATTCCGTTTAAATTGTTCACTGGCATCACGATCTGTTCTATTGAGCTCTTCACGATTGTCAACGTCATTGAACCAATCGTTCAGATCAAGATTCACATTTTCATTTCGCTTGGTTGTTTCTTTTTCCGTTTGATATTTCAATTCTTTTAACTATTGGTTCATTACTTTATACATTACACTTGATCCGGAATGAGACCGCTAGTTTATATGATTTATTTTTCTTTAGAGCATGTGTATTAATTGTGCACGTAACCTCTTGCTGTTTTAACAGGTTCACATATTACAGATGATGAGATAAAGACTGCCGAAGATAAATTTGCAGAATCCCTGCACCTCGCTCAAATGGGAATGTTTAATTTATTAGAAAACGATGTAAGTATATCAGGGAATCATACTTAACTCTGTTGGCCATTTATCATATATACTTCGGCAAATATTGATCGGTCACACTCCAGTTTTACTCGTACCGCTGATGAGCCCGCTAAGCTGAAGTAGCTGTCCGGAACCGTTTAGCTGCGGAGTCACTGATCGATCTAGAAAGACCTATAATTAATAAATGTTGTACTTCAAACTAACTAATTAGAAAAAGCAATTTTCAGTTCACGTGGCTATGTTTAGGTTGGATTCGATACAGCTCCAATAATCTGCATTTGTATTATTTTTCATTTCTTGCAAAAAGTCAATTCATTATTCGTTTAGAAACATAATTTATCAATCCGCACTAGTTAGCACAGTTTGTGTAGCTGTGGGGATGAACTTTCGAACAAAGCAACAGAGCGGTCATCAAGTACAATAAAAGAAAAGTTATTCGTGTCATTGACAAATTAGGATTAATAATAATTGTACCCTTGTTTTTTCAGTGACTCCACCTGAAAGGTGGAGAAAATATTTTATTAACAATGCAGAAAATAATTCCAGATTGTTATTGAATTTTCCAGTGAGAAATTATTTCTTCGATTGGTAACTTATACGATCATTTGACATATGGAAGTACGTTTTTAGAAGCTTTGGTTATTTTTAAAATTCTCACAAAGGTTTCAGCTGATGGTTTCATCGAAAATTCACGTATTTTCTCTTCAACATATATTGTGAATAATATTGCATATATTTTTTTCGTTTCGATAAGTAGAATATCAAATAATCAAAAAAGCAATAATTTTGTAACGTTTAGTTTGAAAGCATACCTGAGTTCAAACTCCAAAATATTTTTTTCACCCTTATACAGTGTTCTGAATATAAACTGACAGAGGCGTAGGGAACCCTTAAATAAGATGATTTAACGCAACTTACTCATTTTCAAGATGTATACTTTAGTAGTTGTAGCAATACCTCCTAAAATAAGACCACAGCGGTCAATTTATAAAATGTGCATGACGTCACGTAATGTAGACCTAGTGTAAGTCTAGGGGGGCGTTTACTTAATTTGTCGTGCAATGGTTTTGTCCAGTAAAATAATATTCTAAATTATAAATTCTTGAAAGCAAACTGCAAGTAAACATGAACAATCAAAACACCTCGTTTCTAAAATTTTGAAAAGTTTCCTTTTATGTTTAAAAATTTTCGGTACGAAATGGCAGGTTTTCAGTAAAATGAACGTGAAGTCACTTTATTTGAGCACAAATATATATCTGGGTTATTGTCATTGATAATCATTTGAACTTTTCAAGGAAAACTTAATAAACTAAAGAAATGTTTAACAACCGTTACTCATCAGCAGTTGTGGCATAGGGTAGAATTCAATAATTTCTTCTTCATATTGCTTACTACAACATTATGTTATTTGTGTTTTTTCATTGAATTGTTCTTATTGACATTTCCTAATTGTCAAACCATCCTTTACAGATAAAAACAAAAAATTTGATAATGAATTGTAAAGTTCGAAATTGCAATCAACGTTCATTTTAAATGAAGTGATCTTTAACAAAGTAAAATTTCTCGTTTTTATCTGTAAAAATTGAATATCAGAAAGTAACGGACAGCTTCATTCAAATTCCTACCATTGTTTAGTTATTTAATCAGATTCCACATGGAATCTTACAATCGAAGACCTGTAACTCCTCAGAGGTTGCGGAAAATCATGATATTTTGGGTTCCTCCACGTTTCTATTCTGTGTCGATTCTTATGCACAACACCCTGTATGTGTGGAAATGATCTTGGAATAGAGTTTGAACCCCTGGAATCTGTACATTTATCTAAGATAGAGAAGACATCACAGAATGAGTAAAGTTTTACTCAGCTGGGCACTAAACATGTAGTTTCATTTGATCCGATCGAGCATGGGTCGCCCCTGTATACACGTGATTTTGGATAGCCCGAATATGTGGAGTAATAAATGTCTTATTTTTTAGGTAGAACAAATTTCACAATTAGCAACGTTTGCAGAAGGACTATTGGATTATCATAGCCAGTGTACAGAAATTCTGAAAAACTTAACTGAAGCAATATTGGAGAAGTAAGATAATTGGATTTTTACTAAGTTTCACACTGAACCAAATTACTTGTTATACTATAGATGAGAAATAATCACCCTTATCCACTAAAAATACTGTTAAAGTACTGAGGACTTTTTGGCTACCAACTAACCATCATCAGAGTAAACTAAATTAGAAATCAGTGCATGTTTAAATACTATTTGGAGATAATAATGCAAACAAGGGGTGAACCTCTTCTGGAGGTAAATTTGAATTCAATAAATTGCGTTTATAAATTTCCATCTTTTCTACATCGCTAGATATTTGTCCGTACTATTTAAAAAGTGATAAACTCTCTTGAGAAATGTTTTTAAAATATGTTCGGCTGCTAACGCTGATTTTTCACCATTATTTTTCTTTATATGGGCAAAATGCTCCTTTTAGCTTGACCCACATAGTATTTTGAACACGCCTCACAATCAATTTTGTTTGTATTGCAAATTTAGAAAAGAAATTATGGAATTTATCAATTACTGAAGGATGATAAGTGAAACTTTTGAATTCTGTTGAACTATTCAAGGTAGGCAGTTTGGTTAACTGGTTGCATTCCATTTTCCTTTAGAAAGCAGGTTATTGATCAAAGATTTGCTGAAGTTGCTCAACTTCATTATTATAATTTCACTAGTTCAAAGGGAAGTTTAATCTATTAAAAAACTATTGGAGATATTTTATAATTGTATGGTGTAGCTGAATCCGCCGGAGTATATCTATTTGTTTGAGTTGAGTTTCTGTTTACGTTGAATTCTAATTGATTATTAACTTATATAATGTTAATATCAAGGGAAAGAAGCTGCTTATCTGTTTCTATTTCGAAAGTGAGTTTCAGTGAGTTTTATACGTTTCTTTCACGATTTTCTGCATTTTTTATGTCTCACACAAGCAGATAGGTTTTAACACTACAAAACTAAACTCAAAATTTGACTTATCTCTATTTTTATCGAGGGATGTACACCCTTATATTAAATGGAAGACCATTACTTCATTTGAATTCATTTCAATTTCTAATAATATTTTACTTGGAAAAACCTAGCTAAAAACGATTTTGATGAATAATATTGAGTATAACAAATAATTTTAAGAACTCAAATATAAATTATCGCATCACTGTTATTGTTACTATTTCTTCAAAATTGTAATGTTTTTTTAACTTTGACTTATTGTATTTTGAGGGTTGACAATTCTAATATATGCATCAATCCACGTTAGGTTTAAAAAAACATGTACGATAACAAATGATCAAAAATAATTATCTAACATACCACAGAATATGTTGAAATTGATTCCGTCATAATAATTTCAGTATATTTGAAAGTCTTGGCCTTTATCACACCAGCAAATAATACATGAAAGAAAAACGGTGAACCTAAAATTCACGATGATGGATTGGTAAATTTATAACGCGTTATTAATACACATGTTGTTTGTTGATTTCAGGAAAGATGAGGCTGCCAATCGTCCAAAAGTCGAATTCACACCGAAATTATTGGCAGATTTGAATATAGAAGGTGTCTCGGATGGAGTAAATGGTACTAATGACAACAATTACAACACAGACAATCATTATCACAATTCACATAATATCACATCTGGTTATCAGTTCAGGAAACCCGCCCCCAAAACAATTCCCACTCGTAAACCAGATCCTTTAGACCCTTGGAGCTATAATCCTCAAGGTATTTTTATTTACGTTTATTTTTATTTGCTAACTTGATTGTTTTTTGAGCCGGTGATTATGATTTTTATTTGAATCAGCATTAATTGATGAAAAATGAAAGGTTCAATAGATACAAATTAATATCATCGTGAGAAAAGTATTACAAATATATTGTAGTGGTATAATTTTCTTCAGTTTAAATGAGAATATTTTGGTAGCTTTTTCAAATTCCACTATTACTTTTAAATTTCTGTTTCGATAGTAACCCATATTTTTAGAAAAAATTATGAATCAGAATAGATATTATTCCAATGGCTAAATTATTATTATATTGGAAAAATATTCTTCCAATGTAATGTTTATAATTCTTGGATTTGGAAAATTTTAGAAATCTGTGATTTTATTATTCTAATATTTTCAATAATATAAACTTATATAAAAATCATTTGAATTGAATAAATTGATGAAATTGTCATCCACATTTGAAACTAATTTTGCTTTGGAACTTTTTAGTATTTGAAGTACCGGGATATCAAAAATTATCTTGGTCAAGGGTGGTTGTGGAATATAAAACGTGTGTCTTACTTTACGTTTGAAATAATTATGTCACTGTCACACTGACATCATCAATAACCTACAAATTTCATACCTATTTATTTCAGTTGTAAAACAATAATGAACTACAAATTATGAAATAACATTTTAGTAACAAGAAAAACTAAATTACAGTAATTGTTGGAAATGTCCCCCGTTTTGTTCGATGCACAAGTTGACCGCATCCTCATGCTGTGAAAACCGTTTTGCAGCATTTCTGGCGTTATGGTTGCACATTGCTGAACTATTCTTTGTTGAAGTTCTTGCAAATTATTTACCGGAGTTGCGAAAATCTTGTTTTTTAAGTAAGGAAATATAAAATAGTCCATAATTGTCAAACAAGGTGATCTCGGAGGAAACTCAACTTCTGTATGCAAACTTATCAGCCCATCATCAAAAAACTCGCGGAGAAAAGTAATATTTTTTCGTGTAGTGTGTGCTGTTGCACCGTCATGCTGGAAATAACCGTACCGAAGTTCATCATCGTTTAACTGTTGCACAAATTCAGCCAAAAAGTTGTGTCTGTACCTTTCTGCGTCGACGGTGAAATCGAAAAAAATTGGCCCAATTATTCTTCTGCGAGAAACTGCCATCCAAACCATAGAGATCAAGAATAGAGTACCTGTTTAAAGAATTGAGGGACTCCCTGTAAAAAAAAACGTAGGGAAATTTAGCTCCGCCTACTTGTGACGTATAATGCGCGTTGGCGACTTACGCAACGACGCTAAGTGCAACTGATTACGTGTTATTCTTATTTATTTCACTTGAACATGATACAATATAGTGTATCATGCACTTGAATACCGCGCGCTTTAAAATGGGCGGGATTTATCCCTCCTTTTTTTCTTACAGGGCGACGTACAAAAATACATAGGGCTTACGTATAACAGGTACTCTATTCTTGATCTCTATGATCCAAACACCGATTTTTTGAGCATGTAGTGGCGATTCAGTAAAAACATGAGGGTTATCATTGCTCCACATTCGCATATTTTGAGAATTGATGTATCCCGAAAGGTGGAACCACGCTTCGTCAGAAAAAAAAGTCCAGAAGATCGTCATTCATTAAATTATTGACAAACCAATGGCAGTAAGCAAGGCGTCTGGGGTGATCTGCGGGCAGAAGAGCTTGATGTGCTTGCATCTTATATGGATGCATGTTCAAGTCTTTCTTTAAAATCTTCTGAAATGTTCCATAAGAAAGTCCAATTTCCTGAGAAAGACATTTCAAAGGTTTTGCAGGCTCCTCTTCCATACGTTGACGAACGTCATTGACAACTTCTTCTGTACGAACTCTTGGTCTACCAGCACCTTTTTTATGAGTCACACAACCAGTTTCGCGAAACAAAATTTTTAAGGCACGCATACAAATTGTCCGGTAATATTGCCACGTTTGGGAAGTGCTCTCGAAAATTGTCCAAACACAAACGTTGACTGTATTGCCAATTTCCATTAACTAGCGCACCCGTTCGAAAATAGGCTTCAATCATGAAAATTTTGTGCTGTGTGGTAAGAGGCATGATTCAAAAACTGGATTAGAAAATTTCAGCACAATGACTTAACAGATTCTGACACAACAAAACATATTCAAAAATTTAAAGTAAGACACACGTTTTACATTCCACAACCACCCTTGACCAAGATAATTTTTAATTGTAGTTCATTATTGTTTTACAACTGAAATAAATAGGTATGAAATTTGTAGGTTATTGATGATGTCAGTGTGACAGTGACATAATTATTTCAAACGTAAAGTAAGACACACGTTTTAGATTCCACAACCACCCTTGACCAAGATAATTTTTGATATCCCGGTAGAATCTTATATTCAAATAAATTATTAGAATTTTAGGTAGTTTTAAAAATATTTCACTGATAATAGTTTTTAATTCTCCAAACCTAAATAATTCTATAATTAAAAAAACTTATTTCTTTTCGTAATTGTGATGATGCCGATTTCCGAATAAATTTCTTCATTTATAATTAACTTTATTCAATACTGGTATTTCGTACCATTCAAAAAATTGATTAGCGGAATCTTCAGAAATAATTGAAACATTAAATTATAAAATATAGTGCATTTAAATATAGTTTCCTACTACGTACTGCTCATTCTTCCATACAAGAGCTAATAATGTTGCATTGTGCTCACGCGCATATTGCCCAGTGTTTGTATGTCATAACGAATAAAAAGATGCGGAAATCAAATCTCTCCACTATACTTCGTAGAGTCGTATTTAAATTATTTCGATTAATCTTTCTTAGTAGTTTCACGTATTTTAAAGCGAAACTTTTGACACCGGATTGATTTTGGAGAAAATTAACATTGGAAAAATATCTATTCGATGAATTCTGTCGATTTTTGGACTGTTTATATTTGAATATCTTGAAATAATAACCGGCTGGTACTAATATTGATTAGTTTTAATTTTATTGCTTTAATGATAATTTTTCGGTAAGTAAAATATTATATATTTGATTAATTATTTATTGTATTTTACATCCGATTCAGAGACAGCAATATTTTTGATTATTTTGTTCAACTTCTTATTTTACACTCCTAAGACTTCCTACCCAAATTGTAGCTTAGAAAAACTAGCACCGCAGTTTTAAGTATTCACAATTCATTCCATCATCATAATAGCTTAGCAAGATTCCTTTCAAACAAATAACAATAATTTGAAGTTGACTCTCTTTGTTGCCGTTAACACATTTATGGTCCTACTTTGTCAAAATTCCGAATTTTTCGTTTCTGTAGAATAATTTTGAATTCCTCGTCAATTCCTGGCGACATTTTAGCATTTCTAGAATTTTCAAATTTCACTAAATAATTATCATTCTATATTTTGTAATTTTTCCAATACGATTTTGAAGGACTAAATGAACGTTTATTTAACGCCAACATGAATGAAATTGGCAATTCGAAATGATTCTGCAAGTCACCGCTGAAGATGCCAGTTTCACTCGAGATTGGCTCAAATTCAGTGAATTATTCCATTCTTCACAAAGCTGAGCACCAATGTTCGTTCACAGTTCGCTTAAACTATTCTATGAAATCACCAATAGTCCAGTAAAATAAGGCAAACTTGGATGGATGGTTCCATTTGAGGTACAATTGAAACCAGAGAAGATAAGACAAGGGTTTCATTTACCCCCCCCCCCTTTCTTCCCTAAGAAGATGGCCAAATTAATATTTGACATTTTGACTATTATTTTTTTAAGTTGTATGTGAAAAATGCTGCCCCGCTACCCTTAAATCGTGACTTCATAATTTTATTCCTAGAAGAACACAAGAAATACACAATTTTTTTTAATTGGAAATTTCTTTTGTATCATAAATACTGACGCGTGATTGACGGAAAACTTTACATCCAAGTCACATTTTCAAATTTTTCGGGCTATAACTCCGTCGATTTTTGTAGGACGATCAAAACTTTTTGCGATGAATTCTTAAAACAATTCGTTCGAAAGTTGTGACCGTAAATATGCGGAAAAGTCTGGTTTTATCTTGTTTTCATAAAAGCATAACTTAAATGTTTATCGTAGTTCGGACCCATCGTTTTCAAGTAAATTAGAAGAACCTATTGTCCTATCTTCGGGAAGAAGGGCGAATAAATTATGTTCATGGTCTTATCTTTCCTGGATTTAATTGTACCTGAAATGGAATCATCTTGCAAAGTTTGGTGTCTGATGATGGAAAAAAAAATTTTTTACTGGATTAAAATGTATCCTCTGATTGTGATGTATGCATTTGTGAAAGCTTGTAAATTTATGTTTTTGCCTTGACTTCATATCGACAACAAAGTTCAATTCTTAAGTTGGTGTTTAGTGCTTGACTATCAGATCTAATAAAATGTATATCAGATAAACTGTTGATCATCAGATCATAATGAAAAGAAAAAATTTTAAATTGCCTGACAAACGATATTGAATAACTTCGAACTAATCCCAATTCTTAGTGGCGTAAATATCAACCTAAGTGCGAATCTGAAAAAATGTCGTTCGGAATTTTTGGCTATCATCATGAAAATGTTAAGTGAAAAAGAATAGAAAAACATATGTAGGGTCCATCTTAATGAAACTTGCTTTTGGTTTGTTGTTGTTTAATTAAAACGTATGCCTAAGTGTTGTTTAAATAATAATAGTTTTGGGGAGAATAACCTTAGTTAATTAAAAACGCTTGAGTGATGGGGTGAAGAGACTATGGCAGGAACATCTGGGTGCATGTAATTAGGATGCAGCGGGTAGCGTGCATATTTACACGCTACTTACTGTTTTATTGAGGACATTTGTTCAAGTATGATTGTGATGGAAGTCGAATTACAATAACTTCAAGTTCCGATTCAGGATGTGTTTTGACAGAAATTGCCTGCATCTGGGAAGTAAAGGTGGTTCAAGAAATTGCATGTAAAGCGGAACGAATCGTTTTAATTGAACGCATAGGAAGTTGTTACGCCATCTAGAATCTGGTGATAGTAACTTATTTTTCCACTATATTGAAATTTTGAAATGCATAGCCGTCTGCGATGTTCTCGGAGTAGGGTGAATACATGGCTAATTATAAACAGTAACATTTAAAGCATTGAAGGTGAATTTTTTTAACTAACCATCACAAACGCATAGAAAGTTATTTTATTAAAAATCGGAAAATAAGTGACCCGCGATACGACCATATCAAAATAAAATAATTTAAAAAAGGTTAAAACGATTGAAATTTGTGTACATTGAATTAACATTTATTTGACTCTTGGCCAATTATATTTTGGCAGTAATCATGATGTCTATTTTAATGCACTGACTTGTTTATTTTGATTTAATTATACTATGCTAAGTGGTAAACTATCAATGTTTGATATATGTGATTAATGTGTCTCTTTGTGCCCGAGTTATTATGTTTCTAAAATGCTTGAGCTGTTGTTCTGACAAGGATGTGTTGTTAGGCTCTTCACAAGTGTCTTCTCCACAACATAAACCACAACAACTTGAGCTAATTCCAGGACAACATTCTGCTAATGGTAACTTTCTACTACCCTCTGTAACAAGGCTTTCACTTTGTATTTTATTGATTACTTTCGACAACTCATCTACTTGGAGTTGGGAAATCATTTTTTTAATCTTTTGCCAGGAACTTTCCTGCAATAACAATTATCAATTATTTTCAAAATTTAAATTAAAATCCAAATTTTAATATTCAGAAAACATTACAGATTTATTTCTTTCAGTTTCAACAATTTGATACTATTTCTTCATTTAGGAATCTACTTTTGGATGCTATAATGTTTTTCACGTGAGAATTTAGTAGGTGCTTCCTTTAAGAATTCAGTAACATTTCAATAATAATTCAATATTCAAATTACATTCATTTTCTTATGTAATTTCATAACTTTGGAAGAATCGAGTTGAATTGATTTACTGCATAGTTTCAGTTTGTTCGATCAATTCACTATATTCTACTAGCTCGTAAGTCACGCATGTAAATAAGCTCAAAGTACTTATGTGAAAGTCTTGTTTTGTTTGTTCATACTTCTCTCTTAAACAACAAAATAATCACTATCTGTCTCTTGTCGATGTTTAAATGCGTTCATGTAAATTAGTTATAGAGAAGTGTAGTTTTAAAATGATTTACTTTATGATTCTGCATACATGGTGGCGCCGTAACTGAATTGTTTTTTTAGCGTCTCCATTGCCGTCCCCAATGAAATCTCCTGCCAGAACGCCAATGGTAAAACAGCCATGCTGTACAGCTCTGTATGATTTTGATCCTGAAAATCCTGGAGAACTGGGTTTCAAGGTAATTAATCTACATCATCAAGTTAGATAATTTGTGAATTATGTGATATTCAGTCACAAGAATAATCTCAATTTTCATATTGAACAAATATTGGTTTGAAAGTGAAAAAGAAAGAAGTAAAATTAAAATTTTTGTTAACCATTTTTTCGAACTTCAGCAGAGCTCCTCTGATTGATGGTATTTAGTGTGATAGAATTAGCTTTTTGGAGTTTTTAATTCTGAGTTCGGAGAAAAAAATTGCTTTAAATAGATAATTATGATACAAATTGAAGGAACTAAAATCGAACACTTTTTGATCGTTGCAAATGGTCCAAAAAAATGGTAAAAATGGCCAAAACCGGTTTTTCGCGTCGGAAATCGTCGGATTGACTGAAAAAGATTGAGCTTTCAAAATAAGCGTATGCGCCGTAAAAAGACGGAAAAAATTTGCTGCGGATGAACCCGATTGGTCCAGCGGTGACCCGGCAAATTGCAAAAAACCATCGATTTTGCTCGATATTTCAAAAATTCATAACTCTTGTTCTTTTAAAGATTAAGAGCTTTTGTGTCCATCAAGTACCACACAAAATTTCAGCAAGATCGAATGTACACTTTTTGCAAACCGCAGCTTAGTGCAAAAAAGCTTTGTAAAATGGTCCTAAAAAAGTTGTGGTGCGCGGTAACGCGCTATTTTTTTTACGGGATCATCTTCTTCAATAATGAACAACTTACCAAATTCCAAACTCTTATCTTTCGTAAAAGTTGCTAAAACAATTATTTTAAATAATGGTATTTCGTGCGCTTGGTTGTGCGGCGCGCGTGGAAGGGAAAGCCGCCGCGCTAGGCTCCTAGAAAACAACAATATCTCGGGAACCCTTGCTCGAAAATCGATGTTTTTTTTTAATCCATACTACCATTCAATAATGTTATGATTGCGCGTATTTTCAAACTTCTAGTAGTGTCGGAAGTACTCTAAATAATAAATAGTAATAATGAATAGATCGAATAGCGCAATGTATTTTTTAGAGTACTTCCGACATTAGAAGTTTGAAAATACGTGCAATCTTAATATTATTGAATGGTAGTACGGATTAAAAAAAAACATCGATTTTCGAGCAAGGCTTCCCGAGATATTATTGTTTTTTAAGAGCCTAGCGCGCCGCACAACCAAGCGCACGAAATACCATTATTTAAAATAATTGTTTTAGCAACTTTTACGAAGGTTGGAAATTTGGTAAGTTGTTTAACTATTGAAGAAGATGATCCCGTAAAAAAAATAGCGCGTTACCGCACCACAACTTTTTTAGGGTCATTTTACAAAAGTGCTCTATTTGCATTAAGTTGCGGTTTGCAAAAAGTATACATCCGATCTTGCTGAAATTTTGTGTGGTACTTGGTGGCACAACAGCTACAACGTATTAATTTCAGCTCTTAATCTTAATCGCCGCTGAACCAATCGGGTTCATCCGCAGCTCATTTTTTCCGTCTTTTCACGGCGCATGAGTTTATTAAAAGCTTTTTAACTCAATCCGACGATGTCCGACGCGAAAAAACGGTTTTGGCCATTTTTACCATTTTTTTGGACCATTTGCGACGATCAAAAAGTGTTCGATTTTAGATCCTTCAATTTGTATCATAATTATCTACAATTTTTTTTCTCCGAACTCAGAATTATGCAAAATTTACCGAAATTTATTGCTAATTCTATCACACTAATTGGGAGGTGGAAGGAAACTGAATTCATTATAATGAATAGAAATGTTTAATTAACTTCATTTTCATTGATTGAATAACTTAATGACCTATCAAATATTAAATGTTATTTAGAAGAATATTCTTTACTTTCCTTGATTGTTGGTATAAATATCACATCATAGGAGAAACATTGACCAAATAAGTAGAGTGTGGATTATTGATATACACAATTGTATTCTAGGAAAATGAAGTGATTACATTATTGAATAAGATTGACGACAACTGGTTTGAAGGCAGCGTAAATGGCCGTACTGGTTATTTCCCCGTGAATTATGTTAGAGTAGATGTGCCATTACCATGAGTTACTGGATAAACTTAAACAACTATGAAGAACAAACCCCTGAGTATATTAATTTTGTTATCGAATATATTGCATGTCATTTACTACTTTACTTGCCTTTGTATAAACTAAGTTATTCAACTGCACTAAGTGAGGTATGCCATAAGTAGAGTATGTCTGGAAGTACCCTAGTGATAGAAGAGCATTTAAATAAATTAATCAGAACTGATTTATTAAAAATCTTCCCAATAAAACAAGCTATGTGTATATATGAAATGGGGTACACATTTAACATACAAAATTTGAATAAGTAAGTAAATCAGGGTGTGAATGTGTGTAGTTGAGATTCGAGTCATTTAATTTGTAATTTTAAAAGTAATTGAAATAATTCCCAAAGAGGATTATGCGTACAAGAATTAATTTAGTTGTAAATATTTAGTATATTAGCTTAATTATTTTAATATAAACAATAGTTAGTTATATCGTTATTTATATTGTGAATGTTTACAATTAGGCTAGTACCACTGCAATAATTCATTATGATTTTTATGGCTTTTTTAGAGGAATTATCTCACATTAAAAATGAGTAATAAACGTATTACGAAGAATTCAATTCACTAAGCATTTGTTATTATTATATTCCTGTTTGTATAAACAGATTCTAACACAGGTGAAAATTTTGGTTTTATAGGTACTTCAAATGAAATTATCCGAGATCATGAACATTCAAATTAAGTGAAATTAAAACTTTGATGAAATTTGGGAACTTGATTACATTTTACAAATCACTTCATAAGTTTATTTCAGAAAAACAAGTTTGGTTTGATATCTAGGAAGTTGGGATTGCTCAATGAATTTCAATGAATTAAATTTGGCCAATCGAGGACTAATCACTTACTTGACATCTTGAAGATATTCGAAACCTGTAACTTTTCGCTATAGTCGGGACCTCTAGATTGTTCGCTGTATATGTATAACTCAACTATGGCCGTCAAAACTGTGATGAATGGAGTCTCTTAATACCAATTTTTTTTGTACATCTACATCGAATGCAAACCCAATAAGTCTTCTCGGCACCGGTCTAAGATGGTGACAGTTCAAAAAATACGTTAATTTCCTCAAGCTATTCCACGCACCATGAAAGTTTGATCCTGTGTACGCCACACATATTGAATACTTCTCATTTACGTTTATTTCTAGAAGAGATAAAAATGTGAGCTGAAATACATAGTGAAAGCCGTAAATTTGGAGAGGTACTTGTCTATGTTACTCAATTATTTAAATGAAAGACTAACAACTTTCACTAAAACAGAAAAGGAAAACTACTCAATTTTTATCTGAAACTTCTCATTCAGAACACCTCTTAGATTTCAAATCTGGACATTTGAATTCCAGGAGGAACTTTTATGAGTTGAGTGTTGGAAGAAGAGATATTATATTAAATGTAGCTATTAATTGTCGGTAAAGTATCTTAATTACTTCTATTAGTCGAGATATTACGTGTGAGAAAGTTTTGTTTGTATTCGTTATTCAATTGTTAATATGGAATGTTGAGATTTTATAATTTCAATTGCTGTTAACATTTTGATATAGATCTAATTGAAAAGACATTTATGGTTTTATTTTATAACATATTTGAAGGTCTCAAATGGAGAATGTTTTTAATTAAGAGTACTTCAGAATCATTCATGCAACGCCGGATTTAGGGAAGGGCAACCGGAGCTACAGCCCCGAGGCCTCCACAAAAGCGCCCCCCCACAATAGACTTCGGAAAAAAATCTTTTAAATTCCGACTAGTAAACACTAGTAAAAAACAACTTTTCCTTTGATATTTTTTTTTCGCTGTTTTACCTTTACACCTTTGTACAAACATGATTATATTGTTCCTAAATATTAACAGAAATCATTGATCTATATTTATTCACTTCAATCAGAAATAATTTGGGGCCAGGGGGCCTCCACTCCTTTGTTGCCCCGAGGCTTCCAGACCTCTAAATCCGGCCCTGCATTCATGCAATTTCACGTTGAAATTGGTACCCAACAACTAATATTTTTATAAAACCTGCTCTGACTTTATTCTAAAAATGATTGCCATATCAAAGTATTGCAATTTTTTTTTGGTAAAGTCTTGTCGAATCTCAACATTCCACGGTGGAACACAATCTCCAAAAATTGTTATTTTCATTGAGTCAAGTTGATACATGTAAATAAATCGAGACATTCTTACGAATCTTCGAAGATTGATAATTCCAATGAATTGTTGAATCAACTAATTTATCTGCAAATGCTTTGCCTTATCGATATGCCTCATCAAGTAAAGCAAAGCTGAAATGGCGATAATCGATTAAACCTGTTATGTAAGAAAAATCGCTATGTATCCACGCGGCTGTGAACCAAGATGGTTGAATCTCAATGACATAAAATCTAGAAAGTATTTAAAAAAATCCCGTACACGAGACAGGCGTAGTTTAAGCAAATAACATTCAATGAGTTATACAGATAGATATACAGGATGGTCTACTTTATATCATCAGGATTTCACCAGCCAATAGTTCTTCGAAAAATAAAGGTAGTTTGTATAATAAACTATGGTCGAATTTTGTTTCCTTTTTGATGTACAGGGTGTTAAAGAAAATGAATTATTTTAAATAATTTGTTATAAATTAATAATGAAAAAAGGTAGCCTCCTGAAATTTTTCACAGATCTTTTTCTTTGTATTCTTCATTGAATAGTGGTTGTAATTATTTCATTTACAACACAGAGGCGTGCGAACGGGTTTCCTCAAAAATACATTATTCCAGTTTTCATCGCAAAATGCATGTCAGCATATTCTTGATTAGAAAAACGAAAAGGCACTAATATTTAAACTTACGTGCACAATTTTTATAGTTCAAACGTAACTTATTTTCTTATAACAGATCACTCATGGATTGACAGTAACAAGTTAAGCCAAAATGCGAATTGCAAACTGTCAAAGGCTGATTTAGAAGTAAAATGTAGTTGTTGTTTGGATTTGTTTATCTACTATGTTTATTTATTATTTATTTTATTAATAACCGAAATTAATAATAAAAATAAAAAGCCTAAACATGTGTAAAAAGAAAAATTAGCGCGCTTTCAACAAAAAAATCAGTTTTTTTTGTAATACAAAAAAACTTTATTAGTGATCACGCTTTTTAAAGTTTTTTTTGTTTTAAGTTGAGTTATCAAAAAATTGTAAGATACAAAAAAGGTTCTAAATTGAATGGCAAATCCTGTAGTTGATGTTCTAAAAAAAACAGTGGCGTACGTTTTATTGAATAATGTATTTTTGAGGAAACCCGTTCGCACGCCTCTGTGTTGTAAATGAAATAATTACAACCCCTATTCAATGAAGAATACAAAGAAAAAGATATGTGCTAAATTTCAGGAGGCTACCTTTTTTCATTATTAATTTATAACAAATTATTTAAAATAATTCATTTTCGCAAACACCCTACCCTGTACATTGAAAAGGAAACAAAATTCGACCATAGTTTATTATACAAACTACCTTTATTTTTCGATAAACTATTGACTGGGGAAATCCTGATGATATAAACTGGACCATCCTGTATATCTACTTTGAATCTGATATGTATTCTCTTTCTTTCACTTTTGCAATATCGGTGAAGCATAATCAACCAAAATTTTTCTGATACTTGCTTAAAAAAGTATTAGGGGGAACGCCATATAATGGGGGAATTCTGATTTGAGCAATAACATATCTCAAAAAATTAAGATTGTATTGAATGTGCATGGAAATTTGAGTGGTGCTTTCTAAAGTGCAGATGAACATATTAAAATGAGTAAAAATGTAATTAATATATATATAAATATATAAAAATGGGTGGTGCTGGTAACCATTTGTTTAATTCTGTTTCTGGAGAGATGGGCAATCTATCTCCCCACTTCTTTTGTACAGATATCTTAAACCAGACAACTTACCAACAGTGTTAATTGCATGAAATGGAAAACTTAATGTTGAATAAAAAAGAAAATAAATAAGATCATTTTTGTTGATGTTTTGATGTAGATTGTAGATTTCCGCTGAAACTTTATTGTAAATTTCAGATTAAATGAACTTAAAATATTTAAATAGCTATTATGAATTTGATATAAAGACAATTACTGGGTGCTTTTTAATTACATACACTGAATATACTCTGAAAGTCTGATAAGGGATAAAGTTTTAGCTGAAACGAACAATTGTTTAACGTTGTCATTTGACATGCTATAAATGTATTCCTTATATTTGTGTGAAAATAATACCAGATAACCATCTTGAATGTTTCGTTCTATAAAGAATTTCAGAATTTGGTTATATGAGAATATTTATTAAATGACTTCCTGTTGAACATTGGTTACTTTGACACTTGTCTATATATACATAAAAATTTAAACAAAATAATCTGGTTTCTAAACATATGTAATGATTTGATATTCACCAGTTGGACTTTGCAGAATCTATTGGAAAAATAGGAAATAAATAAGACTGTGCCAAATTTTCATGTTCAAAAGTTATTGTCAGATCAAATGAAAAAAAAAATGATCTGTTCAGCGATATTATTCTCATATCTCCAACTTTCCTTCTTTGTTGGCACATTCTATTTATGTTATAGAAGTTATAATAAAGATTCTTGACCCAGTATGAATTATATATAAAAATTCTCGAGAAATAGGTCACATTAACACTTTGTTTTATATTTTCGACTTTACGTACGTTTCGGTCTCACGACCATCATCAGAAAACTTATTATGTCAAAAAGGGGTTTTTAAAAACTAATTATAGCACAAAGCGTCAATATCACGTTAATGTTTTAAGTATATGAATATGTATCAACAATCCACTATTCAGTAATATTCTTTAATATACAAGCGCATGTTGGTATAGTGTCTCAACGACTGGAGATCGAAACTATAATAATTGGTTTCCTTAGTTAAAAAGATTCTGGAGATGATTCACATGAAACGTGACTCCAAATCTGTAAATCATAGGACTGATATTCAGACATTAAGTCAAATTTATACTAACTTAATTAATTAAAACTCTTGCAAATTCCTACATGCGTCTTTATAATGTTAAAAGTATATTTTAGGAAGAATGCTCAAAAGTAATATTCCAATACAGGTCTGAAACCTTTTTCAAATCTGGTTCGAGAGTAGATACTTAACATAATAGTTTCGATCTCCAGTCGTTGAGACACTATACCAACATGCGCTTGTATATTATAAGAATATTACTGAATAGTGGATTCTTGTTATATTTTATACTTGAAATATTGACGGTACAATTTCGATTATTCGTGGTTCTGTTCGTTTCGACGACGCGGGCTTTTTTGATTGAAATTGGTGCCATATGGACGCTTTGTGCTATAATTAGTTTTAAAAAACGCCTTTTTGACATAATAAGTCTTCTGATGATGGTCGTGAGACCGAAACGTACGTAAAGACGAAAATATAAAACAAAGTGTTAATATGACCTATTTCCCGAGAATTTTTATATATTATGTTATAGAAGTTATGTTTATGTCTGAAATGAAAAACAAACTATTGTGACCAATTTGAATGATGCAGTGACTTCTTGATACTTTTTTAGCTAATTTAAATCCATTAGCTTAGTGTGAAGGTAACAAACACGTGGCTTCTTGTAAATGTGCTACGCTAAAAGATGACCAATTTAAAAGATTGGATCTTCGGCAAAAATATTCTCGATGCAAACATTACTAACATTTGAAGAAAGTTTGTTTGAAAAATCTTTGTGAAAGTTTGTTTTCCCTAAATCAGTGACCTTAGTTTGTGAGATAAAACAATAGTGAAAACAAAGCGCTAACGCTACTAGTCAACGACACTCATGTGAATAATTTCATATTATAATTTTCAATAAAGGTAAACGATTTTCTAAATTAATTCTTGACAAATCTCATTGCAACACCTTGTTCCTTATTTTCATTGAAAGAAAAATAGTATAAACTACTTCACATCTCTTTCAAATTCGCAATACCTATCTGCATTAACTAAATAAAAACCTTAAAGAACTGAAGATGTTATAGAACGAAACAGATGTTCTAAAAGAACTTACTTATCTGGTTCATGACAATACATTAGACTTAAAAGTTAAATAAGTATAACCGATTAAGATATTGTTATAAGTCGTACCTATTAAAATAAGTTTTCATGGTATTTCCAACTTTTACTTGAATCAGAGTCTAAGAGCCTGTTCAAATCAAACATTTCATCACTTCTGATCTCTTCAAATGTGTGTTACAATAAAATGAAAATTATTCTTATTTGATCCTTTTGTTTAAGCAATATTTTAAATTGAGTGATTATGGCAATATTTTTTATCAGTGTAACTAATTTCTTCTTAATTTTATTGTACATTACAAATGAATATATCAAAACTTATTATTATTGGCCATATTTTTTTATATGTAGCATGTTACCAAATAAAATATTGTTAATACACATGTATACAATTTAAATGTTACCGTATTTGTGCATTAATAAAAAATTGTGTCACATTGAATAGTTTTTTTTTTGTAGACACATCGTTATCCCTAATTTGAAGATGTAACGTATGGTGCCATCTGGTAGGCAGTAGCAACACAATTAAAAACCGTTGATTTAGTTCAGCACATTTCTGAATGTGTAAGAGTAGATTCCTGTAATAGCTTCATTCTAGTTTGATCTATTTACAAAATTACAGATTCCTGTAATATTATTTCGTCATTGAATGCTTAAGAGTAGATTCCTGTAATAACTTCATTATAGTTTGATCTATTTGAATAACAACATCGTCATCTGTTAAGCAATACTATAAGCCGATATATTAAAGTACAAAATTACAGATTCCTGTAATATTATTTCGCCATTGAATATGTAAGAGTAGATTCCTGTAATAACTTCATTCTAGTTTGATCTATTTGAATAACAACATTGTCATCTGTTGAGGAATACTATAAGCCGATATATCAAAGTACAAAACTACAGACTCCTAATATTATCTCGCCATTGAATGTGTAAGAGGTGATTCCTGTAATAACTTCATTCTAGTTTGATCTATTTGAATAACAACATCGTCATCTGTTAAGCAACACAAGCCAATATATCAAAGTACCAAATTACAGATTCCTGTAAGATTATTTCGCCATTTATTTACATAGACTTCTGTTTTAATTTCAATATATGGTAGCAATAGATCAATAGTGGCAGCTGACGAACAATAGACAAATTATAAGCATACAATAACAGATGTTAGACCTGAACTCAAGTTTAGTTCAACTACCTCCTTATAGGTGTTACAGCGTTTGAAAACAGATAGCGTCTTGAACTTCACTCATTGAGGATTATAGGCAAAAATTTGAAGTCAAATTATCAATAAAATAAATTTGAAAGCTACACTATGAAGAAATATATTAATTACTAACACGTTTTCTACTTAAGTATGTGAGATTGTGAGAAATGTTGTAAAGATGTAAATGAATAAACTATACACCATAAACCATTAATTATTTAGAATAAGTACTTATAGTGATGCCGCTGCAAAGGAAAAAAGGGGATGAAATTGGACAGGAAACTGAATAAAACATAACTTTTAATAATAATATATTGGAAATATTGTCAATATAATGCAATTTAAATCGTTTCAATACTTTCAATATATATATATCTATATCACAAATATAGAAACATACACTTTAAATTTAAATTGAAGTGAACATTTATGTTTTATTCAGATGTTACTATTCGATTAGAATTAATTTACACGTAGTAAACGTCATAATTGTAAGAATAGATTTTGAATTCTACATAGAACCGAATTTTCGTTATTTTCTGACAGATTTTCGATGACTTTAAAATTGGGCATTCAGTTTTTATGTTCGAATCATTGGAAAATTTCGAATTGGTAACTCAAGATATGAAGTGTTGTTCTTATTTTCAAGTTCAGACTGACATATATTCAGTCTGACATATATTTTCAGATTAGCCATGGTTCGAAAATTTAAAGTCATTAAAAGTTAGGGCTATTTGACTCGGTGATATAGCTCTGTTTAAATTATGTTCTCTAATAGTATTCAAATTGACATGTAACTATCCATTTCCTATTAGTTGAGAATATGAGCTGTTATCGTGTAAATCCGTTGAACACAGTCAGCCTGACACGTAAAACGAATTTAACTATTTGAAAAAAAGTTAAAAAAAATTGTGATAGTTGGTTGATACGGTCAAAAAAAAGTTCAAATAAAACATATAACATTCGTTGGTGAAAATGAATGAGATATTTGACTAAATAGCACCTCAGAGAGTTAAATGATTTTAGAAAATGTATATCCCAAACAGACGACTAGAATTCGCCCACATACGACAAAAGTGAAAAAAATCATGGTGATGGTTATCCAACGTATGTGTTACGAAACACGTTGTTGGTTTATATAGCACGTGTTAATTTTTTCGAAACGATTCTAGTATTTCGCAGAATAGTTGAATATTATTGTTGTTCATTACCTCAAATTAACTTATGAAAAAAGGGATGAGTGAACTTACCTTCAGGACTGTCACACCGGCATTTTTCTGAGTCGGATGTCGGTCGTAAGTCTGAATCAATCGGTATCAAATCTACCATACGTCTTCATACCTGAAATGAGAGAAGTCCAAATGATTCCGGATGATATTCGTCTTCCACCATATTCCTTTGACATTTTGAATAATTAACATTCCAGAACGAACAATATTTGGGATAACATCGAGAAACCAGATATTCAGAGAATCACGTTTCAAATTATGGGTCTGTATGTCGATCCGCCCAGAAACTTTGTGTATTGATTAGGTGCTGCAATACCAAATTTGATTTACAGCTTGATGCTCTTTGAAAATAAAATAGTATCCACCATTCAACATCAAAGTATTTAAGATAACAATATATAGAGGAGTTCACACTGTGAATACACTATAACACTTAAACAATCAATCTTATCCACTAAAAAAAAACTGTTAAAGTACTGAGAAGTTTTCAGCTACCATCAAGTACCCCATCATCAGAGTAAACTAAATTAGAAATTAAAATATGCCTGTTTAAATACTCTTTGGAATCAAAAGAGTATACAAGGGATTAGCCTCCACTGGAGATAAATCTGAATTTATTGAATAGTTTTTCCGTGAGATTCACAATCGATTTTCCGACTTCGACAATTCCGGCATTTACAAAATCGATTGTGAGTCGTGTTCAAAATGCTATGTAGGTCAATCTAGAAGGAACATTCTAAATATAAAGAACATTTTGCCCACATAAAGAAAAATAATGGTTAGCCGAAAATATTTTGAATACAGGTCACACCATTTCTAAAGAAAGTTTTAAAACACAGTAAGGACAAATATCTACGTAATTGAAAAGGAATGAAAAGGTATGAGCGAAAAAGCAGTTTAATGAATTCAGATTTATCTTTAACTAAAAGTAAGTCCTAATATACCCTATCAATTTAGTATTTAAACAGACACATTTTGATTTCTAATTTAGTATATTTTGATAATGATATTAATAGTATCTTTAGTGGATAAGAGTGATTGTATTATGTTCATAGTGTAAGAAAATAATAGTGTAAGTACGCTACTACCGTTCGTAATTTTTAGATACAGAATACCAAACGTGATATACCAATATTCTGGTGGAGAAGATACCAAATTAACAATTAGTCTAAAAAATTATAAACCAGAAACTATTTTGGGAACTGATACTAGTTTGAGTTAGCATTCCACAAATCAACAACTTTTGAAATAGTAATCCCAATTGAATTTATGCAGCCCGACACTCTCAACTCTTAGCCCTTTCCAACTCTGTGGAATTCCAAATCTCCAGATTAACTATCTTTTAAAGCGCAATCTAAAAATTATAGGTACATACTCTCAATGTACCATCTAGGCACAGTAAATGTTTAGCCGGCTTGAATCTATTTCAGATTGAAAATAATTACATATTTTAATTTTTATTATTTTGACAGCTCGAATCTCTCATTCGGGACAATCCTAAGAGAAAACGTGATGATATTACAGCCGAGAGCCATCTCTGGGTGAATTGAGTACTTCAATGTTTATAATAAAGCCAAATGTTAGTTTGACATAATTATGAATGAAATTTGAATTCCGTTCAAACTTCTAATAAATGTAAACGCGTTAGTGAAAATCAGTTAAGGTTGAGGTTTGCATAAGTGAACACATATTTTGACAACAGTTATCTCCCATATTTGTCTTTAAAAATATTGAGTGTTTGATGTTTGAATTTCCACGACTTCATCAAATAACGGGTGAAACCCAAATGACCTAAAAATAATGAAAATTATAACAGTTCGACGATAAATACGGTATCATATGAAAGCTTATATATTGTTCTTCCATTTGCAATGTGGTATTTTCATAAAAAAATAGAAAATAGCGAATTAGTTGTTAACCGTTGAAAACCGGAATATGTATCTTATAAATATTTTTGTTGGAAATATTATTATTATTATTATGTTTGAAAAGGGTCCAGGGTTTTAGAACCTATTATGCCCAAAATATAAAATGTGAACAGTACTTAATAATTTACAATAAATTTAGAAATGGGAGCCATTGAACAATAGCAAAATTATCAAAATTATAACTAAAGAAATGATAAAAAGAATGACGTAGTGCCGATAAAATGTAATAATTAGTAGCACGAACAATAAAACTGTGCACTACCAAAAAGAACACAGATATCACTCTAGCGATGGGGGGTAAAGCGTCACTAAATGAATCATTGCAATTTTCAAAACTACATTATCCGGTAAACCATTCCAGGGTAGAAAAACCCTGTCCTGGTGGCATGTGAATTTGAAGTTTTCCCATGTTAAGGTGAATAGATGTTTTAAGTCAACCGAATATGAAAGTGTAAAATGCTATAAGTTAGTATTAGATCTTCACAAATCCTTGGATGAAGTTTGGAACGGTTTTCTGAAAGTGTAGGAGAAATGTGCTTTAAACTAATGAATAACTTTAGTTTTGGGCTGTAATCATGGCCACCTATAACCACTTTTATTAACTTAAATTTCATGAAAGTAAACTTTTTCATCGAATCGTAATCAAATGATATAATGCAAGGAAAAGTGGAAATTGTTCGATTGGTCAATGTTTTATTTATTTTAATAATGCTTTAAATCATAATAAGTGTAATTAATTTCTTCGACACTCTGTATTTTAGAACACTGGAAAGTACAGGTAAGTTTAACGTTATCCTAAATAAGAATCCGTAATCTGTTTTTCTCTATAAAAAATCCCTAATAATACTTTCTGAAATTTAAGTCAATAAAAGTGGTCGTAGGTGGCCATGATTACAGCCCAAAACTAAAGTTATCCTCTAGTTTATGCACATTTTAAATACCAACCTAACAAAAAAGTTTTTATCAAAATCCGTCAAAAAATACAAAAGTGGTAAGTCCTTAACGTGGACACACTGTATATCCTGATACACCCTGTATAGTGCCTTAGTCCTATCTATCATAAATGTAGTAATTTTTTACGTATATTTGATATATGTGAACTATGATGAAATATGAAACCGTAACAAAATATTTATTTGGATTAGATTCGTTCAGAACAACAGTTTTCGAAATATATAAATTTGATAAAAAATAGTATCAAGAGGAGAACTTGAATTATCTCCAATTTTAGTTGGTTATTCAATTGCTTTAATTTTTAAGCAAGAGTTGAACCATTCTGGTAAAAAGTTCCGACAGTTTTGAATAATTCAGTACATAAAAGTTCTTAGTGATTTCAAGTTCTAGTTTTAGTGTATAATCTTGGGTCAATTTATAGAAGGATAGAACATCCACAATGTGAGCTCTTTCAACTAGTCCACATAACGACATTAATTGGATTCTAATTGATGTGCAAATGAAATGAGATCGAAATGATATAATTATGAATTATATCTGGCAATGTTTTAATAACGGTATAAATATGTGGCTGTACGTATGTTGCGATATAATCGAAAAATATAATAGAATAGGTTTGAGGGTTTGTGGCGGGGCAGCAACGGGTGGTTTTTTCAATTATAAACTCTATTTGGCTTAGCACAGATTGTTGTGTAATCAGTTTAGCTCGTTACGGGCCGCGAGCATTCGACAGTGAACTACAGCGAGGAACAATCTAACTAAAGCAAACCTAAACCACCTAAACCTTAACTGGAGTAGAATGATTGCATTTCGAGTCTGCACCACAACACCGCCTCCCTTTTCTTACATCGTTATTCACAAATATTACTTAGTCTCCCTTTCTACAATTCCCATTATGTCTTACTTAAAATTCCATCTTTATTTAAATTCTTTATTTTAACTTTCAATTACCGCAACTTTTTAATTATGATGATTCAATACGAGCCAATAACATCCTATGTACTAGGGGAATTCTTAATATTATTCAGTTAGCGATAATTAAATGATTTAGTTATGAATCCAATTATATCTATCCTCATCCATTCAACAAAAATTCTAAGATTACACTGAAATCAGATCATTTCAATAAATTACCTAATTGTTAAAATATTATTGTGATTTTGAACAATCTCTATCAAACGTATCTTATAAATCTACGAACAACTATATTAATGCAGTCAAATGGGTATAAAAATAGGCCAAACCCTTAAATCCTTGGGAAATAGATCGATTTTGATGAGACAAAGTGCATTCTCTTCAGAATGTCATTAGAAAAAAAGTTGACCACAAATAAAGTTGCGCAAATTGTTTATATTGTTTGTAAACAATAAATAAACAATTTAATTGGCTCATTTTTGAGATTACATAAAAAATTCCTAAAAAATGCAAAATTTGACCGTTATTGATCGAATAAAGACTATTTTTTGTTATAAACGATTTATTTATTAACAAAATAGATGAATTCGACCAAAACTCCGAATTAAGGGTCGTTTTCGAATAATTTAGGTATTCTGAATTCAATTTTTATTGCTATTATGGTCTTTAAATGTATACATGACTTTTTGAATTATTATAAACAAACATGAATTAGAAAAAACTAATACAAATTTAATGTTTTAGTATGACAAAGTATCATTAAATATATATAAAATTAAACATATCAATTTTCTTTAAGGAGGTAAGTGAGAGCTGTTACGGAAGGGAAAACAATTATTTAAAATTAGTGGCATGCCATTTTTTATTATATTAAGGCTTAATACATTTCATTAATTTTGTCAAAAATTAATTGCATATTATATAAAAATGAATAAAAATGTCACGTTTCTTTTTTCTTTATTTGTTAATAAATAATTTGTTTCTATCAATTCAAAATTTTATGTATGCATTTGAAGCAATAAAATCGTTCTCAGGAGGCCAAAATTATCCGGCAACGACTATAAATTGCAACATTTTGGTCAAATTCGTATTTTTATTAATAAACATAATTGTTTATAACAACAATTCAAAAATTTATTAAGGCATTTACAGACCATAATAGCAATTAAATCGTACTCAGGAGGCCAAATTTATCCGACAACGGCTATAAACGCAACATTTTGGTCAAATTCGTATTTTTATTAATAAACATAATTGTCCAAAAAATCGATGGTGGAAGCCGTTACTTTATAATCATTTATCATTTATCATCTCTTTGACATATTTTGGTCCAGTAAGCAAACATATTGCTAACATTTTATGACGCCATAATTTTAAAATCAGTTTCAAACCTCAAAATAAACTTTGCCATCTTATATACAACGCCAAAGACAAAACCAATAAATATAGTAAGCCTGGAGTTTACAAGATGATTTGCCCAGACTGTGATGACTTTTATATAGGTAGAACTTGTCGTAATTTCAAATTAAGATACGAAGAACATTTTCGCTCGTTTAGACTCAACAAAACAGACTCAACCTTTACTAATCATTTTTTACAAACTGGTCATAATTTCCCTAATTTAGATAGCCTAAGCATTTTACATAACCAAACCAGAGGTTTTAAATTGAATACATTAGAATCAATAGAGATTTATAAAGGTGTCAAAAACACTAATAAAAATATCCTCAATGATCAGTTAGACCTATATCAAAGTGATCTTTTCATGTGTCTTTCAGACCGCTGTTAAAATAATTCTTAAAATATTAAATTATAATCACACTAATTCACAAATTGTTACTATGTTTACTATGTAATACTGTACTTTCCTAGGATACTCTATTCTATTTATAATTGAACTGTTTCATTGATTTCTTCATAATTTTCTATTTGTTTGATAATGGCACTTCGGTGTTGAAACTATACTTACGTATTCACGTTATTATTAATAAAAGAGGTATAAACAAAGTAGTTATTCTTTCATATAATCAAAAACATAATTGTTTATAACAATTCAAAAATTTATGAATGCATTTACAGACCATAATAGCAATAAAATCGTACTCAGGAGGCCAAAATTATCCGCCAACGACTATAAACGCGACATTTTGGTCAAATTCGTATATTTAATAATAAATATAAGAATTAGCAAATTCGACGATATTGACGATAACATCGAACTAAGAATACCAATATTATCCGAAAACGACCCTGAAGTCGGAGTTTTAGTCGAATTCATCTATTTTCTTAATAAATAAATTGTTTATAACAAGAAATAGATCAAAAACGGTCAAATTTTGCATTTTCTAGAAATTTTTATGTAATCTCAAAACTGAGCTAATTAAATTGTTTATTTATTATTTATTTATAAACAATATAAACAATTTGTGCAACTTTATTAGTGGTCTCCTTTTTTTCTGATGACATTCTGAACTTTGTCCCATCAAAATCGATCCATGTCCCAAGGTTTTCCGGGTTCAATACCCATTTGACTGCACTATATGTCATATTTTGTAATAAAGACAGATCCAACTGTTCAGATGAATTTTACATTAGATTATCATCTTATCATCGTACATTTCAATTGATATTTAACAAAACCGATGCTGCTTTATTGAAAGGCTTCAATCCACCTGATCATGACTTGTGTATATTTTTTTTAACACTTTGACTACACGAGAGGAATACCTTTAATGTTCGAAGATAAGCCAGCGCTGGAATGTTCGAATTTTTGTTGCAGGTTTTAAGGTTATAGGCACAAGGAAATTCCTCACTATGCAAAGAGACTGGTAGGAAGAACTTCAGCAGGTCTCGAGCTTGACGATGAAGGGAACAAACTTGAGTGGTGGAAGAACATACGAGATTTCTGATCAACACCGACCACGGAAATATCTATAGAAAAGGGAGATATCGCCCAACTTTCTACGATGTTCTAGAGATAACAGTAAATTCGTAAGTGTGACATCATCAATCACACGAATAACTCTCTTCCGGATAGAATCAAAGAGCTCCAGCGTATGCTTTGGGAGACGAACTTCAAACATGTTAACAGTACTCCAGGATAAGTAGTATCTGTGCTTTGGATATTATGAGGAGCTGCTGGGATGTAAACTGGTTCTTGGCACGGAATAGAACACCAAGTTTCTGCGGCTCTTGCAATGGACCTCATACGATCATCCCATGAGAGGGTGCTGTTGGTGGTGATTCCAAGCATGGACATAGAAGACTTCGTAGGAATAGTTGTATGACGTCATATCGTTGACTCGGCGTGTGATACATAAGTAAGTATTCCGACACTTGGGCCAGACAGTCTTATCAGTTGTCGGTAGCATTGTCACTGTATTATCGACCGATAGGTCACTGTATAGGTTGAGAAGTCACTGTATTATCGGCCGTGAGACACGTGTTTCAACATTTAGACACGTTGTTTCAACATTCAGACACATGTTTAGACATTCAGACACTTGTTTTGACACATGCTTTTGACTGAGAGTCACATGTTTTGAAATTGAAACACGTGTCTGAATGTTGACACTTGTGTCTGAATGTTGAAGCACGTGCCTGAATGTTCAAACACGTGTCTCACGGCCGATAATACAGTGACTTCTCAACCTATACAGTGACCTATCGGCCGATAATACAGTGACAATGCTTCCGACAACTGATAAGACTGTCTGGCCCAAGTGTCGGAATACCTACTTACCTATTTATGACCAAAAAACACGATTAACATTATGGCTAAATAAAATACTATAATTGGAAAGATTGAAATAATTTGAAAAATTGAAGATGGATGTCAAAAATGCCGCTCGAAACGGGACTACCGCGCCCGAAAACCATTCAGTTCCTATTTTCATCACTTCAGAGCATACACTCTATACGACCAATATAACGGTGCAGTCGTCTCCACAGTGGGTTACGCCAACACATACATCATGTTAAAAATAGTCTAAATCGAGTGAGAAATGCTCAAAATGAATATATCCTCAGAAATCCGGGGATTTCTTTTAGGCTTGTTACAATAGTTCCCTTACACTATATACTATGTATAGTGAGGGACGTAAAATATGTAGAACACTGAAATAGAACACAATTGAACAGCAATGAAACTTCGTAGTTCGTATAAATTCAAATTTATGTTTTATTTCTCTATTCTACATATCTTTTACTTAAAGGAAAAACAGGGTTCGCTAATTGAAACCTTAATTTTTATTTCATTCTTTAAATCTCAACTTCACAATGTAGCGGAGCACACTCCGACATGAAAATATTTATTTTTCCGCAGCGCATATTTAATACTTAATCTTTTTTAAAAGGGCCTTTTATAAAAGTGAATAGAAAGAAGCATTCACAAGCGAGACGCTCATTAAATTCATAATTTTTATTTACAACACAAAGCTACTTCAACTGCAATGTCAATAATACTCAAATACATGTTTCATTTACACTTTGTTACTTTCAGATCTTTTAAAATAACGGTTGTTTACAATATTTCATGGTATGAATGAATTCTACAAAATATACGGGACTACTGTTGATTAAATCATTTTGGCAACGTTCCGAAATCATTTTCTTATAACTTCATCGGTATAGTGAGTCATCAACATTGCATCGACCTGAGTTTGTATATATCATTTAATGCTTACCACAAACTCTTCAAGTGAAATGGATAACTCGAATGAATCGCCTAGTTATTGCGAGATAAGGTACTGACAACAGGCGCGTTAGTAACACATACCCATCATAGTCGAATATTTATAGCACTAAACTCAACCTGTATAGAGGATGTTCCCTGAGTTCTTAACTTTGGGTAAAAGTTAGAGCAGTTTTCCATATTGTTCTTGTTCATTCAGGAAGTTTACCTATACCATTTTTTCTTTGTACTGATAATCCTGACGTGATAGAAATCTTTGGATCATGTTTAGTAGACGGTGGTCAAGAACAAATACAATTCGTAAGAACAGTGTTATTTTGTTGCTATGTGTGGCATCAGTTATACAAACAATTTTGCCTATACCATTTTTTTCTTTGTACTGATAATCCTGACGTGATAGAAATCTTTGGATCATGTTAAGTAGACGGTGGTCAAGAACAAATACAATTCGTAAGAACAGTGTTATTTTGTTGCTATGTGTGGCATCAGTTATACAAACAATTTTGCCTATACCATTTTTTTCTTTGTACTGATAATCCTGACGTGATAGAAATCTTTGGATCATGTTAAGTAGACGGTGGTCAAGAACAAATACAATTCGTAAGAACAGTGTTATTTTGTTGCTATGTGTGGCATCAGTTATACAAACAATTTTGCCTATACCATTTTTTTCTTTGTACTGATAATCCTGACGTGATAGAAATCTTTGGATCATGTTAAGTAGACGGTGGTCAAGAACAAATACAATTCGTAAGAACAGTGTTATTTTGTTGCTATGTGTGGCATCAGTTATACAAACAATTTTGCCTATACCATTTTTTTCTTTGTACTGATAATCCTGACGTGATAGAAATCTTTGGATCATGTTAAGTAGACGGTGGTCAAGAACAAATACAATTCGTAAGAACAGTGTTATTTTGTTGCTATGTGTGGCATCAGTTATACAAACAATTTTGCCTATACCATTTTTTTCTTTGTACTGATAATCCTGACGTGATAGAAATCTTTGGATCATGTTAAGTAGACGGTGGTCAAGAACAAATACAATTCGTAAGAACAGTGTTATTTTGTTGCTATGTGTGGCATCAGTTATACAAACAATTTTGCCTATACCATTTTTTTCTTTGTACTGATAATCCTGACGTGATAGAAATCTTTGGATCATGTTAAGTAGACGGTGGTCAAGAACAAATACAATTCGTAAGAACAGTGTTATTTTGTTGCTATGTGTGGCATCAGTTATACAAACAATTTTGCCTATACCATTTTTTTCTTTGTACTGATAATCCTGACGTGATAGAAATCTTTGGATCATGTTAAGTAGACGGTGGTCAAGAACAAATACAATTCGTAAGAACAGTGTTATTTTGTTGCTATGTGTGGCATCAGTTATACAAACAATTTTGCCTATACCATTTTTTTCTTTGTACTGATAATCCTGACGTGATAGAAATCGGATCATGTTTAGTAGACGGTGATCAAGAACAAATACAATTCGTAAGAACAGTGTTATTTTGTTGCTATGTGTGACATCAGTTATACAAACAATTTTGCCTATACCATTTTTTTCTTTGTACTGATAATCCTGACGTGATAGAAATCTTTGGATCATGTTAAGTAGACGGTGGTCAAGAACAAATACAATTCGTAAGAACAGTGTTATTTTGTTGCTATGTGTGGCATCAGTTATACAAACAATTTTGCCTATACCATTTTTTTCTTTGTACTGATAATCCTGACGTGATAGAAATCGGATCATGTTTAGTAGACGGTGATCAAGAACAAATACAATTCGTAAGAACAGTGTTATTTTGTTGCTATGTGTGACATCAGTTATACAAACAATTTTGCCTATACCATTTTTTTCTTTGTACTGATAATCCTGACGTGATAGAAATCGGATCATGTTTAGTAGACGGTGATCAAGAACAAATACAATTCGTAAGAACAGTGTTATTTTGTTGCTATGTGTGGCATCAGTTATACAAACAATTTTGCCTATACCATTTTTTTCTTTGTACTGATAATCCTGACGTGATAGAAATCTTTGGATCATGTTAAGTAGACGGTGGTCAAGAACAAATACAATTCGTAAGAACAGTGTTATTTTGTTGCTATGTGTGGCATCAGTTATACAAACAATTTTGCCTATACCATTTTTTTCTTTGTACTGATAATCCTGACGTGATAGAAATCGGATCATGTTTAGTAGACGGTGATCAAGAACAAATACAATTCGTAAGAACAGTGTTATTTTGTTGCTATGTGTGGCATCAGTTATACAAACAATTTTGCCTATACCATTTTTTTCTTTGTACTGATAATCCTGACGTGATAGAAATCGGATCATGTTTAGTAGACGGTGATCAAGAACAAATACAATTCGTAAGAACAGTGTTATTTTGTTGCTATGTGTGGCATCAGTTATACAAACAATTTTGCCTATACCATTTTTTTCTTTGTACTGATAATCCTGACGTGATAGAAATCGGATCATGTTTAGTAGACGGTGATCAAGAACAAATACAATTCGTAAGAACAGTGTTATTTTGTTGCTATGTGTGACATCAGTTATACAAACAATTTTGCCTATACCATTTTTTTCTTTGTACTGATAATCCTGACGTGATAGAAATCTTTGGATCATGTTAAGTAGACGGTGGTCAAGAACAAATACAATTCGTAAGAACAGTGTTATTTTGTTGCTATGTGTGGCATCAGTTATACAAACAATTTTGCCTATACCATTTTTTTCTTTGTACTGATAATCCTGACGTGATAGAAATCTTTGGATCATGTTAAGTAGACGGTGGTCAAGAACAAATACAATTCGTAAGAACAGTGTTATTTTGTTGCTATGTGTGGCATCAGTTATACAAACAATTTTGCCTATACCATTTTTTTCTTTGTACTGATAATCCTGACGTGATAGAAATCGGATCATGTTTAGTAGACGGTGATCAAGAACAAATACAATTCGTAAGAATTATTTATTTTGTTATTTTGTTGCTTTGTGCGAAATCAGTTATACAAACACACGAATTGATAAGATGAGAAATATGCCAATAAAACTTCATAGGTCAGGATGTTTCATTATTTTGGTCGCTTACTATCAGTCTTAAGAGAAAATTAAAACATAAGTGAAACTTCCAAATTTTGAAAGGAAATGATTCAGCCTACTTAAAAAGTTACAGTTACTAAAACATAATATGTATTTTGTTTTATACTTTGAGAAGTTGCGGGGGTTATTATACAGGATGTTTATAAAGTATTTGTACAAACTTTAAACGATGAATCTTTGACTAATTTTAAGACAAAAAGTTCATATGAACATGGGTTCGCAACGGCTTGGTTCTTGAGATACAGGGCATTCAAAAAAAACTTTTCATCTAATTTTTTGATTATATTTTTGTTCAATAATGTGGCAATTTGACGAAATTCGGGATACTGGGAGTATTATTGACGAGAAACTCAAATATTCACTTATTTTTTTGTTAAATGTTAGAGGGCGCCACATACAATGTTGTACCTAGATTGAGATAACCATAACTTTTCTGTGTCACACTGTATATCATTATTGACTAAATAGACTTATTCTACATTTTTCAAATGCATTACGTTGAAGTTAAAGCAGATGCCAATTTTGAACTTCCATTTCGCTGTGCCACTATTGAAATGTCTGTTTTATCTCACATTCTTATGGTAGTTACGTTAACGGAATCCGAGTCTTGAGTAATAACCACGCAAATGTGCAAATTAACGAAGATGATTTTAATTATAACGTTATTAAAATAAGGAGACTTCATTAAAACTGGATGCCACATCCCAGTCATCAGGATGTTCAATTATAATCTTGCACTAGAATTAATTGAATTGTACTGCATGGTAATCCATTTTATATTCAGAGGAATTAATCAATCCGTTTCGAAATAGCTTTCAACTTTGATTTGTCCATTTCGAATCAAGATGATTATGATACAACTGTTTCTGGTTAACGCTGTTAGCAACCAATCTTAATACTTCGAAGGACAATTAGTCAAACTAACAACTATATGCGAATGTGGAAACTGATCAATACAATATCGTACAATTCCTGATATCAAATATTTATATGGATGAATGGAATTAGAATGCAAATTGCAAATTTACACTAAAAATTGAAACGTTTAGGGTTAATAATTGTTAAACCGCGCGTATTCTAAATTCATCTTATTACTTCTAACTTAGATATATAAAATTAACCTCTTCCCTTTATAGAGGATTGACTGATATCCTGGATACACAGAAATTATTGTAAAAAATCCGGGTTAAAAATTTAATGCCATAAACTGCTCGCAGCTCTCAATAACGGAGGAGGTGGTTAATAAGACCCATTTTTTGGGTAAGAAACAACGTGCTACTACGTCTTCAAAAGACCCTATATAGTATCAACCGATACAAGAGTCATAAATGGACAGGAGTGGTAAACTGTATAACTGATATATCTTTTTTTCCACTAATACCACTAATACGACATTGTGGCGTGGGTATAGCGTGCGGAGCTCGACCAGGAGATCTTGCTACTTTGTCCATTTTTCCTCCTCTTTCAAGACTATGTTCTTCTTTACCGGAGCAAAGAATTCGATGACATACACAGTCATGGTTCGTCTATCGAGGAGGAAAACGTCAGGCTTATTTGCTTGTATGGACCTGACGGTCGGAAACGAGTAATTCCAGTAGATCTGGCATTTTTCGTTTCCAACAACGGACTCAATGTCTCCTAGCAAGTAAGGCAGGTCCGGCTCTTGGTCTACATCGTACGAGTGTCTTACATGGTAATACAGCACTTGTAAGGCTGCATTGTGGCGATGGCTGTACGTCGAGGTCGCTGCACACTCATCACGTTGCGGCGATAGACGCCATCTTGTCCAGCTGCGGTAAATTCCTCGGTCTCAGATGTAACCCCGGTAAGCCGAAGGCCAGCCTGGTTGACAAGCTAAACGTTTTGATGTTTCAGTAAAAAACACCGTGTATCGGCTTGTCAGCATGCTGCCTGAGTATAGATCTTGCTCCACGGCATTCATCTGGGCTTATGGGCGAGAAGGTTGAAACTCGAGATTGTCCCCTAGTTAGCCTTCTCGACTGATGTGAAATTCAAGACCAAGTTCTTAAGAAGCTTTTTGTGCTGCCTTAACAATAAATGCCTATACTCCGGTCAATTCGCGACTTTTGACAACGCACAAGAGGGGTCCGAACTCCCAACTACAAGCTATACTCACAACCACACTTCGATGCAGACTCTCCAGACTAACGAGTCCCCTACCTCCGCTCACATGGGAGATAAATGCAGGAAACAGACGATCTAGGATACAAACTGTGATGGATAAGCATCATTTTCCGGGTGTCTTTGTCGAGTCTATGCAGCTCATCGACCGTCCATTCCACCACTCCAAAAGAGTGAAGCAGGACTGGAATGGCAAGCATATTTGCTGCAGACGCCTTGTTCTCACTCGGAAGTTCGGAAGACCAAATCTTTCGAACAAGGTTTCTGTACTTGCCGCGGAGAGCCACCTTCACCTGGGAAGCGTCATAATTAGGACGCTGTTCAATTCCCAGGTCTCTCCAGCATCAAGCAGTTTAAAGATGCTTCCGTTGGCAAGCTGCGTATTCTCGTGCACAATCCTTTTCTCACAAATGAAACTCTGCGTCCAATCGCAACTCCTACGGCTCATGTATATTCTTGAACCACGCTGATGGCTCTAAAACTATCCCTAACAATACTCCTAAGGAAATAAGCAACAGTAGTCCAATCTGAAATGTGTGCTCTCAACCATGGGCTAAAAGCAATTCTGAATCGCATAGTCAGGGATGAAGACATTGAAATCCTTACGAATAATAAGTTGCTATACTAGCTATAAGCAGGAACAGGATCAAATTCAAACAACTATTAGATCTGATGAAGACTTTATAAATTATACAGACCTTCTACAGTTCGACCATATGTAATATTGGGAGATGATACAGATTTTATATCTAGATTTAGTAGAGGATTTGCAGCTACCAAGTAGCCATCATCAGAGTAAACTAAATTAGAAATCAAAATGTGCCTGTTTTAATACCATTTGGGGATAATAATGCAAACAAGGGGTTACCCTCAGCTGGAGATGAAACTGTACTTAAAATATGTTCGGCCAACGCTGATTTTCCACCACTATTTTTCATGTGGGCAAAATGTTCTTTATACCGAGTTAGAATGTTACTTTCAGTTTGGCCCACATAACATTTTGAACATAATAAATTGTGTAAATCCCGAATTTGTCGAAGTCGAAAACTTTATCAAAAGTATTGCCTAAATAGTTTTTTTAGATTACGTTTACATCTATACAGGGTGACGAACTACGCCAACGAATTGTAAATGAGTGTCGTCAAATAACTCCAATTATGCTGAACCATGTTAGAGACGGTTTTCAGTCAAGATTGTATTATTGTATGGAAGTCAATGGAGGACAATTTGAACATTTGATTTAAACACGCAGATTTAATTTTTTTCATTGTGAGCATGACAACCCAGTTCAATTTTTCTACGAATGTGATTTTTTGAAGATTGTTTAAGTTTTTAAAAAAGGCTTAATAAAAATGAGCTTGTACATTGTACAAATAACCAAAATATTCAAGGTGGCGCATTCGAGCAACAAAATTAATTTTTGGCGAAAACGGTTCATCAAATTTACGTTTTCCATACACCGTTGTAAAGAGGCTTCCAAGACCTATCAAATGACGTATCACTCAACCCCTCTCCCTTATTCAATTTTGAGGGGTTGAGACGCCCCCTATTAGGTGGTTGCTTGTTCAAGCCTCAAATATACGTCAAAAGATGTCCCCCAAACAAAATCATTCGACGTGTTTCGGGAGATTTTTCCACTCACTATGGGATAAGAAATATACGGGGTGGCTCGTCTGAGATGGAACATTCTGTATATAGGTAGTATTGCAACTACGCTTAATAGCCAAGCAGCTAGCTAACAACGTTAAACTGCGTCGGGAAAAGGGTACGAAATCACAGCAGGCAATCATAAGGCAGACCTAACTCTGTCAACAAAGTTTTAAATTGTGTTTTCTATAAACTAAATTAGTGAATTATGAATTTACACTCATGTGTTGAAATCAACATGAGGAACAGCCTGTACACAGATTAATGCTAAACATGGGGATCAACTCAATGTATGATGGTTATCTGTTAATATGAGACGAATCGCAGTATCAAGAGTTCTAACATTAATTAGGGTAAGCGCTATGATATACAATTGGTGGAGTTGGAGGGTACATAATCGACCTGTTACGTCATGCGCTAAATACCTTGTTTGTTTTGACCCCTTCTCATATGACGCATTCATCTCCATCTATTGTTATGACTTCAACATAATTACTGTGAAATATTTGCCATGCTAAATCAATTTTTTCAGAACATATGTTTGGATACAGTTTTGACAGCGATAATAAGTAATTGTTTATGTTAGAAAATTAGGCCAGTATCACTAAGACGAAGAGTGACTAATGGTGAGGAATGATTGAGAAATGTTAAGAGGGTATTAGGTACATTGTTATATTAAAAATTGTCATGTAAAAAATTTCGGCTTTCAAAATTATGCTAAAAGATCTCCCGGCTTGCATATCAGGACAAAATAACTTTTTTGGATCTAAAATATCACTTCAACCCTCTCCTGGTTTTGTAGACGAATAAAGTTCAATATCTTTACCAATCTTGGTCTCAATAGAACTAGATGTGTTTTAAAATTCTTAAGACATTCCTAGAAGGAAAATTTTGCATTCAAACATTTATCTAGGTTGATTAAAGAATCAGCCGAAACTTTTCATGACCACGACGGTGGAAGCGCAAAATTGTCTTCGTGAAATTGGAATTTTTCGATAATATTCAATATTTTTTACCCCATTGCAAACCATCCTTGGTCGATTTGTCACCGTCTTGTAAAAATTGCACTTTGGTGGCGTCTTAGCTTCAATTGTAATGCCATGTAACTTTTTTTGTCAAATCGACATAGAATGCTAATTTCCACAGCCATTCGCTATTTTGTAATTCGGTAAAAGGGCGATGTTTTTCATTCAAAAAAAATTCGATCACTGCTCGAAGTTTAAAAAAGCGCCGAAGGACATTTCCGCAACTAAGCCAGCATACGGCAGTATGATATGGCAAGTCATTTTCTCCAATGTCTTCAATAAACTCGCGGAATTGTCGGTGATTTAGCCCAGTGGATCTGATGAAATTAACAACACACATGTTTTTGCCTCCATCAGTAGTAATAGATTTCAAGTTTTTTCTTGAAAGTTCTTTTGTTAATGGCATTTTCAACCCCCAGTAAAAATATCTTCCCCAATAGTAGTGCCGTGAACTCTATATCAATATCAAGAAGTTCTTCATACACTTCATACCTTTTATCTATTCCATCAATGAAAATCAACACCTAAGCAGTATCTGACACATCCGTTGACTCATCCAAGACCAGAGAAAATCACTCAAGATGTTCATTTTTGTCAGACAGTTGAGATGATATATTTTCTGCGATGTCTTCTACCCTCCGAGCCACGGTGTTTGCTAGCGAACTGACAGTTTTAAATAAATTTACCTTTTCGGGGCACTTTTCTTCGGCTACTGCAATTACGCATTCTTTGACCATTTCTTCATAGGTGGATGGTTTTACACATTTCGCAATTTCAAGAGCCACACGGAAAAAGCCGGCACGAGTTTCGTAAAGAAAGAAAGAAAGAAGAAAGAAATTTATTTGTTCAAAATTAACAAATAACAATATTATTTACAAATTAAAGTAATAATAAATAAAGATTGCGATTGCTGATAATCCTGTTTAAGGATTGTTTAGCAACACGAGATATAAAAGATATGCATTTTCATGTAGTTTATCTTATTATAAATTTAAATTCGTATGATAACAAATATAATAAATAGTAACCCATTCTATAATAAATTTTCAGAAACTATTACAGTTTAATTGTAGAAAAATTTAAATTTGGTGTTCTAAATATATATTAATCTAATTTTTGATTATGGTACGCATAAATGAGTCAATTATAATCGAAAAATAACACTAAGCACGAACATATACACTATAAAGCTAAGACATAATTCTAACTTATACAACAAAGTGTTGTTGCGATTTCACTCCGCGCTTCAAAGCTCCAAATTTTTCTATCCGCAAACTTGTATATTTTGAGTAATTTTGAAAATGTTTCGTTACATATTGACGTTTAATGTTATATTCTTTGAGAACGGCTATGCTTTATTTGAAAATCAAACATCTTATTGGACTTAATTACGAAATATTTAAAGTTCCATTGATCTTTGAATGTTCATTCGCTATATACTTTTCGCTTCTTTTCCATACTAGTAAATCACACACAAAAACAAGTCAAATCAAAATACTGTTACGAAGATGTCTTTTAAACACGCACAAACACGTTTTAAGGAGTTACGCACTACTTTATTTCACAACAAACAGTTTTGCTTCCTTCGCCTTCCCTAGGCGGACTGACTCGCGGTTGCGCTGCTAGCCTTTTTATACTCCAACTACTGCCATCTAGAAGCGAGTGGAATACACCAGAACTTTCTCGAAACAACGAGATTATTCGCGAATGTTTAATTTTTACTGCGCTTTCGAAAGTACTACTAGCGGCATCTGTTAGCGATAAAGGGTACTACCACGTCCTATTTCCGCGTGTGACCTGGTGGTCAAGTGTCGCGGTCGTAAGAATAAAGCACAGTTAGTACACAATAGTAACTGAACTAGCGAATTTAGCAAGCGTGTGCTCGCTCAGAGCGTTTACTCGGCGACTAGTCTAGAAGTTATAGATAATGGCAAGAAAATTGAAACGGTTTTGGCCCTAAGACTGGAAAGTATGAAGACCCCCGAATTAGCGTATCGAATGAAGCTTCGAACACACGCGAAGCAGATAAATACTGTTACAGTTTAGGCAACACCTTTGATAGAGTTTCCGACTTCGACAAATCAAGTATTTAAAAAATCGATTGTGAGTCGCGTTCAAAATGGTTTGTGGGCCAAACTAGAAGAATATTCTAACTCGGTATAAAGAACATTTTGCCCACATAAAGAAAAAGCGTTAGCCGAACTTATTTTGAATAAAGGTCACACCATTTCTCAAGAAAATTCATCATTCCTGAAACAGTAATAGCAAATACCTAGGTAATTTAGAAGGGATGGAAATGCAAATGTATAAGCGAAAAGGCAATTTAATGAATTCAGATTTATCTCCAGCTTAGGGTAGTCCCTTATGTACCTTATTAATTCCAAATAGTATTTAAAAAGACACATTTTGATTACTGATTAAGTTTACTTTGATTATAGATACTAGTTAGCTGAAAGGTTCTCAATACTTTAACAATATTTTGAGTGGATAATTTATAGCGTTATAGTGTATCCACAGTATGAAATCTTTTATAATTTATTATTGATAGAAATTTTGAAGTTGACTGTAAAGTTTCAAAGCATACGATGTGTTCAATTTGTATCAAGGTAATATGGGAATGTGTACCACATAAACTAGAAGAGAAAATGATTCCTTAAAAGTTAAAAGTTTGTTTTTAAAGCTATTTGATAGAAAAATATCATTGTATAGATCTATATTTATAGAAGAACATAGGATAAAAGCAACAATGAAAAATGAGGTACATCTTTAAAAATAAAGACCCATCAAATCAGTAAGTAGCAACATAAATCGAGCATAATACTGGCACGTGATAGTTAGACAAAGTGGTTATTATGTAGAAGCCGCGTGCTGTTGCTTGTTATAGTATTCAATTGGGCATTGTGGCTATAGAACCGTCGTAACGCAGCTGTTACTGCCGTAAGTAACCACCGAGAGAGTTGGACCATCATTACGTAAATCCTCAGATTTGTTCTATCGTTGATATCGAAATAATCTGATTTTATCTCAACCTCATCTGCTCATTTCACGTACCTCGAATAGTGTTTTAGTTACATTTGGGGTTGTCTGAAAGTGAACATAAAGCAGAAAATAGTTCAAATGTACAACCTAATGCCAAGAGATTCACAACTAAACTTTCTCGTTTGAAAGTGGGCACCAATTTTCTTCTAATTGTCAAGGCCAGCGAACGAAGATCTCGTCATAAAATACTAAAATAGCAATTCACAGGAAATACAGGTTTCGTTCACTTCACTAGTACAAAAACGTCATAACTGATGAGCAACTTATTCCAGCAGTAAGGAAGGAGAAACCACAATCGCAAAAGGAATACTACAACCATTTAGTTCAAAAAGAACCAATGCTCAATCAACAGATTCTACCAAATCTAGAAAAATGGATGGGAGAAATAATGTTCAAGAAGCACATGAAAAGTAACATATGAAGGAAAATGTTGCAGTTATTGCAAAACAAAATAATAATAATATGCATCGTTCAGACCAATAAATTCACTACCCAAATAGGAACATTGGGATGTAAATTATTATTGATAGGAGACTTTTCCCTTCTATCCAGCACCGTTTCCTCTCGCTCAAAATAAACGGAATTCTGGATAAGGGGATACCTACTAGCATTTTTGTAACTGAACGAATCAAAAATTTTTCTGAAGATTAAAGTAAATTTTAGGATATTGTTGATATCTTTTCAAACTTGAAGGAATATAATAATTGTCAATTTTAAGCATGAAATAATAACATAAGCAAGATTTTGAAAAGCGGTTTTCGCAATGGACCTAACATAATCGTCCCCTATGCATCGTTCAGACCAATAAATTTACTACCCAAATAGGTACATTGGGATGTAAATTATTATTGATAGGAGACTTTTTCCCTTCTATCCAGCACCGTTTCCTCTCGCTCAAAATAAACGGAATTCTGGATAAGGGGATACCTACTAGCATTGTTGTAACTGAACGAATCAAAAATTTTTCTGAAGATTAATGTAAATTTTAGGATATTGTTGATATCTTTTCAAACTTGAAGGAATATAATAATTGTCAATTTTAAGCATGAAATAATAACATGAACAAGATTTTGAAAAGCGGTTTTCGCAATGGACCTAACATAATCGTCCCCTATGCATCGTTCAGACCAATAAATTTACTACCCAAATAGGTACATTGGGATGTAAATTATTATTGATAGGAGACTTTTTCCCTTCTATCCAGCACCGTTTCCTCTCGCTCAAAATAAACGGAATTCTGGATAAGGGGATACCTACTAGCATTGTTGTAACTGAACGAATCAAAAATTTTTCTGAAGATTAAAGTAAATTTTAGGATATTGTTGATATCTTTTCAAACTTGAAGGAATATAATAATTGTCAATTTTAAGCATGAAATAATAACATGAACAAGATTTTGAAAAGCGGTTTTCGCAATGGACCTAACATAATCGTCCCATATGCATCGTTCAGACCAATAAATTTACTACCCAAATAGGTACATTGGGATGTAAATTATTATTGATAGGAGACTTTTTCCCTTCTATCCAGCACCGTTTCCTCTCGCTCAAAATAAACGGAATTCTGGATAAGGGGATACCTACTAGCATTGTTGTAACTGAACGAATCAAAAATTTTTCTGAAGATTAAAGTAAATTTTAGGATATTGTTGATATCTTTTCAAACTTGAAGGAATATAATAATTGTCAATTTTAAGCATGAAATAATAACATGAACAAGATTTTGAAAAGCGGTTTTCGCAATGGACCTAACATAATCGTCCCATATGCATCGTTCAGACCAATAAATTTACTACCCAAATAGGTACATTGGGATGTAAATTATTATTGATAGGAGACTTTTTCCCTTCTATCCAGCACCGTTTCCTCTCGCTCAAAATAAACGGAATTCTGGATAAGGGGATACCTACTAGCATTGTTGTAACTGAACGAATCAAAAATTTTTCTGAAGATTAAAGTAAATTTTAGGATATTGTTGATATCTTTTCAAACTTGAAGGAATACAATAATTGTCAATTTTAAGCATGAAATAATAACATGAACAAGATTTTGAAAAGCGGTTTTCGCAATGGACCTAACATAATCGTCCCCTATGCATCGTTCAGACCAATAAATTTACTACCCAAATAGGTACATTGGGATGTAAATTATTATTGATAGGAGACTTTTTCCCTTCTATCCAGCACCGTTTCCTCTCGCTCAAAATAAACGGAATTCTGGATAAGGGGATACCTACTAGCATTGTTGTAACTGAACGAATCAAAAATTTTTCTGAAGATTAAAGTAAATTTTAGGATATTGTTGATATCTTTTCAAACTTGAAGGAATATAATAATTGTCAATTTTAAGCATGAAATAATAACATGAACAAGATTTTGAAAAGCGGTTTTCGCAATGGACCTAACATAATCGTCCCATATGCATCGTTCAGACCAATAAATTTACTACCCAAATAGGTACATTGGGATGTAAATTATTATTGATAGGAGACTTTTTCCCTTCTATCCAGCACCGTTTCCTCTCGCTCAAAATAAACGGAATTCTGGATAAGGGGATACCTACTAGCATTGTTGTAACTGAACGAATCAAAAATTTTTCTGAAGATTAAAGTAAATTTTAGGATATTGTTGATATCTTTTCAAACTTGAAGGAATATAATAATTGTCAATTTTAAGCATGAAATAATAACATGAACAAGATTTTGAAAAGCGGTTTTCGCAATGGACCTAACATAATCGTCCCATATGCATCGTTCAGACCAATAAATTTACTACCCAAATAGGTACATTGGGATGTAAATTATTATTGATAGGAGACTTTTTCCCTTCTATCCAGCACCGTTTCCTCTCGCTCAAAATAAACGGAATTCTGGATAAGGGGATACCTACTAGCATTGTTGTAACTGAACGAATCAAAAATTTTTCTGAAGATTAAAGTAAATTTTAGGATATTGTTGATATCTTTTCAAACTTGAAGGAATACAATAATTGTCAATTTTAAGCATGAAATAATAACATGAACAAGATTTTGAAAAGCGGTTTTCGCAATGGACCTAACATAATCGTCCCCTATGCATCGTTCAGACCAATAAATTTACTACCCAAATAGGTACATTGGGATGTAAATTATTATTGATAGGAGACTTTTTCCCTTCTATCCAGCACCGTTTCCTCTCGCTCAAAATAAACGGAATTCTGGATAAGGGGATACCTACTAGCATTGTTGTAACTGAACGAATCAAAAATTTTTCTGAAGATTAAAGTAAATTTTAGGATATTGTTGATATCTTTTCAAACTTGAAGGAATATAATAATTGTCAATTTTAAGCATGAAATAATAACATGAACAAGATTTTGAAAAGCGGTTTTCGCAATAGACCTAACATAATCGTCCCATATGCATCGTTCAGACCAATAAATTTACTACCCAAATAGGTACATTGGGATGTAAATTATTATTGATAGGAGACTTTTTCCCTTCTATCCAGCACCGTTTCCTCTCGCTCAAAATAAACGGAATTCTGGATAAGGGGATACCTACTAGCATTGTTGTAACTGAACGAATCAAAAATTTTTCTGAAGATTAAAGTAAATTTTAGGATATTGTTGATATCTTTTCAAACTTGAAGGAATACAATAATTGTCAATTTTAAGCATGAAATAATAACATGAACAAGATTTTGAAAAGCGGTTTTCGCAATGGACCTAACATAATCGTCCCATGAGAGGATGTTGATGGTGATCCCGAGCATTGTTATGGAAGACTTCATCGGAATAGTACCTGACATTATCATATTAGGGATTGTTGGATCCGGCTTCCTGGAGAAGACGCATGCTTGAGTTTTGGTTGCATAAGCTACTAGATTATCAGATCCCCATTTCAAAATCTTTGCAAGATCTCCATTAATTGCGTCAATCTGTCCCTGTATCGCTCCTCTGTTTTCATTGGACAATATAGGGGCTTACTATGAGAAAGCGGTATGAAGTGTACCACCATCTTCAAAGCTGTGGACGGAACAGGTGATCACTTCCAGCAGATCGTTGATATGAAGCAAAAACAAAGTTGTGGCCAAGACAGATTCCTGTAGAATACCAGCGTTGTAGCCATTATATCGGAGGATACTCCGAAAACCACCACATGGAGTGATCTACCTGAGAGAAACCTCGATAGTAAGGAGCAAAGTTGAGGCGACAAACCATATGACGGAAGTTTCCCAAGAAGGATTTGCTTTGGAGATATCCAATGCTACAGCTAGAGATAGATTTCTGTCATACATGTGTTACGTGGGCAAGCAAGTCACCTGTTGATTTCTGCTTACCAAAGCCATATTGCCAGTCATTCAACGATTTTGTAGCTCTCTAAGTATTTCATAAGCTCGATGTTGATTGCTTTCGCCATCACTCCATCACTTTAGAGATCACAGATAATAGTGCAATGGGTCTTCAATTATAAAGAAGGGTCTTCTTTCCTTTTTTGTAATTGATTGCACTACAACTGTCTTCCAGTTGGGAGAAAACACACCAAGTTTGTACGAAAGGGTAAACAACTTGCAGGAAACTGGTGTTAATTCAGGCGCACAGTCCTTGAGAACGACAGGTGGAATTCCGTCTGGCCCCATAGACTTTTTGGTATTGCGATCAAGCAGAATGCGCTGATGGAAGACAATTTGAGGCATATAGCTATCGATGGCAGCAATATTAGGAGGGTCCTTCTCTTGCGGATCCAAAATAGAATTTGCTATAAACATTCCAGCAAAAAGGTTGACTTTTTCTTTTGGTGAAGTAGCTAATGTGCCATCATCTTTGGTTAGGGGAGGGAATGAAATGGAAGTGAAATTCCTACCAATTGCTTTGGCGAAAGTCCAAAACGAACGTGAGCCATTCGGGCATTCGATAAGCTTTGATCTTATTTTGGCATTATATGACTCGTTCGCAACATTTATTGTTTCATTGCAGATATTTCTAGCTTCAACATATTTCGTTCTGGTCTGCAGACATGGGTTACCGCACCAAGGGGCGTAGAACAGATTTTATTGAACCATCATTCACCAGATGATTGTGATTTGTTGGTATGGAGTACAGAAGTTTCCATTTCTTGCCTGAGAATATCCAAGATCTCTGTGGCACGTTGCGTTGGGTCATCAGATTCAAAATATACGCTTCTCCAAGGGAACTTGGGAGTTGTAATGCCAAACTGTGCATGGAGGTGATAATAAATATAACAAATTAAGAATGGTATCACCTATCTACTCCCTCACCTGTCCTCTATATACAAATTTAGTTTTTCTTGTTATTTTTAAACAATCCCCGTTTAGTTGCGCAACGACTTCTACAAAGAATAGCATTCTTCTGTTCCTCTCCCTAAGATAAACAAAGAGCAACAACTAGGATTAATTTTTGTGCGAGAGTAATAATCATCACAGTAATAACATTGTTCAAACTGTATTGAAGACACTTCACAACAATGGGATGTAATGAAAAAGTAAGACTATATCTTGTCAATATTGGGTAGTAGATTATTTGGATGGTTAAACTAAAGGAGTTCAATATGAACGTAAAGGAGAATAAAAAGCATGTGGAGCAATTCGTAAGTATTATCGAGTAAATCGGGTTTGTATACGGTCGATGAACATGTTTTCAATCACTGTAAATACCATTACGCAAGCTGAAGTGTATTCATGTGGGATAATACACAGGCGCTTCAATTATTGCTGTTATTGTATTACTCAGAGACGGGAATAAGATTATCCCGGATTTTGACATGTAATAGAAGAATCTACCAAATGTGTGTAAGACTGAACGTCTAGCATTATATCCCGCGTAAAATCGGGCCATCTGACACGCCAATTATGGATCCACGTTTGAAATACATTTTCTGGTAATTGAAGGCGACGGTTCTACAGGCCGTGTCGATTAAAACATCCAGCCGGTTCCCCCAGACAGAACTTCTTGCCAACAATGCATCAAATGGGAAATTAATATAACGTTATACATTGAAAGAGATTCAGTACAACAATCTCTCCTAGAAAGTGCTCACCAAGGTGTCAAGACAACAGCGGATGAAGATGGAGTTCGATTCGTCATCCATTCTAAATACGAAAAGAAAACAGCATCCAACATGAAAGACACAGGATCTGTAATCACGAAAGAGGAAAGAATGCGATAAGAATGAAAAAAAGAAATACGACCATCGTAATCCAGACTCGGGTCAACAATTCCTCGAATGGGAAATTAAAACAAATAAATTTGTGACCATAATATTCTACAAATATTGTTTATCCCATAAACAACAATCCAATTCCAATGCACTTTGCCATGGTCTGCGTATACTCTTCTTTCCTCGCATTGGTTCTTGGCAGAAAATTAAAAAAAAAACACTTCTTTCTGCTCAAGATAAACCGGTAGATCGAAAAGTGAGGAATGTACACCTTTGACACTTTCAACCTTCCATAACAATGTAGTGAGTACTGCAGAGGTGACGTTTGATTTCAAAAATGAATTGAAGCAATTATGAATCGATAATATACAGTTTACACCATTCCTTCACTGCGTCAGCTGGAGTAGACGATAAAAGGTAAGTTAGGGTGGGTCCAGAAGATTACAATTTACACAATTCTTTTAAAAAGAGTAGCTCTAGTACATACCAACCATTCTTTTTCAGTATGAAAGAAGGCAATACTTCATGAAAATGCTATACTGTATACTTAACAAAAAACTACACCATTATTCTCTGCCAGAATGAATTTGGTCTGAATAAACGCAGATACGAGGACAAAAATAAAGCAGATGGGGCCACAATCGAAAGTCCTATGTGACATTTGTGATGTACCATCTTTAACTAAAACGCATTAAAATTTTCAGACTGATATGTCATTCAGCTCTGTTTTGACTTCTATCGAAAGCAAGTAACCTTGAAGATTTTTGTAAACATGGAAAAAAATCAATTTCGCGTCTTGATTCTTTCTTGCGTGGGAAAAACGTTACGCAAACCATAGCATCGCTTGTTAAACATTATGGGGACTCTTCACCACCGATTGGAACGATTCACAAGTGGCTAGCTGATTTTCGTTGTGGTAATATAACCACAAAGGACGCCGAACGTTCTGGTCATCCAATTGAGGTTACAACGCCAGAAATCGTCGATAAAATCTATGGTATAATATTGGACGATCGGTGGGTTAAAGTGCACGAGATTCCTGAGGCTATGGACGAAGCATATCGGGCTACAAAGAGATTATGGTGAGAAATAAAATAAGTTTTGACCAAATAAATCATTTCTTGTTTCATTTTTTAGGAAATTTTCACCTTGCCCTCGAACATCATATTAATCTTAAAATTAAAATTGTTTTCAAGATTTCGAAACATAGGTAATTATGTTTGGTAAGGTACAAATGCAGTTTAATTTAATAATAATCGAATGGAAGAAAACACACCATATACCAACCAATGGATTTTTAGTTTCTTTTGATGTTTCAAACATGTTTTCATATATTCCAACTTCAGAATGTAAGTCCCTAATCAGAAGCATTTTAGATAGATCACGTATTAGCCCTTCAATTCACAATGAAATAGAACTTGCGTTTGACCTATGCTTGAGTCAAAACTATTATCAATTTAATAATAAATTTTATGTACAGAAGTCAGGTCTCGCTATGGGTAACACATTGAGTCCACTATTAGCAGACATTTATATGTCTGATCTGGAGAACAAAATTATGAACTGCACATTAGCAAAAAAACATATTCAATTTTGGTATAGATACGTAGATGATGTACTTGCCTTCTTCAAAGGCACATCCAGACAATTAAATTCCTTTCTTCACCCAAAAATTGAATTCACGTTAGAAACAGAAAAAACTTTTTGGATTTGACACTAATACGTGACCACAATAAAATAAACTTCAAGATCTACAGGAAACCCACTTGTACAGACATCACTATTCCGAACTCATCGTTTAGCCCTCGTAGCCATGAATTAGCAGCATATCACTCAATGATTCATAGAGTATTTTCGATACCATTGTCAAAAGAACACCTCACTATTGAGTTGAACACGATAAAACGAATAGCCATCAATAATGGTATTCCGGTAGATCAAATAATTAAACTAATAAATCGCAAACAACAACAATTAACTTTTTATAAAATTCATCCGCGTATAAAACACATAGATGTATCCACTAAATTCATCTCTTTGACATATTTTGGTCCAATAAGCGAACATATTGCTAACATTTTATCACGTCATAATTTTAAAATCAGTTTCAAACTTCAAAATAAACTTTGCCATCTTATATACAACGCCAAAGACAAAACCAATAAATATAGTAAACCTGGAGTTTATAAGATAATTTGCCCAGACTGTGATGACTTTTATACAGGGTGTCCTCGAACTGCGTGGCAAAAATAAAACCAAAGATTCTTTGATTCGAAAAAAAGTTGATGAGCCTTTTTACTTTTGCCTCAAGTGTCTTGTTTACCCGGTAGAGGGCATCAAAATTGCAAAAATAATTTTGTTTTTTCGGTATAACTTGAGAACGTGATAAAGAACTTTCACGATATTTAGCAGGTGAGTTACTGACAATAATGGCCATTTTTGAGAGTGGAGCACAGAGCCTTAGAGACCATAGAAATGGCTCAAACTTGAGGATGTAACGGGAAAAGTGTCCAGAACTTTTTTGTGGTCAATGGAATTCACTCGATATTTTTTATGTAGATAGCTTATCTAATTTGAAAACTTTTTTTACTCTTAGAAAATTTTGATAAAATCAACGGATTAGCTTGAAAAAATTAATTTTCGAGTCTCTGCAGTTTTGGTTTAATAATTTTACTTGATTGAATACCTTAGTTGCCTTTGCTTTTCTAATGCCATTTTGGCATTTGAAAAATTTATTCTCAAAACTGTCAGTTTTTACTTTGCTTTCCGTAAAAATTTTATAAAATTATGGCTCAAAATTTCACTAACACTGAAATGGTTGATATGTTATTGATTTATGGACTTTGTCGTTGCAATGGCCGGAGAAGGGAAAGATATCCGCATCGCAGAATTCCAAATCGGCAAACCTTCGCGAAACTGGCAAATTTGAAGCAAATCGCAGAGAAACTGGACGCAGACGGACAAGAAGGACGTTAGAGCTCGAAGAAGCGATACTGGAAGCGGTTGAAACTGAACCTGGAATGAGCACACTACGTTTGGGACTTCGTATTGGAGCCTCAAAATCATTAGTTCATAATGTACTGAAAGAAGAACTGTTGTATCCCTATCATATTAAAACAGTTCAAGACTTATTGCCCATGGATCCAGGTCATCGGCTAGATTTCTGTCGGCTTATTGTCCAAAGACAAAACGCAAACCCCAATTTTTGTAGAAGAATTCTGTTCACGGACGAAGATACTTTCACGAGATGTGGTCTTTTTAACCTCCATAATGAACATTTCTATGCTGATGAAAATCCTCATGAAACGGAAGTTACATATTTTCAGAATCAAACTAAAATCAATGTTTGGGTTGGAATTGTGGATAACTTTATTATTGGCCCTACCGTTATACCCGATCGATTGAACGGGGAGAACTACTTGAACTTTTTGGAACAAAGGCTACTTGAACTGTTGGAAGACTTGCCCTTACACATTCGTCGTGGCCTGGTTTATCCATGATGGTGCACCTCCTCATTTCACATTAGCTGTAAGGCGACATTTGAATGCGGAATATCCAGATCGCTGGATAGGTAGAGGACACGATGCACCAGTGAACTGGCCGGCCCGCTCCCCTGATTTGACGCCCTGCGACTTCTTTCTATGGGGCGCTTTGAAGTCGAAAGTTTATGCAGCTCCAGTAAACACACGAGAGGAATTGTTGCAACGAATTAATCATGAAGCGGATTTATTGAAGAATGGTCCTGAAGTACTAGCCAGAGTTCAATCCAATTTCTTGAAACGAACTAATTTGTGTATTCAGGAAAATGGGCAACATTTCGAACAATTGATGCCTTAGCGATTTCCAAAAAAGTTTCGTTGTTTCTTTTAATTTAGCATTTGTTTTTCCTAAATAATCCATCGTTTCCACATTTCTATTGTTTTTATTATTCGTGTTTTACCGAGATATTAACTATTCCAGTGTTAGTGAAATTTTGAGCCATAATTTTATAAAATTTTTACGGGAAGCAAAGTAAAAACTGACAGTTTTGAGAATAAATTCTCCAAATGCCAAAATGACATTAGAAAAGCAAAGGCAACTAAGGTATTTCAATCAAGTAAAATTAGTAAGCCAAAATTGCAGAGACTCGGAAATTATTTTTTCAAGCTAATCCGTTGATTTTATCAAAATTTTCTAAGAGTAAGAAAAGTTTTCAAATTAGATAAGCTATCTACATAAAAAATATCGAGTGAATTACATCGACCACAAAAAAGTTCTGGACACTTTTCCCGTTACATCCTCAAGTTTGAGCAATTTCTATGATCTCTAAGGCTCTATGCTCCGCTCTCAAAAACGGCTATTATTGACAGTAACTCACCTGCCAAATATTGTAAAAGTCCTCCATCACGTTCTCAAGTTATACCAAAAAAACAAAATTATTTTTGCAACTTTGAAGCCCTCTACCGGCTAAACAAGACACTTGAGGCAAAAGTAAAAAGGCTCATCAAATTTTTTTCGAATCAAAGAATCTTCGGTTTTATTTTAGCCACGCAGTTCGAGGACACCCTGTATAGGTAGAACTTACAATTAGAACAATTTATTTAAAAGTCTTCAGTGAACAAATCAAGTACCTCGGCAACCAAATGTCGCATTAAAACGGCATTTCTCAAAATCGCGTATTTTAGTTCAAGATTTATAGCGATCCGATAAAGTAGAACCCAAGATATCGTACCGGATGTGTTTGTAGCCATCAATTCGCCATTTTGAATTTTTTTAACAAAACTTGGTTTAACGTAAAGAATAAAGCTAAACAAACTTAAGTTAAAAATATGTTACAACATTTTTAATTATACCGATATGGACAATTTAAGGAACTTAAAAGAGGGCCCGGCCCTCGAAAACTATATACCTTTCATACTACTAAGGCATCGCGAGCGAGCATAAGGATAGGTAGAGCATAAAACATGTAATATGCAAAAGGAACTCTGCTTTTTTCGGTTTTATTTATTTCAGGTAGATGAGAATTCGTCTACATGTGGGTATTACATAGCCTGGTGGTACTGAACTATGGTTCTTTTCCAGTCTCATTAGTGTATATTTGTGAAAAGAATTGAGAGAACTCATTAGATTAGACGCACCCAGTAAAGATAGATATGAAGTACTAATATTGATAATCTGAAGTAATTTTACGTACAAGATTAATCATTTCCTGATACACAATATAGCAATTGGAATCAATGTCTTTTTCGTTAATGTCGTAATTTCAAATTAAGATACGAAGAACATTTTCGCTTGTTTAGACTCAACAAAACTTACTCAACCTTTGCTAATCATTTTTTACAAACTGGTCATAATTTCCCTAATTTAGATAGCCTAAGCATCCTACTTAACCAAACCAGAGGTTTCAAATTGAATACATTAGAATCAATAGAGATTTATAAAGGTGTCAAAAACTCTAATAAAAATATCCTCAATGACCAGTTAGACCTATATCAAAGTGATCTTTTCATGTGTCTTCCAAACCGCTCTTAAAATAATTTTTAGAATATTAAATTATAATCACACTAATTCACAAATTGTTTACTATGTAATATTGTATTTTCCTAGGATCTACCTGTTTTGGAATTTCCGTTGATCCCTTAACCTCAACCTTACTTTACTCTAATCTATTTATACTCCAACTGTTTCATTGATTTCTTCATAATTTTTTATGTGTTTGATAACGACACTTCGGTGTTGAAACTATGGTTACTTTTTCACGTAATTATTAATAAAAGTGGCATAAAAACATAGTAGTTTTTCTTTCATATAATCAAAATGATCAATTACCATAAAGTAACGGCTTCCACCATCGATTTTTTGAAAGAAAACAAGTTTTGTCAGTAACCAAATTAGTTTTTGGCATGGTCATATCCTATGCTCACTTAGTTACAAGGTGAAACTTTCTTCATTTGCCATTATTTCATTCAAGTTTACAAAAAACTCAATTGATCCTATAAAAACTTCGTGCACAACAATTGGGGTGAAACATTAGTCAATGAAATAGGTAATTGTGTAATAAATACAAAAAATGTAATTGGTTGATACATAAAATTCATTGAAAGTCCATGTGAGGTGCAATTTCAATGCGACCAAAGATATTATCATGACGTTCCCCAAGAAATCGAACAAAATTAATTTGTAGGCAATAAAATTGTTTATGGTGGAATAAGAATTGATAATTTAACGATTATACCGGATGCATGACGGAATCGTTTTAGATTTGAGGTATAATTGAATGTTGGATGAATAATGCATGTGTCCTGGTCCAGCCGCATCTCTCCAGGGATAGTGTTAGTACCCCTACACATGGAATTGACCGTCAAATCTGCACGCCTAGCTGAGCGTGTTTGTTAAATGAACACCAACAGATAATGTGGGTAAGTTTTATTTCCATTATCAAACTGATTCGACGACAACGCTCCTTTCGAGTCGTCATAAAATATTTAGTTCCTTCATAATACTTACACGAACCGAAGGAGCAACTACAATATTCATTATGATGAGAAATTAAAAAGAAAACCATGCTATTGATTCAGCACCCACTGAATCGAATGAGTATATCTCTAGAATTGTTTGAAATTAAGTCAAGTCATTCTATCGATTCACCCTTTACTACGTTATTTGAAATTTTATTCATATTGAAAATTTAAATACTACTATGTTAATATCCCTTTTGAAAGTAATATTAACATGATAGTGTTTAATTTTACAAATCACTTGATTGGGTAGACATCAAAACCAGTGGGATTTAGAACAGAAGCAGTTTCGATTCCAATTTATGGCAATACAAATTATTAACTGTGAGGATTCCTGATCTCCAGATGCTCATGAAGTATCTGGTTTGTTACGTACTATGGTGCATCCAAAATCGACCTCATTACTTCATTGTATCCTCCGATACAATGACTATCAACGCTGGTATTCCACAGGGACCTGTCTTGGCACTAACTTTGTTTCTGCTCCATATGAACGATCAGTTGGAAGTGACCACCTGTCCTGTCCACAGCTACACGTCATACCGCTTTCTCATCTAGAGCCCCCACATCATCCAATGAAGCCAGAGGAGCGAGACATAGACAGGTTGACATAATTTAGTACAGTTTATTGCGATCAAAAATCAATCTTGCATCTTCTGATAATGTCAAGTACAACTACTCCGATGAAGGCTTTCATATGCATGCGGAATCACCACCACTAGCACCCTCTGATGGGATCATTATGTTTCTTACCAGCATATTGCCAACGTTCTCAGATGACGTCCTTCACGATCTGTACTCATCCTAGGACGTTCTGTTCCGCGGTGTCACCCATGAACACCTTCTTCAGACCACATGACAAAATATCTTAAAACAGTCACATTGCGGTATACGCGGTTGACATTTTCCCAAAGAGAAAATCCGGCCCCTCCCAAACCAACAATCTGGCGACGTTCAAAATTACTAAATGAACGATAATTTTGAATTTGTCTTACTCAAGACATAGTAGATAATGTTTACTGCAGAAATGTAAAAGCAGAACTGGCAAACATTTATTTAGTTTTAGTAAAAACTTACTCAAAACATGTACTTTGCTACAGGAAAATCCCAAACAATACCGAGATAGAATGAAATATTTTGCTGAAGCTTAATAATATTTTGGTTTTATCGAAGTACATCTTATGTGAGAATTTCATATAAATCTCTTAACTAGTACTAGGTGATGCGGTTTTTATTAAAATCAGTATATATGGAGGGATATAAGAGAATTAGAAACAAATGAATACATGTTGTCCGATAACAATGATAAGGTATTTTTAGTCCAGATCGATCAATAAAGTGACAAACCTATAGTTCCAGGCAGCAGTTCCGCTGTTCTCATAGAGCTTACCGCCCTACAACATGGTAAAAAGACCAAAATATCTGACGCCATCTATGAATAGATGTCCCACTAAGAAATCAAGCAATGTACCACATTGACGTTCTCGAACATTAGCAAAGTTATGTTGTAGGCCGATTATGACTACCTTCAACAGAGATCCTTCAGTAACGTTGCAAACTTGCTCGTTCCACTGATGAGTTTTATGAGAAGAGCGAAACAGCTGTCTGGAACTATAGGTTTGAGACTACTGATCGATCTAAACTAGAACGACCTTATCATATGACGGGATACATATTCCGATGTCTCGGATATTGATCTACTTTGGTACCTTCAGATTTTCAGACTGTATATGGGATGTTTCCTGAATAACTGAAAGTAAGAAAGACTATGCTGGTCATAACAGAAGATCTCAAACTTAAGCGTAGTAACAACGCAGTCTACTTGGAAGCATATCAACGATCTGCTGGGAGTGAACACCTGTCCTGTCCACAGCTTTGCAGATGATGGTACACTTCACGCCACTTTCTCATCCAGAGCCCCCACACCATCCAAAGCCAGATGTGCGAGACAGGGATAGGTTGACGCAATCAATGGATATCTGGCAAAGATTTTGAAATGGGGATCTCATAATCTAGTAGAGTTTAATGCAACCAAAACTCAAGCTTGCGTCTTCTCCAGGAAGACGGACACTACAATCCCTAATATGATGATGTCAGGTACAACTATTCTTATGAAGTCTTCCATAACAATGCTCGGGATCACCAACAACAGCACCCTCTCATGTGACGATTATGTGTCCATTGTGTAAACCGCTTCACAAAAACTTGGTTTTATATTCAGTGCTAAGACCTACTGTACATCCCAGCAGCTCCTCATAATCTCCAAAGCACAGATTCGACCTGTCCTGGAGTACTGTTTACATGTTTTGAGTTCGGCTCCCAAACATACACTGAAGCTCTTGAATTCTATCCTTAAGAGAGCTATTCGTTTGATTGATGATGTCACACTTACGTCATTGACCTCTCTAGAACATCGTATAAAGATGGGAGATCTCTTCCCTTTTCTATGGATATTTCCATGGTAAGTGTTCATCAGAAATATCGTCTGTTGTTCCACCAAAAGAGATTCCAGATAGGCGAGTAGACGAGCTCAAACTAGTCACCCCTTCACTGTCAAGCTCGAGACCTGCCGAATTTCTTCTAGCAGATTTCATTTTTTTATCGGACAGTGAAGTTGTGCAACTCTCTACCTAGTGAGGTCTTTCCCTATGCCTATAACCTCCAAACCTCCAAAAAAGAATACGAATGCCTATCTCCTCTCCCTACATTCCACTGCTGGCTCACACCATGTTTTTCGGACCCTCTCGTGTAGTCAAAGATTGGTATAAAAATTAAGCTACCTTGGTTAGAAGTAATCGTAATATGAAAATGATAATCATAATATGAAAAATTACGCAATATGCTACCAACTATCGATAATCGAAAAAAATATGTGGCAACAAAACAGTGGGATTTTAAAATATAATACTCAACAATTTTCTTCAAACCACATATTTTCGATTTAGAACAGAAGCAGATTTGATGCCAATTCATGGTAACACAAATTATTGTCTGTCAGCATCCCTGATGAAAAGAATCTCCAGATCCTCGTGAAGTATCTGGTTTGTTACGTATCATTGTGCATCCAAAAACGACCTTATTACTTCAGACTTTGGTCACAGATATCTCACTCCATGTGTTGATTGACGGAGTATCCTCCGATACAATGGCTATCAACGCTGGTGTTCCACAGGGACCTCTCTTGTCACCAACTTCAAATTTACTCTCATAAACTAAGCATTATCACATGATATCTCAGGTCACAGATTGAATTTCAAAATTTGAGCTTCTCCACGACCTGTATTAAGTCGATTATGTAAAAAGTAGCCGTGAGAAGCGGGATGTAGCATTGTCTAATTTTCGTGTGTGCCAAATTACTACGCTCGCTTCGCTTCAATGATTCCAATGAAGTTGGTAGAGACAAAATTACGCGAAACATCCTATATATTAGTATATATTTCAATTGTATACAAATTTAATACCCATATTTGGAAGGAGGATGATGAATTAATGTATGACGTAATGATCGTAGGGCCCTTTTTATTGGCATAATTCTTGGTAATAAATCAGACTTATCTTTTGCCACATTGTTACCTATTTAGAAATTGGATACTGCGTCAAGAACATAGAAATGAATACCTCTGCGTGATAAAATTAACGATGAGGAAAATTATGATGAATGATAAAATATGAAAGTTAGAGAACGGAAGTAGAGATTGTGTGAAAGCCCAGTTAAGCTAGGGTTTGTGTGTGTGCGAACGACCAAATACTGAAATGGTACTCTTGAGGCCGCAAATAATAAACGTGTTCGGGAAACTCAAGGATTTTATTTGCTGACTTGGTGGATAAGGAATTTTAACGAGCTGATACGTTGTCCTGACCCTTAAAAGAGATACAGGTTGTCCTTTTTTTATTCCTGCACCTCGATATTTTCTCCTTTATTGAAGATAACAAATATGGAAAGGAAATATATTAACATCCAGATAGATATTTATTTAAACCACTGTTATCATACTTGTAAATTGCAACTTTACTTCGATAGGCATTATTAAAAAAGCTGTGATCAATCGATCAGTGACTTTCCTCAGTTTTTTTCACAATTTCTCGCTTTCGGACACTTTTGCGAGTCAAATGTATGATTCTAGGAACATGTTACATTGATTAATTTATTTTTAATTTATTCTTTAATTACTTTAAATATTACATTTATTTTTACACACCTGCTGTCAGGTAAACTTTAAAATGATTCACGCATAACCCGTTGCATCAACAAATAATAAGTTTCAATTTTAATTAGAGAGATATCAATTACTGTAAAACTCAAGTTCTCAAAGGAAGAACTTTGTTTAATAAATAAGGGACCAAAGTATCTCCACATACTAAAAATTCCACCTTCCTAGAAACTAGTATTGTCGAAGTAGAATTAGGTTTAAAGAATATTGAAGTGAATAATTCCAAATTATCAAAATTAGAAACAGGTAAATCACTCTCTTTGTCTAATAAAAAACAATTCAGTAATACAGATGCATCTGAAGTCAAATCTATTAATCAGAAATTAAAAGAAAACAATTTAACCCTGACAAGGCAGACAAATCGAATATAATAATAATCATCCCTAAACAAGATTGCAACTAACCTTTTTCTATTAAAAACAAAACAATTCTTACAAAATATAGAAGCTCTATTGGTTATATAAACTTATTAGCAGTAAACTTTACGGACTTATTAAAAATTATAAATATAATGCCCCTATACGACCTGTAGTACCATACATCAATAGTCCAACACGAGACCTTTCAGTCAAATTGAATCAAAAATTCAAAAATTTTACTCATTTTAAACCCAAATTTAGTGTAAAAAACTCAATCGAATTGTCTGAACTAGTCAAAAAACACCATATACAAACTAATGGGTTTCTAGTTTGTTTTGGTATTTCCAACATGTTTTCAAAAATTACAACTACAGAATGTAAGTCTCTATTCAGCAACATTTTAGATAGATCACTTATTAGCCCTTTGATTCAAAATGAAATTGAATTGCGTTTGGCATATGCTTAAGTCAAAACTATTGTCAGTTAAATAATATATTTTATGTACAGAATTCAGGTCTTGCTATGGGTAACCCGTTCAGTCTACTTTTAGCAGACATTTTCATGTCTGATCTAGGGGACAAAATTATGAACTGTACATTAGCAAAAGATAAATTTTGGAATAGATACGTAGATGATGTACTTGCCTTCTTCAAATGCGCATCTAGACATTTGAATTCCGTTCTTTCATTTATTAACCAGCTTCATTCGAAAATTAAATTTACGTTGGAAACAGAAAAAGAAGGGATAATCCACTTGCTTTTAGGCTTAACACTAATACGTGACCATAATAGAATAAATTTCAACATTTACAATAACCACTATTCCTAATTCATAATTTAGTCCCCCATAGCTATAAATCAGCAGCATATCAGCCAATGATACATATAACATTTTCTTCTTAGATTAAATTTGTCTTTACTTGTCGAATTTATTTGAGCATTGATCCCTGCGACATTCAGCATTGAGAAAAAATTAATTTCACACAATCAGTCGTATAGATCTGAGAGATCGATTAATTATGGCACTGCCTGAGCGATCAGGTGTGCCCCATGGAGGGTTAACGCAAGAAATGAACAAATAGTCGCATTTATCACCCAAAAGTAGTATTGCTGCGACCTTAAACAAATAGGTATACCCCTGCAGATTGAGCTACACCATAGTCTTGTTCGTAGATTACTGAACGTTCATTAGAGTCAGCAAAAAAAAAACCTAGCTGAGAAACTTCAGCAAATAACGTTGGACAATAGTTACGAACAATCTTTGATCAATAATTTAATTTCAAAACAAAAACGGAAATTGAAACGCAACCAACTAACCAAATAGAGTCACTACCTTCAAATAGTTCAATAACATTCAAAAGTTTCACTTATCATCCGTCAGTAATTAATTAATTCTATAATTTGTTTTCTAAATTTGCAATACAACTAGCCCAAAACCGTTCAGGAAACACCTTTGATAAATTTTCCGACTTCGACAAATCCGGGATTTACAAAATCGACTGAGTCGTGTTCAAAATAAGATGTGGTCAAACTAGAAGGAATATGTTAATTCGGTATAAGAAACTTTTTGCCCACATAAAGAAAAGTAATGCTGGAAAATCAGAGAAAGACGAACATATTTTGAGAACAGGTCACACCATTCCTCAACAAAGTTTATCACTTTTAAAACACAAATGTATGAACAGAAAAGCAATTTATTAAATTCCCATTCATCGCCAGCTGAGGGTAACCCGTTGTTTACATTATTATCCCCAAATAGTATTAAACAGGCACATTTTGATTTATAATTTAGTTCACTCTGATGATGGCTAATTGGTATTCTTACCCAGTTTTTAGTGGATAAGGGTGGTTATTTCTTGTTTATAGTGAACAATGGCATTGTTTGATGATGTATTCCCCTTGGAGAAAGTTGATAATTTGAAACAGTTTTCTTCTCCATTTATAAATCAATATATCTTTCCACATGTCATTAAGCTGTAGGCAACCTGCTAGTCATGTGATTTGGGCATAAAATACAGATTATAATAGTATATAGATAAGCTTACGAAGTATATTCGGTAGCCAACGGTAAAATTTTCGGTTGGGCGTACAGACAAATATACCCTAACGATTTATTCCAGAATGTATCTACTACATTAAATTCAATTTTCGAAACATTTTGATTTTCGAAATTTTCCAATGAATTATCGGATTAGCAGCTATTAGTCCAGTAAATGAAGCATTTGATTCGGCAATTTTTTGCTCATGAACCGATTTTGACGTTTAAGGGCTTGTTTGATTCGTTATGGTCCCTAGATCAAAGATGGACACTTTTGATTTCTGACAAATTGTTTATATTGTTAATAAACAATAAATAGTGTTAAATAATGGCTTCATCCAGAACGATCTTTAAAAAATTGAAAACTGCAGTTTTTATTGTTTTTAATCATCTAAATGTTGATTTTCATATGCCTAATCGGTAAACAAAGTGCTCTTAATGATCTAATTTGTTGATAAACTAATTGTTTATTAACAAATGCTCGAGAAAATCAAAGTTACCTAAATGTTCGATATTGGACTCGTTTTCGGATATTTTTTTACTCAATAATCGCAATTTTGAATGCGAAATTACAATTAACCATTAATATAATTTATTTATTAACAAATTGTTAATTAACAATTGCTCAAAAAAATAAAAGTTATCGATATTACAGTTGTTTTCGGATATTTTTGAGTCAATAATCATGATTTCAGGTTTTTTGTTCGAGCATTTGTAGAATTAATTTCAGTTTTATATTAAGAAACATTATTTTTTTATTAAAAAATATAAAAAAACGACTGTAATATCGCACATTAAGATAAAATTCATTTTTTCGAGCATTTATTAATTAACAAACTCTATTAACAATTAATTCAAGTTACACATTCAAAATCATGATTCTTGACTCAAAAATTTCCGAAAACGACAGTAATATCGAGCATTTAGATAACATTCATTTTGTTGAGCATAAATTAATAAACAAATTATATTAACAATTAATTGGAGATTCACATTAAAAATCATGATTATTAAAAAATATCCGAAAACAACTGTAATATCGATAACTTATATTTTTTGAGCAATTGTTAATTAACAATTTGTTAATCAGTAAATTATCTTAATCGTTAATTGTAATTTCGCATTCAAAATTGCGATTATTGAGTAAAAAATATCCGAAACCGAGTCCAATATCGAACATTTAGATAATTTTGATTTTTTCAAGCATTTGTTAATTAACAAATGATATTAACAATAAATTTTATTTTTACATGCGAAATCATGATTATTGACTCAAAAATATCCGAAAACAACTGTAATATCGATAACTTTTATTTTTTTGAGCAATTGTTAATTAACAATTTGTTAATAAATAAATTATATTAATGGTTAATTGTAATTTCGCATTCAAAATTGCGATTATTGAGTAAAAAATATCCGAAAACGAGTCCAATATCGAACATTTAGGTAACTTTGATTTTCTCGAGCATTTGTTAATAAACAATTAGTTTATCAACAAATTAGATCATTAAGAGCACTTTGTTCACCGATTAGGCATATGAAAATCAACATTTAGATGATTAAAAACAATAAAAACTGCAGTTTTCAATTTTTTAAAGATCGTTCTGGATGAAGCCATTATTTAACACTATTTATTGTTTATTAACAATATAAACAATTTGTCAGAAATCAAAAGTGTCCATCTTCGATCTAGGGATCATAACGAATCAAACAAGCCCTTAAACGTCAAAATCGGTTAATGAGCAAAAAATCGCCGAAGTTGGGTCGATTTTGGGCTTCATTTACTGGACTATATTGTGTATGTACACATGTATCAAATTTAACAGTATCCGATGATTTCGATAGAGACAAGTACAGAGCGTATCGTGGTGGTTGAGGTATCTTTCCAAATGAGTTAGACTGTAGATGTGCCAAAAACTCTAACAACTGAAAAAAGTTATGTCTTTTGGCCTAGGATAGACCATTGAAAATTAGGTAAAAGAGCACAATTGTCAATACTGAGATGCACGGCGGGTGTCGGACCGCTAGGTCGCCGTAACTCGATGTACGCCTAACTGTCAACACTCAGATGCATGGTGACTGTAATTATCACTGGGCGGTTAGTAGGCCGAGTCGGTCTAGTTTTCATAATTATTACGACTCACAAACAGACTAGCACACCGACATGGTGTTAGTTTGAATCAGTAAGTCATTCCATTCACGAATATAATGCCACATACATTTCGAGCAATAATAATTATTCTAGTGACGAAGAGGTAACACACAAAGTTGAACATCTTCATCTACAGGCTTGCCCTTCAAACTAACAGTAGTTCCTCCTGACCTCCTCCATTAAACATAACAGAATAAAATTGCTATTCGGAACGTTCATATAAAAGAAGGCATTGAATCAAATCGTAAAACTAATCAAGCGGATAAAAAGGAAACACTCCCTTCATGCCGTGTCTCTTGCGTATCTATTCAGGAAATGAAAGACCCTGTGATTACTGAAAAAATCTGTCAGTCTTGTTAGGTGAGCAGTTAGTTAGAGTGGATGTGGATTATGGGAAACGCCATGTTAGTTATCGGTATTTCTTTAGACTGCGTCTTCCTCTATAGTAAGAGAATACTTCCTCATTCCTTCATTACCTTGAAATATTTCAATGATGTAACTTCTATCGTCATTCAAGTACTAGATTTTTTTCATTAAAAATTTTAATCAATGACAATCACCTAGACAAGAGAACCTCGTTGTTTAAATGAAACTGGAGCAGAACCATCAGCTCAGAATTCGACACCATAGAGAGAAGATTATGTATGATATGAACAGATAATGAATGCATTTCTCTGATACTTTCTGAAAGCAATATTTTTGTATTTTGATCACCTTGCTCCATGCATCAGTTTCAAACCATTAGACAAATGAAGTGTGCTGGCTTGATGTAGATGTAGTGTGTGAGGATATCTTGATAGACTCACATGCCTCTAAGAATGACGTTTATGCTTTGGTCATAGATGGATTGTCCAAAGAAGTAAAACAATAAAATCAGAATCGACAATTTGCATGTTTCCACTACCACCAAGATAAACACAAAAAGAAATTTGCATGTATTTGCATTATTTTATTCCACACGTTAGGCGCGTGCATTAATAACGCTCAAAACTATGTTCCGGGGAACGTTCTGAAGTGTAGCGATTTCAAGTATCATTCGGATGACTACATAGTCCAGTCATTATAGGAGATTTTCATCGAAATTTTTGGGTACAGCTCAATTTTTGTACCAAAGTGTAGGTTTTGGTATCTGAAAACATGTGTCACTGACGCGCCTGCGCGCGCATATTAGCATTCGTCAGAATAGATATATATATACGTTTTTTGCCATTTTTTGCACAAAATGGAGAATATATCCAAATGTATGCATTTTATCGAAAAAATGAAAAGGAGTAAAGTTGTTCAGAATTAAATTTCCTATAAAAATGTATTATTTGATTTTCCGATTTTCTTCGCAGTTTTCCCGGGCGCGGGAAATTAATTTTCCCATGATTTTCAACGTTAGTTTCTCTTTTTATTTTCATTTTACCATTCAAACAATATTATGAAATTGTGAAACGTTTTTTTTAGTATTTTATGTTATTTAAGAAAGACACGTGTGCTTGCATTTTTTGTTTCAGCCTCATGATGGAAAATTCGTGGAAAATTTTATCAACACAATAGTGCTTTTCTATGCAAAATCCTATTTTGAACAACTTTTGTTTGGATCATTTTTTCATATAACGCTCCGATTTTGAGAAAAATTGACTTTGTCGATACGTCTGTTTTTCATTTTGAAAATGACTGGAAAATCGGGAAATCGAATAGTGTGTACTTATAGGAAATTTAATTCTAAGCAACTTTTTCTCTATTGATTTTTTCGCTAAAATGCACTATATAAGCTCCAGAACTGTTTTTTAAATTTTTTGTTATATATAAAATACGACTTATACGTGTATTTTTTTGTTTAAGGCTTTGAAATGGGAAATTCGCGGAAAATTTTGGAATCAGAATAGTGCTTTCCTATGCAAAATGACATTCTGAACAACTTTTGTTTGAAACTTTTTTTGATAGAACGCTTCTGTTTCGAGAAAATTCGATTTTACTGAAAAATATATATATATGCATTTTATTTTCACGCGCCCGGGAAAACTGCGAAGAAAATCGGAAAATCAAATAATGCATTTTTATAGGAAATTTAATTCTGAACAACTTTACTCCTCTTCATTTTTTCGATAAAATGCATACATTTGGATATATTCTCCATTTTGTGCAAAAAATGGCAAAAAAACGTATATATACAGGGTGTCCCAATATTGCTGGGACACAGAGCTACCACGTATTCTAGAGGTCAAAATAAGTCGATTGAGCCCAATTTACCTGTATACCAAAATGTACCGTTTGTCCGTGAGAAGAGTTCAAAGTTTACTAAAAAAAATACATTTTTGTATGTTGTTCCGAAGTGCTTTATACAAATTTAATGAAATTTGGTAAATGTGTATTCTAGATGATTAGCTTACTTTTAGTAATCAAAAAAACCCAAAGAAAATTGTAGAGGGGTTGGAACCACCCTCACCCCTTGGCATTTTTTCCCCCATTTTTGTAGGGGTGGGAATACGGTTTTAAGACTTTTTTATCTGGAAGGCCTACTCATTATCTTCATTTTCTTACTCTTGTAAAAACTCCGTATTTTGCGTAGTTTTCAAGAAAAAAAATGTTTTCGCAAACACTGATAACCGATTTTCGGGTATAGGTTTAATAAAATTATTAGACACAAATTACACAATACATTTACACAAGACAAACAATAATTTTTATAACAAGTGTTCAATGTGACCTCCACCTTCATTAATACAGAGGTCAATTCGACGTAAAAAATTGAAATGCACTCTTCTTAAAACATCGTCATTTTCTCGTAGCGCATTTACAGCATTTTGAATTCTATTCCACAGTTGTTCGATGTTATTTATTTGAACCTCGTACACTTGTCTTTTTAATTCTCCCCAGATGAAGAAGTCACAAGGGTTTAAATCTGGAGACCGCGGAGGCCATTGAATGGGTGCTTCTTGTCCCCTACCTATCCACCTGCCACCAAATTGTTCACCAAGATATTCTCTTACTGCACGTGCAAAATGAGGTGGTGCACCATCATGCATGAAGAACGTATTTCTACGCAAGTTAAGAGGCAAGTCTTCTAATAATTCTGGCAAATTTTGTTGAAGGAAACGGAGGTAACTATCGCCATTCAGACGATCAGGTAATCGTAACGGTCCGACTATAAATTCGCCAATAATTCCGACCCAGACATTAATTTTAAATTCACGTTGATAATGTCTACTTTTAATGGCATGTGGATTTTCATCTGCATAAACATGATCGTTGTGTAGGTTTGTCATACCGCGACGTGTAAAACAAGACTCATCAGTAAACAAGATCTTAGTATGGAATCCGTTGTCGACTACTCTGCGCTCCCGAATAGTTTGTAAAAAACTTAAACGTAATTCGTAGTCAGGTGGCAACAATTCTTGCACTGGCTGGATGTGAAATGGCCGAATTAATTGATCTCTAATGATTCGACTTACAGTGCTTTTTGGAATTCCAGCTTCTCGTTGCAATCTTCTAGTACTGGTATTAGGATTGTTATCAATCATTTGAAGAACAGCTTCTTCCGCAATAGGTGTTCGAGCTTGTCGAGGTCTTCCAGCGTTAACTCTTACTGGGGTCAACCTCCCCGTTTCTCGAAGACGTCTTTCGATTCGGGCAAAAGTTTTATGGTTTGGAATTCTCCGGTTTGGATACCTCTCTTGATACACGCGAACACTTTCGCGGCAGTTACCTTGACAATATCCAAGAACTAATAACATGTCGGTCTGTTCATTAAAAGGAAAATTCATAATTGTGGGACGTCAAAGGAACAGCAACAACAGCAATAACAATTAAACAAAAACAGTGATGACAATAAGAAATAATAAAAAAACAAGCAAAAGAGAACAAATAACTGACACATTTACTGTTAACAATAAACTATGTTTCCTGTCAAAATCATAACATTTGGTTTTGTCTTTGTGTCCGCGGCCAACTAAATTTTGTATTACAATTTTATTAAACCTATACCCGAAAATCGGTTATCAGTGTTTGCGAAAACATTTTTTTTCTTGAAAACTACGCAAAATACGGAGTTTTTACAAGAGTAAGAAAATGAAGATAATGAGTAGGCCTTCCAGATAAAAAAGTATTAAAACCGTATTCCCACCCCTACAAAAATGGGGGAAAAAATGCCAAGGGGTGAGGGTGGTTCCAACCCCTCTACAATTTTCTTTGGGTTTTTTTGATTACTAAAAGTAAGCTAATCATCTAGAATACACATTTACCAAATTTCATTAAATTTGTATAAAGCACTTCGGAACAACATACAAAAATGTATTTTTTTTAGTAAACTTTGAACTCTTCTCACGGACAAACGGTACATTTTGGTATACAGGTAAATTGGGCTCAATCGACTTATTTTGACCTCTAGAATACGTGGTAGCTCTGTGTCCCAGCAATATTGGGACACCCTGTATATATCTATTCTGACGAATGCTAATATGCGCGCGCAGGCGCGTCAGTGACACATGTTTTCAGATACCAAAACCTACACTTTGGTACAAAAATTGAGCTGTACCCAAAAATTTCGATTATTTGCTCAAAGATCTCCTATAATGACTGGACTAACAATTATCTTCGCCATAAGCGCTTATACCTTCGTTTTGGGGCACGAATCGTATCTCCAGTAAACGTCTTGCCTTCAAAGTGTACAGTGTGTGAATTCAATTCGAAGACGTGAAGTCTGAAGTGACTCTTTGAATTGACGTTACTAGGCCATGATGAGAAAATCCAGGTATTTATGTAGGATTAATCAACTTTGTAGCTGAATTAGACGATGTGCTTGCAATACATATGAAAGGTTCGGGTTCGGTGCTTAAAGTTAAAGGCGTCTCAAAAACTATTCAAAACGAATTGCTAGATGCAATGTTGCAAATTTACATGCAAGAAATATTAAAAGAAATTAAATTTCATTGCTTTGGAGGCCGATGAAACTACAGACACCTCTAATCATTAGCAAATGGTTATTATTCGATACGTGTTTAATGGACAAATTTTTGAACGCTTTTGGTCTTATTTTAAGCCGGGTGAACATAATGCTGATGCAAAAACATTGCTGAATGAATTGCAAACTATTATAAGTTAGGATGGGGCGTCCGTGATGAGTGGTAAGACAGATGAAGTCTAAGCCAGTATCAAAAGAACATTATATTCATTGTAACGCGCATCAATTTAATTTAATTATTGACCGAGCGGCACAGGGCAATAAAAAATTAAAAATTTTCTTTGCAAATTTGCAGTTTCAAGCTTTTTTCTCGATCGCCAAAACGAACGATAATTCTTGATGAAATAGTAGATTACCACGCCCTGTTCCTACACGCTGAATTGTCAAAAATCGAACTGTGATAAATTATTTGAACACCAGAATTTTTTCAAAGAATGTTCAGACAAAATTATTGATGAAGATTCAGTTAATATTAATGAAGTTAAGTGGTTTATTGGAACATTTAAATTGTCCGAAATTTCTCTACTGGTGGAAAATATTTCATTTCATCATGACACATGTTGAAATATTATTCAATCAGACTCAAATGCGCGGGGTTGACAGTGCTCAAATGCAAAAGGCAATTGAACAATTCCAACAGCAAGAACCTGCTAGGAAAAGACAAAAACGATAGCGGGAAATAACAGAGCTGCTATTGCAAAGGAAGTATGTGACACCATTTTAAGCCAAATTAGCGACCGATTTGATTAAGGGGTTACTTTAGTGCAGCATAATTATTCGATTCACAAAATTTTAAAACTTATAGACATTTTGAAGAAACTGTGAAATATTATATATTGGACAGTGCAAAATTAAAAAGTGAACTTTCATCAATTTATGAGCGCGATGACTTGTTCGACGTAGATGGTATTTTGCCGCTTTTAGTGTTCATAACAGACAGCAATCTAAAAAAGGTTTTGACGGAAACATACAAACTGTTGGATATTATTTGTACAACGCCCATTTCGACAGCACAATGCGAACGATGTTTTTCCACTCTCAAACGCATTAAAATTTCTCTGAGAATCACAATGTCAGAAGATCGACTGAACGCATTGGCGGTTCTATCAATAGAAAAGAAGTCCGTCCAGTCTATCCAGGGTTTTGACGTTTTTTCCAGTATGAACAATAGGAGAATGAATTTTATGTACAAAAAATAGGTAATTTTTGTCTTGCGCACGCCCTCTTTCATAACTCACGAACCGCCACTGCTTTTCTCATACGTTATATTCTGTTTCACTTAAATATTATTATAATCTTCAGAATCGGAAAAACTTATAACTTTAGAACTACTTTAAGTTCATTATAAAATGGGTTGAGTAGTTAAAAGTATTTAACCAAATCCAACTTTACCAACATTAACGAGTGATCAATTGACCACCAGTGGCGGCTCCTCGAAGGAGGCTAAGGAGGCTCAGCCTCCTCACCAATTTATCTTAATGATCATTCTCCATTTTATTTCCTGTTTCTCTGATAATTCTTTGAATTTTACAATTAATTCCCCGTTCTCAGTAGTTATTTTGAATCTGGCAACAGTGGCCAGAGGCTAGATTCTCTATATATCTCACGCTAAATACGTGTGGTCAACACAGTTGCCGTTTTCCAAGCAGTTCAATTGCCAGATAGAGTAAAAGAGCGAATACGGCAACACCCTATGTAGGCTAGCTTCTCGTACGGAATCGTCGGTCGAATGAAATACGATTACTTGCTACCGCCCTTCCGCTAGAAGAATGCGACACGTGTCGTGTTCCGTTAGTTCTTGTTTTTGTACCGCGAGGCGAAGTAAGGTTAAGTAGTTAAGTTATAATTTATCTAATCGGTGAACGTTAAAATGATGAGTGACTTAGTTGCTGGGTTCTTAGAAAATCCATTTAGTGGAATAACTTATGATAGAAAAGTGTTTTGTTAAAAATAAACGGCCTTTACCGGATTTGAAAGGATTAGTGGTGACGATGACAGGTATGTTTCAAAATCGAAATACACAATAAATTATATTGCTTGCTATTTACATCTGATACAACTTCATGTTGGGGGCACTCGGGTTATGATGATTTGAAAAATTTAGCTCGTGGTATAGACAGACATGAAAAATCGCAGGAACATATTACATCGAGTATTAAGTTTAAATTAACTGGTAAACAGAATATTGTTAAAGGAGGAAAACATATAATTTGGTAGACAAGAAACTACATTATAAACAACTTTTTTTATGAAATTTTAGATACTATTAAAGGTCAAATTGAGATTCGATTTTCCGATTTACATGAATTGAAGTTTTTCGACTTGACGAATAGAAGATTTTTCGAATCTTTTTCAAAAGAGTTTCCCAATACACTTTTAGATAACTTAGTTCTAAAATATAAATTTTTTGATAAAATAGCACTGCACAATGAATTATGGGTTATATACCTACTAGGATAAAGATATTTTAGGCCAGTACGACATTCACGTCGATATGATAAAATATATGATAGACAATGATTTGCAACAAGTTTTACCTCAGTTTTATAAACTACTTTGTTTGACAGTCATCATTCCTGTCACGTCGGCATCGGTGGAGAGATCATTTTCTACTCTCAAACGAATTAAAACTTACATGCGAAATACAATGGGCCAAAATCGTTTATACAATGTTAGTTTGATATCTATTGAAAAAGATTTAGTAAAACACTTAAAAAAAATGAAAAATATCAAAAATCCAAAGAAAAAAAAACGAACAAAATAATTTTTTGCCAAAAGAAACTCTACACCTCCACGTTGGTTCTTGCTTGGCACTGAAGTAGCTGGTACGGTCGCAGTGCAAAGGTAAAATTTATTGGCTGAATAGAGTATATTTTTACAAGTTTTATGTCCAGCCTCCTCTCTTAAAAAGTTCACGAGCCGCCACTGTTGATCACAGCTTCTTATAATTAGTAGTTATTTTTTTAATCTCCTTCGAATTTTTTCAACAACTCTATGAATAAATTTGCAGAAGAAACAGATTTTTTTAGCATCTCGTAGTTTAACATAACACCATGTTATCTGGAGCAGATGACGGATAGATGAAAGTTGGAAATGTTTCCCTTCCATTGTCATTTCATGAATAATGACTTAAGCAAAGTTGATAAATATGCATGAGTGAAATGAGTAACTACTAAATAGCGAAAATTGAATGTCTTCGAATGCAGTTCATGGGTTAAGAGGGACCACACGCACTCTCCTGTATACGAGAAACTCACCTGACCACCTGGAACATTTTCACTGGGTCTGAGTATACACTAGCATTTTCATCGCCCAATCCACTTTCAATGAACAGTGATATATTTGTCACTACATTCTAATTAGTAATGAAGGATTCGTCACAGGTACTACTGAAACCCAAAAAGAATCAAAGTAAAATTTAAGAAATGAATTTGGAAAGTACAAGTAATTATGCATTAAATTTTGAACCATATCACGCGCAGATTGATACTCCCCATTGGTAGATTATTAGGGGTTGGTGGTTAGAGTGGCTAGATAGTGGGAAATGCTATTGGATAACGGCTGGAATTGAAGTTTAAACACAACCCCACAACGGTATTTAAGGCGGAGCTACACGAGGGTGCTTTACCGTTCCTAGACATTTAGTCATTTCCTATTTAAGGGTCGTACAAGTAACACCTAACAGTGTCTTTTGTGTTGTTGAACGTGCCACGTGTTTAAATACTGTGTTAATGAGAAATTAGGGAAACTCACTATCTACTGATAAAAAGATTCATCAAATAGGTAAGATTGACACATGACTTCAAATTCTTTTGATAGAAATATGAATCACATCGAAAATCTGTTTTAAGTTTATAATATAATTCAATTTATTTTTTTTTATCCCAGCGCAAATATTCAATTGGCCGAGATAAGGCGTTTTCGGAGCGTTTACTGGGAGGCGGCAGAAAATGTCAGTTTCGCCATATTTGGTTCTACAATCTATTTTTTTACAGCCCCTCTACCCTGAATTAAAATAAACCGGGATAACTTTTACTATTGATCATCGCGATATTGGTGTTGTGCTCAGGCAAAAATACAGTATTTGAAAATGCTCCGATCAGAATAAAATTCATTATAAATTGATATTTGATTCATAAAAATATTTTTTTGATGATTTAAAGTTAAATGTAACATATGATGAATAATTAATACCAATCTGAATTGTATTAAATTAGAAAATTGATATTAGAACTTGTACATTCAATCTAAAATTATTCGTCACGTATTCTATACAAACAAAATATAATTGCTAATTAATCAAGCATAAATTCAAGTCTATTGGTGAAGAAAAAATAATAATTCCAAAATAAATAAGTTCGTTATTCAAGGATAAAATGAATTGCTGCAATGTAATATAGATGAAAATTGTTCTAAACACTGATGCATGGCAAGGCAGGGAAGAACACAAAATTGCCGTTTGTTGAGCAATTCCTCGACAAAATATGTGATATAATACTATATGGAAAAAATATTGGAAGTATAATTCATGACGGTAAATATGATTCTATCAAACGAAATATGGAACCCAACATTTATAACTTTATAAAAGAGTAAGATAGTATGTTTTTCATTAAGCCTCATGGAAAATAGTAAAATTGGCAATCGGACTAGGATCCCGTCAGTCCGTGCCAAAATACTATGATGCGGTGGTGGTAGTGGAGTCCTATTGGTACGATGAGCGTATAAATTGAAATGAACTCCTCTCGCTTCTGTTAGCAAAATAGCTTTCGACCACTTCGGCGAGTCAAATGTCTGATTGTAGGAAAGGATTTTATTGTAGGAACATAAAATATGTTGGAAATAATTAAAAAATTATTAATGAAAGACGTTAAATTATACTCGGTGTTACGTTGAATTATTATTCGAATAGTCTACATAATGTATTTTAGCACTTTATGTTTTATACTGACATCATGTTAAGTTGTGTTTCGAAATTATTGACACTATAATATAGTCTTGTTTTATACTGACACCTGCTGTCACATGAACTGCCAAAATTTACCACAAAGTAAACGCGTAACATAGACTATAATTTCATTCGAAAAACTGGAGATGAATGTTAAAAATACCACTTGAAGCATGGCTGCTTTACCCAAAAACAATGAAGTTCCTTTTTTCAACAAATTTCGAAACCATACGATCAATAGGAACGGCGCAATCGTCTACACTGTCATTTGAAAAATATCAGATATGGTCAAATCGGATATATCCGCGAAAATTCGGAATAATTTTTTTTGGACCCCTTGTAATACTTACACTACCAATAGTGAGAAAAGCAAAAATGTATGCTTGAATCCCCTATTTACAGCATTTAAATTAATACATCTTGTTTGCCCTAATACTAGACAATCACTAAAGCTAAGCTTATAAATCTTGAATTTCCCAATTTTGATTTTGTGTTATTAACAGACTAAATTGAAATTTTTCTGACCAAACATAGCTGAATAATGTGGGATGCTCACAAATATAACATGAGATGAATGAATTTATAATATCATACCTATGTGTCAGATTAATATTAAATTTTTGAAAATAGAGCTTTTACCTAGCAGTTGTGGCTTACTACCTTGCTGAAAAAGGGAAAACCTGGGTAGACAGGAGGTTTCTAAATTTTTGCGACAATTACCAGGACGAGAAATTTCGACAGAAAGAAAGTTCACATGAACGAGCGTCAAAAAACGGTGAATCTTTGCAAATATTGCTTTTTGTAAATACGCGTTTTCATCCAAATTTTGAAGCAAATCATTCAGACCTTTTTGTACGGCAAATCATAACCTTAATAATCAATACCTTTCTTGTGTACGAGCGCAACGTGAAAAGTTCCTGAAAAATGAAATAGATGGCACCACAATCGAAAATCCCATGTGACATTTTTAACTAGGACGGTTTAAAATTTTCTGACTGATACGTCATTCAGTTCTGTTTTGACACTCATAGAAAGCAAGCAACTTCGAAGATTTTTGAAAGCATGAAGAGTGAATTTCGAGTCTTGATTGAACATTATTTGTTGCGTGGAAAAAACATTACGCAAACCAAAGCATCGCTTGTTAAACATAATGGAGACTCCTCACTATCGATTAGAACGATTCTCAAGTGGTTTACTGATTTTCGTTGTGGTAGTAAGACCACAAAGGACGGCGAACGCTCTGGTCGTCCAATTGAGGTTACAACGCCGAAAATCGTCCATAAAATCCATGGTATGATATTGGACTAACGGCGAATTAGTGCACGACATTGCTGAGGCAATAGGCAACTCAACCGAATGGGTATACGGAACATTTTGCATAATTTTTAATATGAGAAAGCTATCTGCCAGATGGGTGCCGCATTTGCTCTCTGTTGACAAAAAGCGCGACCGTGTGACAACTTCAAAGGAGTGTTTGGCGATGTTCAAGCGCGATAAGAAGGACTTGTGGCGTCGTTTCGTAACCGTGGACGGAACATGAATCAATCATAATACACCAGAGACCAAAAAGCAGTCGAAACAGTGAACTCGTCCTGGCGAATCAAAACCGAAAAGACCAAAGTCGGTTTATCGGCCGACAAAGTCATGGCGACAGTTTTTTGGGATGCACACGGTATCGACCATATCGATTACCTTGAAAAGGACAAAACTATCACCGGTGTATATTATGCAGAGTCGTTGGATCGATTCGACGCTGATTTGAATTCAAGAAATTGGTTCGTCATCCACCATATTCTACAGATTTGGCTCCCTGCGATTTTTATTTCCAAACTCGGCGGTAAGAGATTCGCCTCCAATTATGGGGTCATCGCTGAAGCAAACGCCTATTTTGGGGGATTGCCGAAATTGTATTATTTGGAACGGATCGAAAAATTAGAAAAACGTTGGACGAAATGTATCGGACTACAAGGAGATTGTGTTGAGAAAAAATAAGTCATTCTTCAATTTTTCAGGGACTTTTCACCTTGCCCTCGTACATTCAGTCAGCACAGAATCTAATTATTGAAAAATTTGAGTCATTGAAAGATATGACGATAAAAAGAATGGTCCTCCCTGTGGTGAAATTTCAATTTTGTCAATACTGCACAAAAATAGCATTCAATATTATCAGAACTCATCTTAAATATGATAACAAAAAATTATCGCGTTCCTGAATAAAAAAATTATCAATATTTTGGCGCCATCCTTAGTTTAAAGTCAGATAATTTTCAAATCAATTTTACTCGAAAATAAAGAGACCTATCGGAACAAAACTGAGTAACGTTTTTGCCAAGATTTAAAAGCAAAATCATGAAAAAATTAAGTATAAAAAATCCCCCCTATCTAGCCGTTCCTGATGAGCTGTTGAACTTATATTTTTGTTTGCAGACATCGTTGAAGAATCCTGTATGTATTTACCATTTTAAATTTCCTAATCTCATCTTGAACAGTTTCGATGATATTTACAAAAATCGATCTTCACCGTTCCCCCTCTAGAGGGTTGTTGTAGGGTATGAACTTTTTCTTTCCGAGGAATCTCCCCGTTCCCCCTCTAGAGGGTTGTTGTAGGGTATGAACTTTTTCTTTCCGAGGAATCTCCTCCTAAATTTTGTCGCATGAATTGAGAAACACCTGTATGAACGTAAGGAATATAGAAATGAGCGTTTATTATGATGTACTACAACCATAAATGAATGTTCAAATCATCAGTACCTTGAAAATAATAAATGATGGAAATTTATTCTCAAGCTCGAAGATTTTGGCAGTTGCAAACTGTTAGCAATTTAATCGAATTTAGTATTTAACATTAACCAATTGACGTAAAAATGGCAATTCAAAAGTGTTTTCTTACAGCATGGATGTTACGAAACCACATTCTCCAGGTTTGTCAAAGAAAGAAATGAATCCAAAACCGAACCAGGTATGAATCATGCTCACGAGATGTGAATACTACTATTAAACCATTCATGAATTGCAGGTTGGAACGGTTGTACTTTATGGAGTTCCTATCGTATCACTGGTGATAGAGAATCAGGAGAGATTATGCTTGGCTCAAATTTCCAATACCTTGTTGAAACAATTCAGTTACAACGAAATTCACAATAGGAGAGTGGCCTTAGGTATTTAGTAATTGTTACTTGTAATCTGATCATAAACTCCAATTTTCTGAATGCGGTATCTGAGAATTGTGTCGAATCGATATCTTGAGGTTTGCTCGAAGACCTGGACTGACTAACGTCATTCCATGCATTTTGTTGTATAACCCCGCTTGGAACAACAAATGAAATCATTCAAATTGCGTAATTTATGATCAGTTCTTTGAGTCGTTGTCTTCTCTGATGGAAAATTCTGTTATGGTTATTTTTTTAAGGGATCACCTGTGTACAATGTACCCCAGTGCAATTGGAAATTCTGCGGCGAGCTGGAGCAATGCCTGTATCTTCAAGAAGATGTGGAATGATAACCCGAAGAGAAGCGGAGCGTTTATGCAAGAGTTTTCTAGGAGATAACGCTCCTCCCAGACTTCCTGAAGACTTCGCCTTCGTGGTACATCATGAATGCGCATGGGGGTGCGACGGCTCTTTTCTACCGTCGCGTTATAATTCTTCTCGAGCAAAATGTATAAAGTGTTCCGTGTGCGGATTATTCTTCTCCCCTAACAAGTTCATATTCCATTCTCATCGTATTACCCCAAACGATAAGTATGTGCAACCAGACGCGGCCAATTTTAATTCTTGGCGTCGGCATATGAAGTTGAGTGGATCTCCTCCAGAAGAAATCACACATGCTTGGGAAGACGTAAAAGCAATGTTTAACGGCGGTACTCGGAAAAGATTATTAGCAAACTCTTTGGCTGACCGTCCCTCGAAGCAATCCAAAATTGAGCCTCAACCTCAACCCATAATTCCTTCCCCTAGAATCCCCAATTGTCAGGAGATTTCCTTGCCAATTTCCAGAGTCGCCATGGATTTCATCTATCACAAACCGTTGTCCTTCGCGTCTTATTCTTCTTTCCCATGGTTAAAAAGGAATCCTATTTTATTCCCACAGGAAAATCTTTTCTTTCCTGTCGACAAAAGTTATCAATCAGCGTTCAAACCGGTTCAACTAATATCCGAAAAATCCAGTGCAGAAAAAAGGGAAGACAGTGACGATGAGGTTGATATTGAAACCACAGACGAAAAGGCAGATTCTACTTCTAACTGGGATTTGAAGAACGAAAAGGTGAGTAATTTTAATTTATCAAAATTAATATTTAACGAGTAAAACAATCGTAAAAATTAAGACTTTCAATAGAATAGAATAACATGTTCGAAATTATGAAGACCATTATACATAAACTACCTAGATTGAAATGGAGAATAATGAGAAAGAAATAAAAGAGGTTCTAGACATAAATGAAAATGGAATTTGTTTCAATACCTTTGTTTTGTCCAAACAACCAAATCGATAATTGATTTATAAACACTTCTAGTTCATGGTACTCTGAATTAGTAATTTGAAACAAAAGAAAGCTTTAGTTATATTGTTGAAAAGGCCTAGCCACACCTCCTAGAGCTGTCGCGACCACTATTGTTATGGAAGTTCCGTATTTTTATTTATAAATATTTCTCGTACAAAGTACCTGTAGTTTTAATTGGGCAGCCATTTTTTGAAACGGTGTGTCTTAACATAAAACTGGTGTCCGAGTTAATTATACAATATTATCAGATTTGAGTAGAATTGGAAATTAATGGTAGGTACTTTTTGTAAAAATCTTTAAGTTCACTGAAAAATTTTGATATTGTACAAAAATTGGGAATAATATAATACAGTTACAAAATGAATGAATGAATGAAAATCGAATAAACCAACTTTGATAATAACGGAGTATAATACACCCGTCTAAAAAAAAACGTTCTCTACAGGGTTGTCAATAACATATCTTGGACACAAACAATCTACCCAAATACGATCAACATATTATAAATGTGTTTTGAGTGGCTACGAATTAATGCATGGTGTTCTCCGTGGCTTTTATTAGAAATTATCTGCTAGAAGTTTTCAACAACACCTCAATGAAAGTTCCGAAATATTGCACCCCGCTTGCAACAACCAGATTTAAGTTCTCTAATGAATAAATTGTTGGAATTTTTTTACAAAGTAGAACGTTTCTGGATATAATGCATAATCAGAGAAATTTAAGAAATGTTTAAAAAAGTTTCATATAAATGCATCATAAACCTACTAACTGTGTTGGGAAAATTTTTCAAATCTAAAACCTTCAATACCTAAAGATAAACAAACCCACACTTGTACAGGAATCTTTAAACAATATTTACAAAAAATAATGAATGGTCATAAGTATAGTACAAGAAACATAAAGTTAGAAAATTCCACCACCCTTGCTAAACACTGCTTTGATTATAACCATCAATTCGATTACAAAAATATCAATATTTTAACTAAAGAAACCAATTATTATAAAAGATCTATTTTGGAGATGATTCACATAAAACGTGACTCCAATTCTGTAAATCATAGAACATATTATTCGGTCATTAAGTCAGATTTATAATAATTTATTTTAAAAAAACCCTTGCAAATTCCTACATGCGTCTTAATAATGTTGAAAGTATATTTTAGGTAGAATGCTCAAATAAAAATATTTCTAATAAGGTCTAACTTTTTCTGTTACTTCATAAATCTTTAACATCTGGTTCGAAAGTGGATACTTGAGCGCTATATTTTTTGGTTTCAGTCGTATACAGACTTTGTTTGACATGAGTTCGTATAATATAAGAAAATTGCTAAGCAGTGGATTCTTGATACATATACGTATACTTAAAACATTAATGTTACAGTTTGGATTATTCGTGTTTCTGTTCGTTTCGGAGACGTGGGCATTTTTAATTGAAATTGGTGTGATAAGGACGCTTTGTGCTGATAAGATTAGTTTTAAGAAATCCAGTTTTAGCCATAATACGTCTTCTGATGGTAGTGAGACCGAAACGTACGTAAAGACGAAAATAATAACCATATGTGTTAGTGTGACCTATTTCCCGAAAATTTATATAGGACTCATCAGAGTAAACTAAGTAAGAAATCGAAATGTGCCTGTTTATACAGGTACTATTTGGAATTAACAGGTTATGTAGAGGATTTACCTCTGTTGGAGATAAATCTGAATTCATGAAATTGCTTTTTTGCTTATATATTTCCATCCCTTCTAAATTACATGAGTATTTGTCATTATTGTGTTTCAAGATTGAAAACTTTGTTGAGAAATGGTGTGACCTACATTTAAAATATGTCCGGCTATCGCTGATTTTTCACCATTATTTTTATTATATGGTCAAAATTTTCTGTATAGCCAGTTAGAGTGTTCCTTTTAGTTTGAGCCACATATCATGTTGGACACGACCCACAATCTGGAACTACTTGAAGAAAGTGGCTCTAATTGAGTTTAGAACGCAACATATTAACCAAATTAGAGCTTCTTCTTCAATAAAATTCAAAATTTTCACTTATCATCCTTCAGTAATAAATAAATTCCATAATTTGTTTTCTAAATTTGCAATACCCGTTTATAGATGTAAGAACGAGCTAAAAACTGTTTAGGCAACACCTTTGATAAAGGTTCAGACTTCAACAAATCTGGGATTTACAAAATCGATTTGGAGTCGTGTTCAAAATACTATGTGGGCCAAATTAGAAAGAACATTCTAACTCAATACAGAGAACATTTTACCCATATAAAGAAAAATGATGGTGAAAAATCAGCGTTAGTCGAACAGGGACAGGTTGACTCAGTTAATGGAGATCTGGCGAAAAATTTTGAAATGGGGATCCGATTTGGTTTAATGCAACCAAAACTCAAGCTGCATCTTCTCCAGGAAGGGGGATCCCACAATCTCTAATATGATGATGTCAGATACGAATATTCCTATGAAGTCTTCCATAACAATGCTCGGGATGTGCGGTCCATTGCGAAAACCGCTGCACAAAAACGGTTTTATATTCCGTGCTAAGAGCTACTTTACGTCTCAGCAGATCCTCATAATCTACAAAGCACAGATTGGACCTGTCCTGGAGTACTATTCACATGTTTTGAGTTAGGCTCCCAAACATACTCTGAAGCTCTTGGACGATATCTAGAAGAGAGCTATTCGTTTGATTGATGATGTCAAACTTACAAGTTCATTGTCCTCTCTAGAACATCGTAGAAAGATGGGAGATCTCCCCCTTTTCTATAGATATTCCCATGGTCGGTGTTCATCCGAAATTTCGTCTGTAGTTACTCCACGAGAGATTCCAGACAGGCGGACTGAACGAGCTCAAACTAGTCACCACTTCACTGTCAAACTCGAGCCCTGCCGAACTTCTTACCAGACTTCATTTTTTTATGGATAAAGGTGATTGTTTCTTATTTATAGTGTTATAGTATTTCCATTCTTTCATAGTTCAAAAAACGGAATTGATTCGACATTAATTTGTTACTCCAACATTCAATATCATCTACGATATTTCAGAAAGAAGCATTCTAAGATTGCGTTGAATAGTCCAGGTTGTGAACCGGGATTTTAGCTATAATTTAAAAAAAAAACGTGTAAGTTCGAATCAAAAAATTTTTTTTGCATTAGCTTCAGGGGGTTCTCAGGATCATTCATACACCTCAAAACCTCTTGGGAACCCCAACCTCACCCATTGGGGGCGAAAATGGCTCGAAATCTCCAAGTCTTGAATTGTATTTTCTACAAAAAAGGTATTTTAGCATTTCGAATGCACCTAGGGTTTTTTTGAGTTGCTGAACACGAATCCGTAGTCAGATTTACCTAAAATCCATCGTAGGAGTTATCAAATCTACCAAATTGGCCAATTTCGCACCCCTAATATGTTATTTTGCAATTTACGTGTTTTAGGCATTTCGAATACACCAAGGGGATTTTTTGGGTCGCTGAATACGAAGCCAGATTTACTCGAATATCATTGTAGGAGTGGGAAATTTACAAAAATGGCTAATTTGACACGCTTCTAAATTTTCATTATTTTAGCATTTTAAAATTACTTCGGAGTAAATCTGACTTCGGAATCGTATTCAGCGACCCAAAAACCCCTTTGGTGCATTCGAAATGCCAGAAACACGTACATTCAAAATAACATATAGGGGTTCAAAATTGGCCAATTTCGTCAATTTTACCACCCCTACGATGGATTGCAAGTAAATGTGGCTACGGATTCGTGTTCAGCGACCCAAAAAACCTCCTTGGTGCATTCGAAATGCCAAAAACACGTAAAGTGCAAAATAACATATTAGGGGTGCGAAATTGACCAATTTTGTCGATTTGACCACCCCTACGATGGATTGCAAGTAAATCTGGCTACTGATTCGTGTTCAGCGACCCAAAAAACCTCCTAGGTGTACTCGAAATGCCAAAATACCTATTTTTGTAGAAAATACAATTCAAGACTTGGAGATTTCGGGCCATTTTCGCCCCCAATGGGTGGGGTTGGGGTTCCCAAGAGGTTTTAAGGTGTATGAATGATCATGAGAACCTCCTGAAGCTAATGCAAAAAAAATGTTTTGATTCGAACTTACATGTTTTTTTTTATATAATCATAAACAATGGTTATTTGAAGAATGTAAAACATAATGAAGAAGTAACTTATTTCCATATATGTAGAATAATATACCTACTATCGCGTAACATTCGTTTGTAAGAATTTAATCATCATAGATTGTTTCACTATTCAATTCCTCCGTCCGTGTGCCTCATTGTTCAGGAAAATGTAGTAAACTGTCATTGGAAATTAAATTAATTGAAAAGACATACAATCTTTGAATAGAATTTGCATTGCGTCGAGTGATTAGTTAAATATTTATTTGAAAGATACTTACAGAATTACAGATATTCAAATAAATTATTCAAATTTAATTCCAGAAAACACAAGCGTCATGGAGGTGTTTACATTTAATCACTCTGAAAGGTTGCTCTGCCTGCGTTAAACATAAACACTTAAGTATTGGGTTACATTTGATTAAAAAGACCAACACATTAATCGAGGGAAAAGGGTGGCGATACACACCCTGTGTATATACTTGTGGGATACCTACCTCCGATATTTACTCTCCTAAATTTCATATAAATAATTACTATGTAACTTCTTAAGCTTCCAAACATCCCTTTTCAAACAAGAATACAGTTTTTCCTCTCTTAAAACTACAAAGCTAGAACTTGTATTGTGTTGTATAGCATTGTTCATCATGTTTGATGACACAACTGGATTTATAGTTGTTACAATTTTGAACACGGCAGTGACAGAATAGAATTTTGAGCCATACATCCGTAATTCCCTCCAAGTCATTTAATCACACCCTCATTTTATTGTTTCATGAATGTTCACAGCAGAATCATTGGTCAGAAGTCGTATCTGAACTATGAGAAAAGCTGTAAAATACCTGGAGTTGTTTTTGTCATCGTTTTCGGGTTCAGCTATCCTCCAGGTTTCCTTTCTAGAAAAATAAGTTGAACTCCCAATATTCTGCGCTGTTTTCGAGAAAATTCAGTTATTTTCATCCTGGAAATAATGTGCTTGGTTTGAACAAGAATACAGGTCATCCAATCAATCAATCAACGGCTACTTTTCTCAGCTACTTCCACCAATTGTGGATTCCTCTGGTTGGAGTTGTTCTGAACCCCTTTGAATAATCATCAGTATGTATTCCATCTTCTGATAGAGTTGCAATATCATTGTCTTTCCCATAACATCATATACATGTTCAAACTAATTTTTGTTTAAGCCGTAACTGCGTTTCCCTAAGGTTGTGGATAGTTCTTCATGACGAGGAATAACAGTGAGTCTACACATACTATTTTTGACCCGTGTTTCTCTCAACAAGAAGACCAAAGAGAAGACCAATCGAAAAATTCATATCTGGCTTGCATAACTGGGATTAATTTTGAAAAATGCTCTCAATCATGTAACTGCAACTCTGACTTTAGACCACCTGTTTTATTCCTTTGTGGTATTATTTCTGCTATCACACTCTTCACACTTTTTACAACTTATTTCGCCGTTTGTGGATTCGAATTGAGTGCCTATCGATTTTGATTCGCCTAGTCACACATGGTTATTCTCTACATCAATGAGAAACAGTTTTCTGAATGAAAGTTTCGTCCAGTCTAGAAATTTTCACAATTAACTTCATAGACTGAACTTATTTCATTTTGATTATGGGGTATTCATAAAAGAAAGAGTATCCAAAGTCTGATTACATACACGTTGAAAAGGTGGGTACTAAATTTCAATTAATGATAGTGGTTGAAAGGAACAACAGAAAACGAATCAATATTGGGTATCAAGATTGCCTTCATACTGGTAGATATAATTCAGTCATCTTTACGCTATTATTTTCGCTACGTGTTGGGGTTGGGGTGATTTGATATAATTGCCTCAACCCTCACTAGCTCGACGGCAAGCAACTGTCACTTTGTTAGTTTGTCTTCGTAAAACACTGCACACGTAAATTACATCCAATACGTTCACATTCACGTTCTGATGTTATTATAAATGGGAGCGAATAGAATGCATGGATTCAAGTTGGATGTTAAATATTTTGCCACTAAATAATCCCGGCAATTCAAAAAGTGTACAGTGTGTTCGATAAGACTCCGATAGCGATGTTATCACATCCGTATTTATTTTTTCCATTTATAAGTTTTATTAAAAATATTCTGGTAGGAGATGTGTCTTACCGATCATCTCAGATCTGCTTCTTTCCCCAGCTGGGTATTTATAGAGGCCGTGTTCCGTTGTTTCGTCATCCTCAAGACATAGCCGACTTTGAGCGTCTTCCACTACGACAGATGATAATTTAAACGGTAGGGACCTGTACATAGACCGATTAGAGACGTAGGTTTAACATGCTCTACTCTAGGAGTATTTTAGCTCTTGTTCTTGAACCCTTTAGTGTAGCACTGACACATTCTACTTCCAGTCCAGGATTATATAGATATGCCAAGCACTTCTGGTCCGATATATTTTTAAGCTGCACCCTCCCTGGCCAGAGAGTCTGCTGCCTTATTTCCATCAATGATTCGATAAAAAAATGAAGTCTGGTACGAAGTAGTTCCGCAGGTTTCGACCTTGTAATTGTCTAAGAATGTGATGAGATAGGTTGCTTCACTATGTTTCAAAAATTGGAATCAATATGTAATATTACAAACACGTTTTATGTCAAAATATGAACGGATTCTTCAGCTCTAAGATTACAGTAATCAATGTTCTTAAATGAACATTTACTTAGAGTTACGTACGAATCAATGTACATAAACTTTACAGTATTATATCATGATCCAGATCTATATAAAAATAATGACCAATTTGATAAGTTCAATAGTAGACTTTCGCGGATAGCTAATCTTGAAAATTCTTCGCGTCACAATAGCACGATGCAGAAGTTTAGCCAACCATTACAGATGGCATCTTAAGAGCAGGCTTGAGGCTTGAACTGAATTGTAGGAAAAAACCTTCTCGCTATACAGTTCACTGCCTTTATTCCGGTGGTTAACTCCGTTCTGTCGCCTGACCCTGCCGTTGTGTGATCATGTGCGAAGTGGAGTTTTCGAGGATGGGTTTCTAAATGTTGGGAAGGTAATATCCTGAGACGCGGTTTAGACTATTTGGATGTTTTAGGATTTCTAACGCTTCAAGAATGTTGAAGTTCGGGCTAGGATTTTAGTATTTTCAAAAAGGATTTGATGATTAGTGTCAAACTTGTGTTCTGCAAGTGCAGATCTACTGCTGTCACGAAGCCTTGTTCAGCGTTCATGTTCTGTCACACGAGTAGCTACTGTTCGACCTGTTTCACCAATGTAGACTTTACAGCATGAACATTGAATGCAATAAACACCTTCTAAATGAAGAGGAGGAAGGGGATCTTTGATAGGTTTGTAAAACGAGATAGTTTTAGAAGTGTGGAAAAAACGAGTAGATTATGCTTCTAAAGGGTTTTGGAAATTCAACCTGTTATATTTTCAATATATGGAAGATAAGAAATGGATAAGGGAGATGGGGGGGTTTGTGGCTCAGGTTGATTTAAGATTATAAGTGAAGTGTATTTCTTTATGGCTTTCTGAATGTTATAATGGGAGAAATTATTTGATAAGACAGATGAAAGGTGTATTAATTCCGATTCCAAAGATTGGGGTTGGGATAAGTTGACAGCTCTGTGGACCAAGGAGTTTATGACAGATTTCTTTTGGGCAGGGTGGTGGTGTCTATCGGTGTGAGTGGGTTTACGATACACAGAATGTCCCAAAGTACCGTCAGTCTGTCGACTAACTAATACATCTAGGAGCGAGAGTGAACCTTTTGATTCAACTTCCATGGTGAAAAGGATATTGGGATGTAATGAATTTAAATGATTGAGAAAGGGAACAAGATTTTCGCGACCATGTTGCCAAATAACAAAAGCGTTGTCGACATATTTAAACCAACATTTCGGCTTGAGAACAGACGAGTAAATAGCATCTTCCTCAAAAGTTTCCATGAAGATATTAGGTACCACCGGAGAAAGTGGGGAACCCATGGCAGCTCCCGAGGACTGCCCGTAAAACTTGTCATCGTACAAAAAATATGTGGAAGATTTTGATAAGGCTTATAATACGAATTTAAATATACTACAGTGAAAGCTGGGCTTATGACGTCACACTGTCGAAGTCTATTCAATACCATTATTTTATAACTGAAACAATGAAGTCTGGATGAGAACGAATTTTAATCAAACATTCTGCGTTGGATTGATAATCTCATACAGGATGTTCCCGTTGGTTGGGGAGGATTCGTATTATGAAATTTGTTGTTATATTTAAAGGAAACGAAGCACGACAAATATTTAAATTGTTCTGGAATAGAGTTGTTATTGCTAAGTGTACGTACCTATCTTGTTTGAGATATTCCCGAAAAGTGATATTTCGACTGTGGAACCCGAAGGGGGGTATCCCTATGAAATTAAGGACCCTCAAATGAAAGGTTCACATAGGCTAAGTTGAAATAAAACATTTTTACTCCTGCGATCTTTTTCATAAAATGCATATTTACCGAGTTATTATAATATTATAAAAGTAACTATTTATTATAAATGAAACAGTTGAAACTTATGCTGATAATCTTCATATCAAACAAACTAAGGATGCCAATTAAAGGAGAATATCAGGAAAATTATAAAAGTAACTATAATGAACAGAACAGTTGATGGGTCCGTGCTGATATTATTCAGATATCATCGTCCTGAATTATAAATGACAGTTATATATGGCTTTTATTGACAGCATTATTACCGACAGCACGAAATTATTTTTCCATTGTATTCAAGTAAATATTATACTCACACTCTCAATTGTTTCCATTGAATTTTGATATTAAAATAATTAGTTCTCCAATTGAGCGATTCCGGCCATGTAAAACAAATATTTACTTGGAATTGGCATAATTTATTCCATTTTACGATTGTCATAAAATTAAACCATTGAACATTCTACGTAATTAAACTTCAATAATTTAAATGGGGATGCAGATTAATTAAATTCGTAATAAATGCCCCTCTTAGTTGAATCTAGTATTACCTACAAAGAATTTAGAAGTTTTCTAGTACCATGAAAAAAAAAAGTGACATTAGCACTCGGGAATATTCGGATAACTACCACGTTTTAGTCAACACCCTTTTAGTTTATTTGGGTAAAATATTTTATCAATCATTGTTGAATCATCCCGACCTGAAGCACAATTGAAATGATCAAACATTGCTTGAAGACGCTGCCAAAATGACGGTAGATATTACATTGAATTTCCTATAAAAAAGGCATAACCGTCTGACGACAGAATCATTTTTTTTTCCAAAAAAAATCAAGGTCTTTTAGTCCTACAGGATGTGGTTTCCCTCTCTAACCGCCAGGCATTTAGGTATCTACTTCATTTTTTTGGTGGCAGAGAATTGTCATTCAGGAGAAAATTACTAAGCAGCCATGAAAATCTGCCTCTTGGAATTGCTGAACTTATATAAGAGTTTCTCATTTCAGTTCTAGAAAACCAGTAATCCCGATAGCTGAGCATTTTCCTCAATGTCATACATGTTTCCACCTATGAATGTTTTTATTTCATTGTTATTTGTTTGCAACAACGCTCACAGTTTGGTTGTAAAGCATACAAATTAGTGTGGAAAACAATATGTTCGATGAGATCTTCTGGAAATAACTGAAGAAACATATCATATATTGTATCCTCCGATACAATGGCTATCAACACTGGTGTTCCACAGGGATCTGTCTTGGCACCAATATCAACGATCTGCTGGAAGAACCACCTGTCCCATCCACAGCTTTGCAGATGATGGTATAGTTCATACCGCTTTCTCATCTATAGCTCCTATACCATCCAAGAAACCAGAGGAGCGAAACAGAGATAGGTTGACTCAATTAATGGCGATCTGGCAAAGATTTTGAAATGTGGAACTGATAATCAAGTGGAGTTTAATGCAACCAAAGCTCAAGCTTGCGCCTTCTGCAGGAAGGCGGATCCAACAATCCCTAATATGATGGTGTCAAGTACAACTATTCCTATGCAGTTTCCCATAACAATGATCGGGATTACCACCAAAAGCACCCTCTCATGGGACGATCATGTAAGGTCCATTGTGAAAACCGCTTCACAAAAAGTTTACATCCCAGCTGCTCCTCATAATCTACAAAGGACAGATTCGACCTGTCCTGGAGTACTGTTCATATGCTTGGAGTTCGGCTCCCAAATATAATTCTGAAATTTCGTATTTGGAGTCGCATCAAGCTGATGAATTACTAAATGACAAATGTTCAAATTAGTATGAATGAAACTCATCGAATTCGGAAGTGGCACATTAGCGTGGTATCGTTATCCTTCTTAATTGCAACCGTTAATGGGGATTGCGAGAAAAGATTATACCAACATTGATCAGATTGTTACCAAATGTTGAGTATCCCGTTAAATTGCAAAACGATATCTGATTCCACCCAGATGTTGTAAATATTTTGCTAGGCGTTTTAGCAACTATTTGGATAACAGACATTTCTGTTCAAAAAGTAACCTTAAATGTTTTGTGCTTACATATGACCAATGGTTCATATTACCTTCAAGCTTTTCTCCTCCTCGATTGATGACTTCTCCCAGCGCTTCAACTTCCGGAGAGGCATGTATCCAAAACATCTACCGAACTTGTTTTAATTCCCTCAAGTATGGAAAAAATCTCCCTTGGCACTAATTTCATTTTGGAGAAACCCAAAAAACTGGCTGTTGCGAAAAAAGTCATCAACAATTGACAAGGTTAAATGAGCAGAGTTCTAAAATTGATCAACAACCACTTTTGAACCGGTACTTTTGAACATATATGAAGAAATAAATTTTACATCTATTGGTTAAATTTTTTAATCAATGAGTTTAATCTTATTTCCTTTGTAAAAGCCTAATGAACATAACGTTGGCAAATAATGCAGCTTTCCATATCCGAAATTCCATGATTCCTTAAGTTATTGTATTTTTTGTGGTGTATTTTATGTGCTTTGCTTGGTTTTCGAATCAAATGATGATATTTTCTCAGCATTTGATCCTAACTTCCCCTAATACCTGTAGCAACATTTTGCGCGAACTTCTCCGTGGAATACTATATTGTACAGATCAGCAATTATCGCGTATCAGGAGCATGTTGAGAGACCTGTTCCGTCCAAAGGGCGCTTTCGTTCGACGCCGTTTCCATTCCAAAATTGAGGCATTATGGGGAATGCCACTAGCAAGCGTCGCGGTTTGTCTTACTAGGCCCAAGTACCCTTGAGAAAAACTTGAAAAAAAATTACTCCTAACACTGAGTTGGTCACGTGGGTTAATCACCTTGAGTTTGTGTGAATCTCCGGCAGTTTTACATAAAATTTCATCAAACTGTCTCTAACTCGAACAGCAGTCTTTGTATGCCTAGATATGTTGAAACGTTTCGACAGAAGTGGTAGAGCTGGACAGAAGAAGAGAGGTATGGACATTTACAAATAGCTCCAACAGATTTAATTTCCATTTCAATTAGGTCTCTCAAAATATTTTATTTTGTTATCTATAACTTCGAGTTATCAAAGATGATTTCTATGTTCTCCTAGACAGAAAACTGTTCTCTTGGAAAATTGAAAATCCAACACTATTACATGTAATAGTTCCTATCAGTCGCTTTAATTTAAGGAAAATTATCAATTATGCTGAAGCTCACGATGTAGAAAGAAAATGTAAGTAAATGTGAAAAAGATAGCGCTGGTTGGGGAGGATTCGTATTATGGCATTTGCTGTCATTATATTTAAAGGAAACGAAGCAAGACAAACATTTAAGTTGTTCTGGAATGGAGCTGTTATTTTGTAAGTGTACGTGTCTTGTTTGAGATATAAAAAAGCAATCATGTACAAAATCAGCGTTGGTATCGACTGTTTAGATGTTTCCAGAGGGACACATTTGTCCGCTTGTTGCAACTCCCCCCAGAATAAGAACTCATTTAACTTGGAATGTGTATTTATTTTATTAGTATCGCAACTAATGGTGTATCACATTACTTTTTCAATTTTACAAATCTTCCTTATTTTACAATGTATACATACAAACTTATACGTTCAAACTACATACGAAGTTTCTTTGGAATTTGAACAACCTGATCGACGATTCTTACAAAATGGCTGATTCTCAGTTGGATACATACAGGATTTACAATAACAAATGCTAACACTCTATTATTCAATGCAGTAATATATGCGTTCTTCAAATTATAACTCCATTTCCTTTGTATTTGAACATAATGTCTGGAAACCTGCCGTTGTATTAGAACAACCAGCTTATAGCATTTGCAAAGCCAACTCTAATACAAGCCGGGAAGTGAAAAGGCAACACCGCATATTTCTTTAACCGTAGTCCTAACACAGAGTAGGATACCTACTCTGTGGTACTATGTAATATGAACGACCGCCGTTCAATTACATGCGAAGTCTATCTTTTCGGGATTATATTGATAGATTTCAATATACAGGATGATGCAGATTAAATGTGCACCATTAGCAACTTCTTTATTTTTGTAGCTACGACTTTTTTCAAATTAGAAAACTAGTAGCATTTTTCCGTTGATTACAATGGTGAAATTGATCATCCCGTTTTTGAGTTTATAAGCATAATAACAATATTTTAAATGTAACACCTGTGTAGTATATTGTTGAAAGATATTTGTATTTAAAATAAGATTGCTTATTATTAAAGGGCGGAATATATGCACGTCAATTCAATTAAAATATGCGCATATATATGCATAGTTTTTATTTGAAATATGCAACAATAAGCATTTATTTGTCAAAATATGCAATTATATGCCTTGAATAAAACATGGAAAAATGGAAATAAAGAAACGCCGACTCTTACAAAAATTATTTATTTTAAGTAAAATTAAAAGAAAAATATAATAGGTAACATTTTTAACCTGAAATAGTATAAAATGCATTTATAACGATATATTTTTCAAAATTTTCCAATAAAAGTGTTTGCCTTCTGTCTGTAAAAATATGTTTGTACAAAGAAAAAGATCTTTCAACATCTACCGATGTGATCTGGCAATATTTTAATTTGGGTAGTAAGTTATATATAAGGCAGGTATTACTTCGTTGGATGGTTTAGTATCAAACATATTTTTGACTTCCATTAAATACTTAAAGCCTTCATTCTTTCCCACAATAATTTCGAGTTTACTTCTTACTTGATTTCCTACATCACCGGGAAGTTTTTTGCATTTGTCGTAAAAAGTTTTAACAATATTAATTGATTCTCTTAAACTCATATTCCTACTTTCTAACGAAGTTATTATATCTGGTATAAAACTAAAATTAACCTTAATAAAAACAAGTTCCTTAGCTAAATTTACATTTTTGAATACTGCTTGACTTTGCACTACACACTGTGAATTGTCTTCTAAATCTAAAACTATGTCTTTAATGGCTTCAAAATGGTCTGCGTAGAATATCGCAGCCTTAATCCATGTTCCCCATCGAGTAATTACGGGCTCTGGAGGTAAACTAACTCCTGGCAATTTCTCTCTATAGATCTGCACTCTTAGAGGTGCTTTCAAAAACACTTTCTTTACATTTGAAATTAATTTGTTCACCAAGGGATATGCTGTTCTAATAGTTTCTGCAACTCTGTTTATCTCGTGTAAAATGCAAGTGACATGTACCATATTGGGATAAAATATTTTTAGGTTTTGGCCTACTTTAACCATATACGGCGCTGCGTCAGACAAAAACACTAAAAACTTCTCTACTGGAACTGGATTTGGTAAAAAAAAATTTGATAGAGACTGCTGAATAAATCGAGTTACGGTCACATTATTTGTTTTGTCTAACTGTTTAGAAGATATTAAATATGGCTTCCCTGGCTCATTTTCTTGAAGCCCTCCAATAATAAGATGTGCGATATATCGACCACATGAGTCTGTGCTTTCATCAACAATAATATAAAAATGTTCATCGCCCAGTGAAACTTTAATTTCTTCCATCACGGTTTCGTATACTGTTTGCACATACTTCTTTCTAAGTGTGGATTCGACAGGGATGTTTTGATTACAATATTTTTGCAAAAAATCTCTGAATTGTGTATTTTGCAGTTTCTTCAAAGGTATATTTGCTGCGACTAAAGCTTTGCATGAGTCTTGATGAAACACCTCCTTTTCACTCTTTGGTTTGACATTTTGAAATTCGGTTTGCACACACTGCTGAATAGGCACAGATTTATTTTTCTGCAACTTAGCTTTAGTGTTGATCAATTTGGAACTTCTTTTCACAAACAATGATTTTGGCACAAACTTTGCAAAACACTTTATCCTCACTTAACTCCAACTCAGGAAAATTTTTAATCCACGAAGCGACTTTCGGCATTTTAGGCGTTTGAAATAAATATTTTCGAAATCACTATTTTCACACTGGAATCTATCGACAAACTAAACTATACAATATACATACAAAAGAAGAGACCACATTTGCCCTCCAATTAGGCACCGAAAAGAAACAAGACAAGAAGGTTCACTTGGCGTCGGTACTTTGAACTCCGAACTATAAAAGCAAGCCGCCGCATTCCAACTAGACCCCCGCGCACCGAACAGAAGTTTCTGTTCGGTGACAATACTTACTACCACCGAACACGACTTGGCACCACCAGGGATTATTTAAGTGTGCCAGCGAAATAGACAACATCAGGGGTGGAGCTTCAAGTGCACCTTCTTGTCTTGTTTCTGTTCGGTGATTTAGGCAAGCTGATTACTTGGAAATTCCTAAACATCCAATAAATGCCGGCAATAAACCATATAATAATAAATGGGTCCATAAAACATATAATAATAAAACCTACCCACCTTTTAAATTATTTCAATTATCTGCAAGGGTCGCACTTAATCTTTTGATAAAACGAAAAAAATAAAAATATGCACACAAATTTTATTTTTGCCGAAATATGCAATATTTTAAGAAATTTGTAAAAATATGCAAAATATGCAAATATATGCACTTTGCATATATTCCGCCCTTTACTTATTATAAACTTCTCGCTCGAGTTATAAGGTCCCAAACTTATTCAAAACTAACTTTAGGACCCTATGGAAACAAATGACAATAATTTATAATGGAGTTAGAAGATATGAAGAACTAAACTTAATCATGAAACAACAACAAATAAGATAAAAATGGAACTGTTTTGAACCCGTTAATTCTACTTGTGTTCGAAAACTCCTCGTTCCTCAAGACATTTGTACTGTATCTTTCCAAATTTTGTTCTTTATATCCATCCAACGCCATTATAAATTATTGCTAGTTTCCATAGCCTCCTAAGTTACCATATTGATTGGTTACTTGATAAAATTATGATCATGTTAAGTTATAAGCTTCCTTTTAACGAGAGAATGGACGCTTCTGCATCCACTCTCGCCTATCATAATAGTTGCTTCGTTTCACGTTTACAATGTTACGAAAAAAGATTCAATTACGTTTTAAAGTGTCGAGTCCGTTAGGCATTAAATAGTCTTAAATAGGGCTTACTTGAGTTTAGTTTTAGGAGAGCATGAAGAGAGAAACAAGAATGTCGAGTTCCCCTCAGTGCTAAATACATTCAATGAATATCAAATGAGCGTTTAAAAAGTTAATTTGTTTTATTTGTTTAACTTTTAATTATAAAACGTCGTATCTAGACGGATTTTTACAGACTGTCCTAGAACTATTTCTAACGCTTTGAAATCTTATTATAGGGAATTTTTTATTTGAGGAGTTATTTATGTTCCTAGTCCAGTCTAATTAGACAAAAAATGGCCAAAATAAAGAGAAGTCGAGTTGCTGGGTTATTGCTTCAAAAAAGTGTAGTTCTAGCTTGCCCGGAAAACCGGATGAACATTTTTTTAAGTTTATTTTGATAGAAATTTTAATTCCGAACAAGTGCTCCGGAAATTTTTCGAGGGAAATGCATACTTTTCCAAGTAGATTTCAGATAAAAAAAACTGGAAAAAATACCTAACACCAGCAACTACTCTTTTTTGAAGAAAAAACCCAGCGACTCGACTTCTCTTTGAAATTTGCCTAATTTCACTGGACTATCCGGAGTGATTGCAATAGCCTCCTACAAATGTATGTTTGTAGAAAAGCTCAAAGATACGAAGGCAACGCCAAAAATTCCCAGCTAGAGTATTGAAAAAACGGGGTAGAATACCCTCACAATTCCAAAAGATCGACACCATCATTTGTAGATTAACAGACCCTATACTTTCTTGGTGCTGCTTCTCCTTTTCACCTCCTTCCCATCGACACCCTTTAGGACAAAGGATCAAAGTAGAGAATCATGGTTTCATCTTTTTCTTTCTATCTGGTACGAAGAAGTTCGGCAGTTCTCGAGCTTGACAATGAAGGGGGGACTAGCTTGAGCTCGTCTAGTTCGCATATCTGGAACCTCTCGTGCTGAAATAATAGACGAGATTTCTAATGAACACCGACCATGGAAAGATCTATAGAAAAGGGAAAGATCGTCCAGTTTTCTACGATGATCTAGAGATGTTGATGAATTCGTAAGTGTGACATCATCAATCAGAAGAATAGCTCTCTTATAGATAGAATCCAAGAGCTTCAGCGTATGTTTGGGAGCCGAACTCCAAACATGTGAACAGTACTCCATGACAAGTCAAATCTTTGCTTTGTAGATCATGAAGGGCTGTTGCGATGTAAAGTAGCTCTTGGCATGGAATAGAAAACAAAGTTTTGTGAAGCAGTTTTCGCAATGAACCTCACATGATCATCCCATGAGAGGGTGCTATTGGTGGTGATCTGGAGCATGAATATGGAAGACTTCATAGCAATAGTTGTATCTGACATCATCAGGAATCCACCTTCCTGGAGAAGATGCAAGCTTGAGTTTTGGTTGATTTACACTACTAGATTATCAGATCCCCATTTCAAAATCATTGCCAGATCTCCATTAATTGCATCAACCTAACTCTGTCTCGCTTTACTGGCTTCATTGGATGGTATAGGGGCTCTAGATGAGAAAGCACTAGGAAGTGTACCATCATCTGCAAAGCTGTGGACGGGACAGATGGTCACTTCCAACAGATCGTTGATATGGAGCAGTAACAAAGTTGGTGCCAAGACAGATTCCTGTGGAACACCAGCGTTGATAGCCATTTATCGGAGGATAGTCCGTCAACCACCATATGTGTGATCTATCTGAGAGAAACCTTGATAGTAAGCGATAACGGACGGAAGTTTCCCAAGGAGGGTTTTGTGCCAGATTCCCCATATTTTCCAATAGATTTCTGCCAAGCATGTGTTTCGTAGGTAAGCAGGTCTGTTTTGATATCTGTTGACGAAAGCCATATTGCCAGTCATTCACGATTTTGGAGCTCTCTAGGTATAGGATGTTCTCGTTGTTGATTGCTTTCACCATAACTGTTGAGATCACAGATAACAGTGCAATGGGTCTATAATTATTAGAATCGTTCCTTTCTTTGGAATTGGTTGGGCTCTACTTATCTTCCAGCTCGAAGGAAACACACCAAGTTTGTACGAAAGGGTAAACAAACAACCTGCAGAAAACTGGTGTTAATTCAGAACGACAGCTGGAATTCCATCTGACCCCAGAGTCTTTTTGGCATCGAGATCATGCAGAATGCGCTGACGAAAGAAAATTTGAGGAATATGGCTATCGATGGCAACAATAGTAAGAGGGTCCTTCCCTTATGACATGTCCACAAATTTCGCCTTGCACAAATCTCGCCTTGCACTAAGTTTACTTATGCCTAAATGTTCATGGTCATTGAAGTCTATCGGTGTGAGTGACTTTTCAATAAACCGAATGTCCCAAAGTACCGTCAATCTGTCGACTAACTAATACATCTAGGAACGGAATTGAACATTTTGATTAAACTTCCACGGAGAAACGAATATTGGGATGTAATGAATTCAAATGATTGAGGAAGGTAACAAGCTTCTCGCGACCATGTCAATATCATCTTGCCCAAAAGTTTCCATGGAGATATTAGCTACGACTTGTTAATTATTATTCTCTTAATTTGGTATTATGAGTTAATCAATTACATTTGGCATGAACTTGGGATTGAATATGTTAGTGTTTCATATAAACATGATAATAACTTTATCTGCGGCTGGTTTATACGGTTAGTGCACATGGAAAATGCAGACCTTTCCCTTAGGTATTGGAGTTGCAGCCATCGGGGGTTACGACTATTGTATAATAGCTACTCAGAACAAACCACGGCTTGTCAGAACTAAATCCTGCAATTGCCTCAAGCTTAGAAATCAATGAAATTAATTTGAATTAATGTTTCAATTGCAAAAGCGCTTCAAGGATTACGTTTTATACGAAACAAAATGAGCACAGAGAAAGGTCGCAATAGGATTGAATGAATGACATTAATCCCTAATTAGTAAAATTACTCACATATGTAATATAAGCAGAGGGAAGAGCATTATACCGGGATATCAAAAATTATCTTGGTCAAGGGTGGTTGTGGAATCTAAAACGTGTGTCTTACTTTACGTTTGAAATAATTATGTCACTGTCACACTGACATCAATAACCTACAAATTTCATACCTATTTATTTCAGTTGTAAAACAATAATGAACTACAGATTAAAAATTATCTTGGTCAAGGGTGTTGTGGAATGTAAAACGTGTGTCTTACTTTAAATTTTTGAATATGTTTTGTTGTGTCAGAATCTGTTAAGTCATTGTGCTGGAATTTTCTAATCCAGTTTTTGAATCATGCCTCTTACCACACAGCACAAAATTTCCATGATTGAAGCCTATTTTCGAACGAGTGCGCTATTTAATGTGCATCGAACAAAACGGGGACATTTCCAACAATTACTGTAGTTTAGTTTTTCTTGTTACTAAAACCATTATTTCATAATTTGTAGTTCATTATTGTTTTACAACTGAAATAAATAGGTATGAAATTAGTAGGTTATTGATGATGTCAGTGTGACAGTGACATAATTATTTCAAACGTAAAGTAAGACACACGTTTTAGATTCCACAACCACCCTTGACCAAGATAATTTTTGATATCCCGGTACTGGTTTAAGCTAGACAACTAAATTGATATACCGATCATAGTATCTTGTTTGGTATGATAAATATACTTTCCTATTTATGATTTTGTTTAAAGTGTCATGTTATCCTTTGTATTAATTAATCAGTAATAAGGTTATTAGAAATCATCATTTTATGTATCGTGTGTTAGGGACTAGATACAAATTTGCAATTCTCAAATTTTTCAATATACTCAAAAACAAACCGGGGAAACGTGCTATTCTTGGGACCACACATTTATAGCTGGAAGATAAGCAGTGTTCTTCAATACATTTCTGATACATGTCACTATAAAAATTGAACTGTGATCAATTGATCAGAAAACTTCCCTCACTTTTGTGAACAAAACAGGTTTCGGACACTTCTGCGGTTTAAATGTATGATTGTACGAACAGAAAATATATTAGAAATGATTCAGAAACCGCTAACTAGTTAAGATATACTCTATGTTACATTAAAATTTTATTCGAATAGTCTACATAATGTAATTTACTACTCAATGTTTTATACTGACACCTGCTGCCAGGTTGACTTTCCGATTATTCACACCATAAAATAACCTTGTTTTCTAAACCTGCTGCTATATGAAGTATCAAATTTTGCCACAATGTAAACGCATAAAATAGACTGTGAGTTCACTTTTTTTGGGGGCGATTACAATATTTCCATTACACTATACACGATAAGAACTTGGGGGGTCTGCACCCGTCCAGTGGATTCTAAGCTTCTGACTTGCAGTGGCGGTTCGTGAATTTTTGAGAGAGGAGGCTGGACATAAAACGTTCTTGTAAAAATATATTCTATTCACAGCCTTTTAACCTTTGCACAGCGACCGTACCAGCTACTTCAGTGACAAAATTAATTGTTACCCAGCAAGAACCAACGTGGAGGTATAGAGTTTCTCTTGCCAAAAAAATTTTTTATTCGTTTTTTTGTCTTTTATTTTTTTTGGATTTTTAATATTTTTTCTTTTTTTGGAATTTTTCATATTTTGTTTTTTTTATTAATTTTATTAATTTTTTTTATATATTAACGGAATTCTACGGTCTTTAGTTTGCGAAAAATGATCAATAATATTATCAAAAAATGTATCATTTTGTTTTAAGTGTTTTACTAAATCTTTTTCAATAGATATTAAACTAACATTGTGTAAACGATTTTGGCCCATTGTATTTGGCATGTTTTAATTCGTTTGAGAGTAGAAAATGATCTCTCCACCGATGCCGACGTGACAAGAATGGTGACTGTCAAACAAAGTAGTTTATAAAACTGAGGTAAAACTTGTTGCAAATCATTGTCTATCATATATTTTATCCTATCGGCGTGACTGTCGTACTGGCCTAAAATATCTTTATCCGAGTATATAACGCATAATTCATTGTTTTTTTATCAAAAAATTTATATTTTAGAACTAAGTTATCCTTAAAGTGTATTGGGGAACTCTTTTGAAAAAAGTTCGAAAAATCTTCTATTCGTCAAGTCAAAAAACTTCAATTCATGTAAATCGGAAAATCGAATCTCAATTTGACCTTTAATAGTATCTAAAATTTCATAAAAAAGTTGTTTATAATGTAGTTTCTTGTCTGCCAAATTATATGTTTTCCTCCTTTTCGCGGGAGGAGCCTCATCAGTTGAAAAATTTTCAAAAAAATATTAAAATGAAATTCTGTATTACGGAAACTTGAAATTTTTCCAATGAGATGTTTCAAACGATCTCTTGAATAAATTATATCAGTGAATTTATGTTGTAAAATTTGAAAAATAAGATCAGTTTGTTCAAATTTTAATTTAAAATTATCAAGAAAAAACAAAAATTCTTCATTTTCTAAATAAGATTTTAAACCAACAGCAGCATTTAATGAAACCTGATCTGTTGAAAAGTCATCACTGTTTAATACAAAATCAAATGTTTCAATTAATTTGTCTTTATTTTTATGGATGGTAAATACTGCACGTGATGTAAAATTCCATCGAGTTGGAGCATTACAGGGAAATCAATGATTTTTTTTTAAACTTCGTCTTGTCAATACTACTATTAGTATTAAACGATCGATTCTGACCTGACATAACTAATCCTTTCAAATCCGGTAAAGGCCGTTTATTTAAAAGAAACAGTTTTATCATATGTTAATCCACTAAATAGATTTTCTAAAAGGCAGCAACTAACTCACTAACACTCATTTTAAATTTACAACAGACAACAATCTAACCTTACTTCACGTGGCGTGACAACACATAAACAAGCACTGACTGACCTACTCAGCAGTAGGCAGAACGCACGTGTCGTATTTCATAGATTGCGAGCGGCTGCCGCAGGCTAGCCTCCAGAGGGTGTTGCCATTTTCACTGATTTACCCAGTTGGCGATCGGACTGGTCGGAAAAATGGCAACTGCGTTGAACAACACATGCTCAGCGTTTGAGATATATAGAGAGTCTAGCCTCAGGGCACTGTTGCCAGATTAAAAATAACTACTGAGAACGGGGAATTAATTGTAAAATTTTAAAAATTATCAGAGAAACAGGAAATAAAATGGAGAATGATCATTAAGATAAATTGGTGAGGAGGCTGAGCCTCCTTAGCCTCCTTCGAGGAGCCGCCACTGCTGACTTGCCACTTTCAACAGCACGCCACTGCTCGGCAGAGACCAACGCCTTAATTGGAGAGGACACGGTTTTTAGCTTCCGATTGACGAGTAGCCGTCGGCCTACCACATATCATTGCCCTGGCCGCGAATCCATTACCCAGAGACCTGGGATAGGAAGCACAGACACCGGACTTTAGGATTAAAGCCGATGTGGTGCAGCACTCACCCACGTGGAGGCAGCTGTTTTTTCGCCCCCAGTCTCAAGGGACTACTTTAGGTGGACCCTTCTAAGAGCGTAGCTTGCTAGACTATATTATTACCCTTTCTGGGGTACAGCTAAATCTCACCTCCTCTGTTTTACCACGAACGTGGACGGATTGCCGTTCGACTTCGTTCAAATAGCCTACCGCATATGTCTACCATGGCTGTGAATACGTTGCGACCCATCTGTGATAGGAAGACACTGCGCCGTGGTTTTTATGGGTAAATGTTATGTGGTGCACCGTTTACCTGACGTTTCTCAGAGGCACCTTTTTTCGCCTCGTTTAGCAAAGGCTACTTTAAGCGAGAACCTACATACAGTTCGTCGAGGAACCGTGCTTGCTAACTATACCGATCCTTTCGATGGGTATAGTCCACTCGGCTACTCGTTTTAGACTAAGCTACGTTTACGAGCCATCGCCGGCCTCATTCCAGTTTGGCCTTCAGCATGTGTCTACTACGTCCGTGAATCCGTCCCGACCAGCACTCTGGGATAAGAAGGCTCGGTATCGTGGCTTCAGAGATGAAATGTATGTGGTGCCCAGTTCTTTTGCAGTGGCAACTGTCAGTTTCGCCCCGAGGGGTTACTTATCTCGAGACCCGCGTAAAGAACGTTGCTGGCTGAAGCTACTGCCTATTTAGGCACAAGAATAGTTTTCCCTCGAGCCTTACACTACACAGTGAGGGAGGTAAAAATATGGAAATGTATGTCGTTCCATTTTTTTGGGAAATAGCTGGCAAGCAATAACAACAAAGGAGGTTGCGTTCCACCTTTACTTCAACTATCAGATATCATGCTAGTGGAAACTTGCAAATTGTCGTTGCTGGTTTTATTGGAGTTTTACCATCCTCTTCTTATACAATAATCAACAGGGTGTCATATGCTTTTGCAGATTTGAAGCATCGCTATATAATTCCTCGAAAGATTCTTACCGAAGCTGGAGCTGTAGGGCAGTGTTCTGTGGCCATTCACAATGTAACATATGAAAGATTGATTTATACATCCAATTCAATGAAACAAGTAGCTCCCGATTTTCATTGTTATTTTCAGTAAAATTATTTTTTGAATACAAAATTGGGAAGCAATATTCAACTTCTAACATAATTATACAATGATCATTTGAAGCTGAGTAAAGGTCATTCATTAGGTGAATGTGAATAATGCATACTGAAATACAAACACATTTCGTGTTAGCATAGTCAATAGACAAAGTGACAGAAGTTAAACAATATTGCTAAATCAACCATGTGTGGTGTTGGGATGTATATTTCCGACAACTAGCTATGAATCTTGACGACCATTGATAATTCGCTATGATTCAATTAATTAATCTGTAATTATTCCATTATGACAGAAATTGTAATTTAACACTATATCATCAGGAAAATGTTGGAGAAGGTATATGTATATTTAAATTTGTTCCATGAAACAATGTTCCCTCTTCCCAGTTAAATCTCTTCTTACTTCGCTTGGTTTGCATATAAGAAACGTTCCCTTCAGTAAAGTAATTTAAAAAATAGCTCGTTTCATTTTGAAATGTCGCAGTGAATTAACCAGACTGAAGATCTACATTTCACAGTAAATACGTGTCTTGAAATACTTCATATGCTCGAGGAGAAAATTAAATCGATTAAAACGGAGATATCAAGTACGATGATGAAATAGAATCTGAATAAGAGATTGTTCTACAGATGAAGTTAGCCTATAAATACAATAGAATTCCACCTTGGTCTTTGGACTGAAAAAATCGATATCGAGATCCGAAAACTAATCATCAGAAAATGTGTATCTTTGTGAATGAAATGCTGCAATTGAAACTTCATTTTCATTTATCAAAAATTATGTACATTGGTGCGACAGTCAATCATTACTATTCCATTTGTAACCATAGTTCGGAAAAAATAGGTACTTACACCTTTCATTACTGAATTTATGTTATTTTTCTCTCCATACAAATTACAATTTTGTACAATCAAGAAATTATTGACAACATATTCGAGTCACAGATGATTTGCATCTATGTTACTATGTTCATTCTTACGGAGAGACGCAAAACAAACACTAGTTTCTGCTTAATTTGACGCCCCTCCACCCTTCCCCCTTCCCTGAGAGAAAATAATATGGTTATTGCAAATATAATCTTCTCTAGAGCGAAGAAAATATTAAGCTGCAAATTAGAGAATATTCAAAACAGAGAAGGAGACTCTTCCTAATGATTATAGACTCATCGCATTAATTTATGTGATCTCTGATGTAATGGAGAAAGCAATTATTAAAGTCGTGCTGATCCAATATCTAGAGAGCTCCCAAATCGTAAGCGACAGACATTATGGCTTCCGTCAATAGAGCTCAACATGATACCTGCTTGATTACGTAACATACGAAAAATATGGGGAATCTCTAGCTCCAGCATTGGAAAACTCCATGTGATTTATTACCGAATTTTCTCTCAGATATATAATGTCTCCTCCGATATATTGCCTATCAACGGTGGTGTTCCACAAGGATTTGTCTTTGCACCAACTTTCTTTTTTATTCATATCAACGATCTGTTGGAAGTGACCACATCTTTCTGGTTATGGTACACGTCATATCCCTCTCTCCTCTAGATCTCCTATATCATTCAATGAAGCCATAGATGCGAGACAGAGGCAAGTCGATGCAATAAATGAAGATCCAATAAAAATTTCAATGGGATCGATAATCTAGTAGAGTTTAATGCAACCATAACTGAAGCTTGTATTTTCTCCAGGAAGGCGGATCCCCAATCCCATATATGATGATTTCAGGTACTATTCCTATGAATCCCTCAATAGCTATGCTCAGTATCAACACCAAATGCACCCTCTCATGGAATGAGGTTCATTGCGGAAACTACCGATAGCTAATCTACAACTCAGCAGCTTATCCACTTCTTTACTGGCGTCTGCGAATACAAGTCGGATGAGACCCCACGAACTTTTAAATAACCCATCAACTTAGTATTCCCAAAAATAAATAAAAATTTAAAAATCTAACTTGTCAAAAATTTAAATAACTGATTATGTTCTGAAGGAAATGAACAACACGAATAATTGAAATTGTAACACATCAATGTTCAACGTATATGAATATGTATCAAAAATCCACTGCAAAGCAATTTCTCTACAGCGGAAGAAGTCATCACATGAAATGTGAGAATAAGAGTCTCTGTTGTTATATGGATGCTAACTAAGCCTACTTTAAGCGAAAAATTAAATCTACAAGGTCAATCGTATTGTAAGTTCCGAGATCGGGAAAGCCGCTATATAAGTCATCGATAGGGACAATTCCGAAATATTTCATAATCCTGTTGTACTTCAGAGTATATTAAATTGATTTAATTGGAGGGTAGGTTTCGTATTTTTTGATTTGAGCGCCGGGAGCAATGTGAGATCCTAAACGGTGTATGCAGTCTCTGTAAATTCAATACTACCATTGTCTCTATCCTGCTCGAATACTTAAATATTCATGTGGCTATAGAAACAGAGTAATTTTAATCTATTGTTGAATTAAACAAACGTTAAATCTCATTGTGAGATGGTAGTCATTATAATCGCTTTTCATTTACTCGTAAGACCTGTATTATATCGTTGTAATGTTTACACTCTTTACGGGCTCTAGGAATGTGTTTCTATCTACAGGGATGTAAAGTCTCTTTGTGATTGGAACTAGCACAACTCCTTCCGAAAAAGTTCACCCTTTTATCATAGCATAATTGCATCATGTCTAATGGTATTAAGCTATTAAATCATTTTTTCTTTCGATCTTCTTCCACATAACTTCAAACATTCGATAACATAATAATAATACCTTTAACTGAACTACGGTTTCAGTTATCACTGGATTATAATATAAGCATCCAACAATTTTTTTTCTAAATTTAATATTCCATGTGTTCAAAGGCAACAACAGGTTGAAATATATTCTAACAACCACTTATAATGAAGCTGGAGACAAGAAATGTATATATGAACTTCAGTGTGAATCAATATTAAGAAAAAAAGAATATATTAACCAGATTAAAAAAATATTCTCGTTGTATCCTATGTAATGAAGACACATGTTTTATGAGCATTGGCGGCTCGTGAGTTATGAAAGAGGATGGGCACAAGAAACAAATTAACTATTTTTTGTACATACAATTCATTCTCTTATTTTTCATGCTGGAAAAAAGGTCTATGACTTTGTTGTCAAAATTCGGGTTAGACTGGACGAACTCCTTTTCTATTGATAGGACCGCCAACGCGTTCAGTCGATCTTCTGATATTGTGCTTCTCAGAAAAGTTTTAATGCGTTTGAGGGTGGAGAAATATCGTTCACATTCTGCTGTCGACAAATGATATCCAACAGTTTGTATATTTCCGTCAAAACCTTTTTTTGGCTGTTGTCTAATATAAACACTAAAAGTGGCAAAATACCACCTACGTCACATATGTCATCGCGCTCATAAATTGCTGGGAGTTAACTTTTTAAATGTACACTGTTCAACATAGAATAAAATTTCACAGTTTCATCAAAATGTTTTCAAGGAAATGCATGCTTATAAGTTTTAAAATGTTGAGAATCAAATAATTTTGTTGTTGTTTAGGTGATCCCTAAAATAAAATCGGTCGTCAATTTGGCATAAAATACACATACTTCGTTTGCAATAACAGCGCTGTCGTTTCTTGTCTTTTCCTAGCGAGTTCTTCATTATTGCGTTCTTGATTGTTATTGTCAGTAGAATTTCTAATTCGAATAATTTGCTGTTGGAATTGTTCAATTGCCTTTTGTAGTTGAGCACTGCCAATCGCATTTGAGTGTGATTAAATAATGCAGTAGAGAAATTCCGGGCAATTCAAAAGTTTCAATAAACTACTTGCTTCAGCAATAGTAACTTGAATCCATCCCATCTTCATCAACCATTCGTCTAATTCAACTGCAAATTTGATTAAGGGTCCGCAAAATTTTATACACATAATTATCAGGCGGAAAATATGACGATTTTTTCCCCAACTTCGTTGTATTTAATTTTATGTCGCAAATAAGCACTGTCTAACTGTTCACGTATGTCCACTTAGCAATTAATTTCCATCATTGATAATAGACGCACTTCAGACTTCACATCTTCGAATTGAATTCACACACTGTACACTATGAAGACAAGACGTTTACTGGAGATACAATGCTTTGTACCCCAAGCCGACGGTATAAGCACGTATGGCAAAAATAACCGTAGTTAGCCGAATCATACTTGAATTATGTATACTCCAGAACGTTCCCCGGAACATAGTTTTGAGCGTTAGCATTCCGCCTGACATGCGAAATAAAATAATGCACTGAATTAAGTACATGCGAATTTCTTTTGTGTTTATCTTGGTGGTTGAGTGGAAACGTGCCCTTGTGCCCTTCAGTACCAGCCGCCACTGCTTATCTTTCAAACACTTTGAATCTTGAAAGAATTTCCACCTCATATAACAACTGTTTTCAATTTAACTTCAAGAATAATGTCAAAAATGTCAATAACAAATCAAAAAGAATACGAAAAAGAGGTATCTCATTGTCAAGCTCTTCTAAAAAGTTATGGCCCATGTTGAACCATAACCGTTTCACATCCAAGCTGGTTCAAAATTTTTGAAATACTCCATCAGTCTTAGAGTCATTGGAATATCTGTAAATAATGCTTAATACGGTTTCCTAAGAATCGTAAAGTTAGATTCATTTTCGAATTTAAAGACTTATTTGACTCATCAGTTAACAAAAGCTTACATTTCATAGAATAGTTAGCTAAATGCTTTTGGTTCGCATGACTGGATTGATCATCTCATGAAGTCTCTTTTATAGTGGCTGTGTTTGACATAAAATTAATATTGATTTTCATTGTTTCCGAGGAGAATATTAAATAAAGAATAACTGGACTGGAAAAGAACGGTCATTAGCGTAGACTCATAGAATAGTGTAGACTATAGAGATAAAGAGATATATCTATGGTTTCGGCGTTACTTGGTGTAAAATCATTTAACTTTCGGAAGTTATCCACTAAAAATACTATTAAAGTATTAAAGACCGTTACTTATCAAGTAGCCATCATCAAAGTAAACTAAATCAGAAAACTCTTTTAGTGTATTAGCAATTACATACAGCCATGTCTGAAAAATTCTATCCAAATACTTTATGATGAAACAAGAATCTTTATTCATGTTGTTATAGCATTAAGTCTCAAAGTATTCCTTTTTCTGTTAATTCGCACACGTTAATTCTCATATCTAAGGGAATATTTAATAGTCAACTTAACGATTAACTATCTTCTATGTTAATGTAGTGTAACATGTAATTATTGTGTGACGACATTCACATTTCCAAGATCGATATTTCAAATTATACGGAATCAATCCTGAGCACTGAAACATAAGTTTCATTTAATTTCAGGCTTGACTAACAGCTACTTTAATTTTCGTGGGGTTCTCGGTGTTGAAAAAAGGTCACCATTTGACATTTGCAAATGTTTCGCACAACACCATTAACTTGTTTCCAGTTAAATACTGTAAGGCATAAAAGTATCATTTCACATTTTCAAGACTAAAGTGAGTCACTTGATTCTCACTGGATCGATAGAGAAGTGGATAAATTTTAAAAACTCGTATATAAAATTAAAATGCATGCGGGTGAGTCAATTAAAACTTGTGTTAAATAATCTGAGTTCAATTCCTAAGGGCGCAGTTTTCAGCCGATCGAAAAAAGTTCATTTTAAAGTTGATGTACCATGTACCACATTGATTAAGATGAAAGTACTCGTTATTAGGGATTGCATTCATCTAATTCTGCACGAATTCACTGGGTCGTTACAAAAGGCGTTGCAACTGATTTGGAAAATATTATTTAGATCGTAATTACGCCATTGTCAAAAAATAAATTCAGAAAATTTTTAACTTCCGGATAGATTCCACATCGCAATACATTGACGCACTGACTTCCTTGTATCTTGAATGGTAGACTTCCGCGGATAGCTAATCTTGAAAATTCTTGGCTTCCGCGTCACAATAGCACGACTAGATGCCAACGTTTCGTCAACCATTACAGGTGGAATCTTCAGGGCAGGTTTGAGGTTTGAACTGAAGCTGATTCTTCTGGTTTCTGCAGCGCTACACAGTTCACTGCCTTTATTCCGCTGCATAGCTCCGTTTGGGCACCTAACCCTGCCGTTGTGTGATCATGTGCGAAAAGGCATTTTCGAGGATGGGTCCCCAAATTTTGGGAAGGTAATATCTTGAGCCACGGTTTAGATTATTTGGATGTTCTAGGATTTATGTCCACTTTGGTGAAATGGGTTGAGCCACGATTACTTATGTAAAAGAGCATGAGCGGTGTTAAGCAGCTATGTCTGCACTCGTGGAACATTTTGAAACCAATTGTCATATCCTCTTCGACGAACTATGATTAAAATTACTATTTTCTCAATATTTGGCAACCAGCAATCGTCCTCCGAACCAGTTCCAGTCTCCCCTGAGGAAGTTATTCGCAAAGGTTGGCGAAACATCGGTATATAGTAATCTTATGATGCGAGACCCATTCGGAAACAAAATTGCTTAGCTTTCTGTAATATTCAATGTCATTAGATCCGTAAGAAGGGGAGACTCTTCGGCATGATCACAGAGATATACGTTCCCAGTTTCTTCTTGTAATAGCATCAAACCATGATCGAAATATGATATATTGAATAGAATGCTCACTATGTAAGGCAAAAAACCAGCAATGAAATCAAAATTGAGCCGAATGGGCATAATTCATTGAATTCAAATGATATTTGATAGGAAATAATGAAAATCAATAGATCATATTGCATTTCTACTAGAGTCGTTGACATGCGCTGTGGATCCTCTCTCTTCCTATGTAATAGTTTTAGATCCTAAATACTGAAACCATTATGTTCGTTACTGCCATCCAGTTTTTTTCTATACTTTGACTACACGAGAGGTAGACCTATAACGTTCGAAGAACATAGTGTGAGCAAGCGGTGGAATTTTGGAAGAGTATATAGGGACTCGAATTTTTCTTGAAGGTTTGGAGGTTATAGGCATAAGAATAGACCTCATTAGACAAAGAACAACTTCGCCGTTCGATAGAAAAATTAAGTCTGGTAGGAAGAACTTCGACAGATCTCGAGCTTGACAATGAAGGGGTGACTAGTTTGAGCTCGTCTAGTACGCCTATCTGGAATCTCTCGTAGTGGAATAACAGACGGATATCTGATTAGCACAGACTATAGAAATATCTATAGAATAGGAAGACACCTTTCTATGATGTTCTAGAGAGGTCAATGAGTTAGTAAGTGACATCATGAATCAGACGAATAGCTTTCTTCTGGATAGGATCCAAGAGTTTCACGTATGCTTGGAAGCCGAACTCCAAATTTGTGAACAATACTCCAAAGCAGGTTGAATCTGTTCTGCTTTGTAGAATATGAGGAGCTATTGGGATGTAAAGTAGCTCTTGGCACGGAATAGAAAATCAAGTTTTTGTAAAGCGGGTTTCGCAATGACCTCCACATGTTCATCCCATGAGAGGATGCTGTTGGTGGTGATCCCGTGCATTAATATGTAAGACTTTATAGGAATAGTTGCTCCTCACATCATCATATTAGGGATTTTGATATCCGCCTTCCTGGATAAGATGCAAGCTTGGGTTTTGGTGGCATTAAACTCTACAAGATTATTGAATCCCCATCGTTGCCAGATTTCCACTAGTTACGTCATCCTGTCTCTGTCTCGCTCTTCTGGCTACAGTCAATGGTATAGAGGATCTAGATGAGAAAGAGGTATGAAGTGTACCATCATCTGCAAAGCTGTGGACGCGGCAGGTGGTCACTTCCAACAGATCGTTGGTATGGAGCAGAAACAAAATTGGTGCCAAGACAGGTTCCTGTGGTACACCAGCTTTCATAGCCATTCTATCCTAGAATACTCCTCAACCACCACATGGAGTGATCTGCCTCAGAGAAAACTCGATAGTAGGTGACGGAGTTGAGGCGGCAAACCATATGACGGAAGTTTCCCAAGAAGGCTTTTGTGCCAGCCTCGGTGAAATGCTTTGAATATATCCAGTGCTACAGCTAGAGATGCCACATATTTCTCAATAGATTTGAGCCATATATGTGTTATGTAGACAAGCAGATCTCCGTTTGATATCTGCGGAAGTAAGCCATATTGCCGGTCATTCACCATTTTGTAGCTCTCCAGGTATTGAATGAGCTTGATGTTGATTGCTTTCTCCATCACTTTAGACAGCAGAGATAGCGGTGTAATGGGTCTATACTTATTAGGAAGGGTCTTTTTTCTTCTTTTGGAATTGGTTGGACTCAAGCTGTCTTCCTGCTGGAAGGAAATGCACCAAGTTTATATGAAAGAATAAACAACCTGCAGAAAACTGGTGTAAATTCAGGAGCACATTCCTTGAGAACAACAGGTGCAATTTCGTCTGGCGTCGTAGCTTTTTTGGTAATGAGATCAAGCAGAATGCGGTTAATTGTGCCCTGGCGAAAGAGAATTTCATGCATATAGCTATCCATGGCATCAATAGTATGAGGGTCCTTCTCTTATGGATCCAAGGTGAAATTTGCTGCAAAAATTCCAGCGAAAAGGTTGACTTTTTCTTGTGGTGTAGTAGCCAGTGTGTCATCATCTTTGATTAGGAGAAGGAATAAACTGGAAGTGAAATTTCTACCACTTGCTGTGACGAATGGCAGCTATTCGGACATTCTATAAGCTTTGATCTTATTTTGGCGTTATATCGAGTTAAAACTCGAAGCATAAATGTTTCTCCGAATGGTATAGAAGGTCAAAATAACAACATAAAGTAGCACAAACTAGACGCAGGTGTTTCTTTTGGGCCCTGTATATTACGAACTCATGAAGGGCAGAAATCGATTCAATTAAGCCGCATTGTCGGTTCATTCAAATTTAATATACTTAATTGGGTTATAAAGTGACACACAACGACAATGGTTAAAATCCATAAAAATCAGAAACTTGAACAAATGTTACCCATTATTATGATTTCTAGCAACAAAAACATGAAACTCTGTTATGAAGTTATTTAATTATGTATTATCTGTCACGCTAATCGAAACGGATAGAATGGAAACCGACTGACAAAAGGATAAGAATCTATCAAAAATAATACTTGTTCAATCAATGAAAGTAATATGTATTCATTTCATTATACAGAATATGAAAATAACTTTTAGAAATAATGAAATGATTTCCAGGCCAGTCAGATAACAAATATTCCTTTCAATCTTAATGTGTTCATACTTTTCTCGAATAACATGACGAATCAAGTGTGCTTTCAAAAATGAGCATTGCCAGTCATTATTGCTTTTCAATGAGAAGCCCCCTCCAATCATTTCGTTCAAAGATATCATTTTTTAAACCATTCAGCCGTAAAAACATGATAGTTTCATCGATTTTTATGTTGCAAAGTCGTAATTCACATTCTTTTCACAAAGCGATTGATGAAACACTACAAATTATTACATTTTTAGAGGTAATCGAAATAGAATAATAAAATAATAAAACTCAAATTCACGGTTCAATAACAATATATTAACGATTGTGTCACCATACGGTGCCATCTTCATACTGAGTTATCAACTGCACACATCCAAACTAATTCCTTAGATCCTAGGGTACGATTGGTACGATTGCCATCAAGATCACCATAGTTGCCTTTACAAGGATAAGAAACTTCAACCTCAAAGCCATCGAATTAAAAGGGAGTGTTATTGGATAGAAGCCAGAGATCGAATATCTGGCAATTATACCATGCAAAAAACACCTCTGGAACAATAATGGAAAGGAAACAACCAAGAAAGTCACAAAATGGCGTGCAAAAACTTTGTGCAACCTAAGTACTCTGAAGTTGATGTACACGGCAATAGTGAGACAGATCATCCCTTATGGGGCAGTGGTACGAGTAGGTAGAACTAGACTAGCTAGTGCAAGAATGGCTCTATCGAAAATTTAATAACCAGCCTGTGTAAGCATAACAACTGCAATGAAATGGGTCCAACGACCACAATGGAAGTAATCCTGAACCTTACACCCCTTCATATAATATATTATGGCGACAAGGCCAACATTCAGAATGACCAGAGAGGGAATCATTAAACGAAAGTATCGATCGCCTTCTGGAAATCAGCAAACCTGGAAAATGTTCAAGATGAGATGGCAATAAAAGTGAATTTTTGTGAAATAATTTACTACAAAACTAAATCGTAATAGTGAATGAGATAAATACACCCTCCCAAGAATCAATAGAAAGACCATTACACTGTATACGTATAGTACAAAAACAACAGAAGGAACTGGACTAGGAGTTGGTACCGGATACTTTGAAGATGCCATTGCTTTGGCGAGTGACAGAACACCTAAAGAATTTCAGATTAGTGAGGAAGCAGGGTGCATATTCTGTCAGAAAGAGGACGTAACTTCTATCTTCATCCTCTGAGAATGCATATATAGAAGAGGAAGACTTACCTAACCTGGAGATACCCGATATTCTGAATTTCCTGAAAGCCATGGGATTGGAGGAACTGCAGCAATCTATACCTTACTATTCAAGGAACTAGATCTTAGCTGTAAGCAATTAATAACTCATTCTCTTGATGCCACTGTGTGGTGAAACAATAAATTATTAACATACTCTTATTAAAATATAACTTTGTGGTTTGTTTACATGTCATCATTCAATTTAAACGAACGTACACGTCGAAAGTATTATTAATTGTTTGAAGTAGTTTTATGATAATCAATTGAACTATATAAAACCTGCTGCGGAAAATAATTAGAATACAAAATTTTAATGAGGATGCTTGACCCAGTATGGTAAATGCAATGTTATTTTCTTGATAGTACCGGGATATCAAAAATTATCTTGGTCAATGGTGGTTGTGGAATCTAAAACGTGTGTCTTACTTTACGTTTGAAATAATTATGTCACTGTCACACTGACATCATCAATAACCTACAAATTCCATACCTATTTATTTCAGTTGTAAAACAATAATGAACTACAAATTAAAAATTATCTTGGTCAAGGGTGGTTGTGGAATGTAAAACGTGTGTCTCACTTTAAATTTTTGAATATGTTTTGTTGTGTCAGAATCTGTTAAGTCATTGTGCTGAAATTTTCTAATCCAGTTTTTGAATCATTCCTCTTACCACACAGCACAAAATTTTCATGATTGAAGCCTATTTTCGAACGGGTGCGCTAGTTAATGTGCATCGAACAAAACGGGGGACATTTCCAACAATTACTGTAATTTAGTTCTTCTTGTTACTAAAACCGTTATTTCATAATTTGTAGTTCATTATTGTTTTACAACTGAAATAAATAGGTATGAAATTTGTAGGTTATTGATGATGTCAGTGTGACAGTGACATAATTATTTCAAACGTAAAGTACACACGTTTCAGATTCCACAACCACCCTTGACCAAGATAATTTTTGATATCCCGGTATAATAGTAATTGTATAATGAACAATTGATTTCGCAAAAAAAGAATGATGGATTATTAATCAATTTCTAACATTTTTTTCGATAGCTTTGGTACATTTGTTTGTTCCGCGAATATGAACTAAGGAAATATTGAATGAATATGTATAAATTGCATAATGGAAATTTAGGATTTATAAATAGCTCATTGTTGTGCATAATAAACATTTTTTAATAAGTGGGTTGCAAATTACGACAATACCGCTACATAATTGCATTCATTCAAATAAAAGAAAATTCAACTCACATTCATCAATAAATCGTATTTTCGTCATTCATCTTCACAACAACCAATAGGGAAATATGAACGATCCACTAAATAGCTCGACTTTCTCCCTTCAATAGGCAATTTGCAAGATGTGAATCACATTTCAGCTTCTAGCCACCTTCTCCAATAGTTCTACAATAAAACAAAAGAGACTAGTAGCAATTGTAGAGTCTGAATGAATATCGCTACGATCACCAATATACAATTCCCCTAACCTCGGAATTTGGGTCCAAGATATTGTTTCGTGCCGTTTCACACAATAGTACAGTAAATCTGTAAGGAAAATATGGCTTTTGTGGAAAAAATTACCGAAGCTATTATTATTATGCAGCGTCGCAGCTTTTAGCGGATTTGGCCCCTTATTTCCAAGGCAAATCAAAACTCGTAGCGCTACTTGCATAGCTTCAGATTTTGCGAAATATTACACAAATGCTGAAGGCATCCATCAACAATGTGTCGAAGGACAAGTCATCTTTGTGGCATTCTACGATGGTGCACTTGCACAGATAAGCTGCCTCAACTCAGTTTTAGAAAATTCACTCAATCTGTGGCCAAAAATTGAGTTAATATGTCTTCATTACCACCTTCTCCATAGCCGAAGAGTCTATTTTCAAGTTCAGGCTTGGTTGGACAATGCCTTGGATCTCTTGAATTAAGGTTAGAAGAAGACGGTGCAAGGACTTGAAACGCGGTTATAAAACCAATAATGCAAATAAGCTGGTATTGTGTGCTAAGCCGCTTGCAGAAACGTTCCATTCGATATAGAGGAAGCTGAGATTGCTGAGGCCCTCTACATCAATCAGCATAGCGGACGATAATATATAAGACATTGAAGAAGAGTCGACGGTGCTTTTGAATCTCCTAATCCAAAATGTTTTTCAGATCGCTGCTGCATGTATTCTTTGCTTATGAAAATTACGTGTTCCACATAATTATGTATATCATATAGTTAGTCCAGGCTATGAATCGGGAAAAAAAACATGTAAGTTCGAATCAAAATTTTTTTTTTTGCATTAGCTTCAGGAGGTTCTCAGGATCATTCATACACCTTAAAACCTCTTGGGAACCCCAACCCCACCCATTGGGGACGACAATGACCCGAAATCTCCAAGTCTTGAATTGTATTTTCTACAAAAAAAGGTATTTGGGCATTTCGAGTGCACCTAGGGTTTTCTTTGGGTCGCTGAACACGAATCCGTAGCCAGATTTACTTGTAATCAATCGTAGGGGTGGTAAAACCGACGAAATTGGCCAATTTTGCACTTCTATATGTTATTTTGCAATTTACGTGTTTTAGGCATTTCGAATGCACTAAGGAGGTTTTTTGGGTCGCTGAATACGATTCCGAAGCCAGATTTACTCGAATATCATCGTAGGGGTGGAAAATTTACAAAAATGGCTAATTTGACACGCTTCTAAATTTTTATTATTTTTGCATTTTAAATTACTTCGGAGTAAATCTGGCTTCGGAATCGTATTCAGCGACCAAAAAAAAACCCTTGGTGCATTCGAAATGCCAAAAACACGTAAATTGAAAAATAACGTATAGGACAAAATTGACCAATTTCGTCGATTTTACCACTCCTACGAGGGATTGCAAGTATATCTGGCTACGGGTTCGTGTTCAGCGACCCAAAAAACCGCCTAGGGGCACTCGAAATGCCAAAATACCTTTTTTGTAGAAAATACAATTCAAGACTTGGAGATTTCGGGCTATTTTCGCCCCCAATGAGTGGGGCTGGGGTTCTCAAGAGGTTTTAAGGTGTATGAATGATCCTGAGAACCTCCTAAAGCTAATGTAACAAACATTTTTTGATTCGAACTTACATGTTTTTTTTTATCATCCCGGTTCACAGCCTGGACTAATATTCACTGGGTAGAATTCATATCGATACGAGAGCACCGCCTAAAATTCCCGACTTGGATCCAGCGGGTCAAAATGTTGATAACATACAAGTTGAAGTATCATTAGCGTTGGAAAAAACTAGAATTAATGTCAGTAAGTCAAGAAAATTGAGAATCCAGCTGTTATTAAATTTCTCACTGGATACGGTCTTTCTTCTCAATGCATCAAAGATCGGCTAGCTGTACTTGCAAAATTTACTGTCTCATTCGAAGGTAAAAGATTGGTCAAAACGGTTTCGAATGACGCATCCATTCTTGGATGATGACGCTAGAACAGGAAGATGTAAGGAATAGCACAAATGTCGGAGCTCTCATATACAAGCGTTCGTCGGTCCTTTTTGGACATCTGTGTAGAAAGCCCTGTACATGTATTGAATACATTTGTCACAGGAGATTAAACCTTCATTCTTCACTATGATTCTTTGTTCATGGAATGGAGACCAAAAGGAGAAGCACCACCGAGAATGTCTAGGGTTTGTCGGGCGACAAAAAGATGATGGTACGATCTTTTGGAATTGTGAGGCCATTCTTCTTATATACTTTAAAGAGCGCAATATCACAATTATCGAGAGAAAAGACGTGGAAAACTGACCAAAGGCGCCTGTTTGTTGCCCGACGATGTAGCAGTAACTCGGACTTGATGTGGCTCCCAGTGATTATTACCTGTTTAGGAATTAAAAGAAGAATCTTCAAGGGAGTTTTTAGGGGTGCCCTCGTACAAACGTAAGGTAATCCACTAATATTGCTCAATAATTCTGACGATACTGCGCAGGTTTGTTCAAATCCTTCTGGGATTTAAGCGATCTTGTTAATTAATATTTGTAATATTCTTCTCCATCCATGTTATATAATCCTTGTGATTGTGTAATTCAATATTCGTCTGGGTATCAGCCAAGGAGTGGTTATTCACAGGACGTAAGTCCTAAGTAATTATGTTTCATATGTATATAATATTATGTTTCAGTTGATAACATCCATATCATTTCAGGTTGTCATTAATGATCCGTGTGGAAGCCCTGATACCACGAAAGATATATCAACATTACAACGTGAAGATATGGCTGCAATTTCACATCGAATATGGAATCTATCAAGACTATCATTCGATGGAACTGACAGGACCAACTTCCTCTACAGGCAAGACCTTCAACGGCATTTCAATATCGGCCCATCTGGTAATATACTTTTACATACATACCATATAGTTGGAATATATATACAGGTTGAGTTTAAGAGACCGGTATATTCAAATTTAATACGGGCGATAAAGATTTGACAAAGTTGGCTAAACGATGGAAGTGATTCATTAACGGAACTGTCGTCAGTACTTTATCTAGTGATAACTAGAAAATGCATTTGATTGATTCATTTCAATTGACAAGTTTGTGGTGAGCATATATAATTTTATAAAATCACTATACGTCAACATAATCAGTCGACGTGCGCGCGTCTCATGAGCAGACCGAATCCTCTAAGCAGTTGACTATCATAAAGAAATATAATGTATTCTAGCCCCTACTCACAAGACTATTATACAGGGTGTTTCAAAAAGATGTTGCCATACTTGAGAAGGTTGTGTAGGAAAATGCGGTAGAAAATGTGTGTATATAAACCCAGTCGCAAATGAGCCGTTCCGGCCCTGTATGAAGTTTTCTGCAAAAACGTAATGCTATTTCGTTGACAACAAAAGACTTCTATATTTAAGTAATTTTTATCCAAAATAAAGCAAAAATAATAAATTTATAATAATTGTTCAAAATGGCGAGCCCCCACCTAGTTGGTATGGCAAGATCTTTTTGAAACAGCCTGTAAAGCGATTCAAAAAACTCAAGCTGTATATATCTATGAGTCTCAAATGAATTCTTCACTTTCAATATTGATTTTTCTTCGAGCTAATTTTGTTGCTTACGTGATAAGTGTCATTGACATCAGTAGCCAATTGAAGAATTGGCAAGTAGTTAGAACTTTTAAAAAGACTTTTTACCGGCTGCAATGATGTAATTTCCTCTATTAGTATCGTAAATCTGTAAATTTTGTGGAAAAAATAACCACATAAGCGCAAAATTCATTTTTGGCAACTGTGGTCCTCTGCTTCTTGTTCTTCCGGTTATAGAGCAGCAACTTCATGAGATAAATTGTAGATATTTTCGTTCTACACGAGCTAGCTTATACATTTGGTTTTTTCAGCTTTACATCTTTTATATCCCACATAAGCGCATACTTTTTTCGCGTCTAAAATGAGGAAAAGTAATTTTTGGCAACTGTGGTCCTCTGCTTCTTGTTCTTTCGGTTGTAACGCAGCAACTGCATGAGATAAATTGTAAATATGTTCGTACTACACAATTTTTGATTACAAAATTCTCCTCTACGATCTACCGTTCTCACGTAAAATCAAATCCAAAAACATTTTGATATTCCCAAAAATGCAGAAGGTTGGGTGTTGCAACTTTATGGTTTTAAGCTCATCACATACCCAGCTAGCGATTTTTAAAATATTTGCTTCGGCCATTTTTTTCCACAATAGCCATGTTTTGGTCGTACTGTTTGTTCCGTATTTTCCTCTGCGGAGGAGTGAAGCTCTGCAGTCAGTAATCAAATATATCGGTGTTTCCGACTTTTCTGCAAAATACACAAGTCCCATCATTTACAAGGCCAATCTTTCTCTTATGACCATTGAGTTATGCATCCTGTTGCTACGATTCTTAGATTTTTTTCTGCTTCCCCTTTTGCTTTCCAAGACGTCATTTTCCCTGGATTTAGCTAGAAGGATCTTGGACTGTCTATATCCCGGAATAGAACTCCATTGTTTAGTAATGAGTTCTTTGTATCTGCTCTGGGAATTTCCTGTATAGTGTGTGTTCCTATATCGCAGAAGGGTAGATAGGTTTCAGCTCCCTTGCATGCAAGGGCGTACACCTCAATTCCTGTATGTTATGAGACCCAGTAGAGGGGTTGGAGAATACAGCGAATATAGGATTTGGGTCGGATGAATATTATTGCGGATTAAGTAGATCTGAAGCACAAGCTTTACGGCTAGCTCGTTCCTGTGACATAATGCATTATCAACTTTCCGACCGAAAACAAACATTTATCTTATGCTGCTCTCGTGTTCAAATCAGAACCTCTCTGGATTATGTCCAGGAATATCGCAAGCTGGCCGACTTCCTAGTGACCTGGACTCAGCTCAGGCGAAGAGCTTCGTTTCTCCATACAACAATCAGATCCTTTTCTAGCCGGGTAAAAAAAAATATTCCTTATTGGGGAGGACAACACAAACTGGAAAGACTTCCGATAAGATGATGAAAAAAATTGGCAAGAAGTGGGAAGACATGTGGGACGTTAATATCCAACGGAAGAACTGATACACGTTACCTGCGCTTCCTTTAGAAAGTATCAAAAACCCGACTGTCGAGTGAGAGCCTCGGGAGAGAATCTACTTGGCCGGAGAGAAACTGGCGGTAGATTCAGCAAGCAACACCTCTTCGCGGTTCTCGAGACAAGTAACCCTTCTGGGCCAAACTAACGTTGCCACTACAAAAGATCCGGTGAACTGGGCACCGCATACATTTTCACCTCTAAAACCACGACCCCGTGCCTTCTTATCCCAGGGATGCTGGTCGGAACGGATTCACGGACGTGGTAGACACATGCGGAAGGCCAAACTTGAACGAGGCCGGCGATGGTTCGTAAACGTAGCTTAGGCTAACACGAGCAGGCGAGTGGGGCTATTCCTCATTAGTCAGGGGGAATAGCTAGCAAGTACCGTGCCTGTTGCACCATAGGTAACGTAGGTTCTCGCTTAAAGTAACCTCGGCCTGCCTGAGCAGGGGCGAAAAAAGGTACCGCTGCGAAACGTCAGGTAAACGGTGCACCACATGTCGTTTACCCATAAAAACCACGGCGCAGTGCCTTCTTATCCCAGATGGCTGGTCGGAACGGATTCATGGCCGTGGTGGCATATGCGGTAGGCTATTTGAACGAAAGCCGAACGTTTACTCGTAGCGTTCCTGGTGAAACAGGTAATTACGAGGAGGTGGAATTGACCATAGCCCAGAAGGGGCAGTATATGAGTCTAGCAAGCAAGCTCCATTTCGGATATGCACGGGACAGGGTCCTATGTATGCCTGAGATGGGACCGCCTAAAGTAGTCCCGCCGGGGGCGAAAAAGCTGCCTCTGCGTGGGTATTATGCTGCACCACATGGCTTTACTCATAAAGTCCGGTGTCTGTGCTTCTTATCCCAGATTTCTGGGCAATTGATTCGCGGCCAGGGCAACAAATGTGGAAGACCGATGATAAGAGGTCGACGGCGACTCGTCAAACGGGAGCTGTTATAAATTATAACACTAACACGAGTAGACAGGGGGAGAGGGGCCCAGACGGTTCAAAAGACCGTCTCCTCTCCAATTTAGGCGTTGGTCTCTGTCGGGCAGTGGCGTGCTGTTTATGTTAGGGGACAGCAAGTGACTAACAGGTCTAGAGTCCACTGGGCGGGCAGGCCGGGGGGACCGAGGTCCTACCCCACAGTTATCAACGTGTCGAGTGAGAGCCTCGAGAGAGAACTATTTGGTCCAGCGCTAGGCCGGGAGTAGATTCAGCAAGCAACACCTTTTCGTGGTTCTCGAGATAAGTAAACCTACGGGGAGAAACTAACGTTGTCAATGCCTAAGATCCGGTGAACTGTGCACCACATGCAGTTCATCACTAAAACCAAGATATTGTGCCTTCCTATCCCAGTTCTCTGGTCGAAATGGATTCACGGGCTTGGTAGACAATGCGGTAGGCTATTTGAACGAAGCCAAACGGTGACTCGTCAAACGTTCCTGGTGAAACAGGTAACACGAGGAGGTGGAATTGACCATAGCCCAGAAGGGGCATTATATGAGTCTAGCAAGTAGCTCCATTTTGGGTCCGCCCGAAGTGGGTCCGTCTAAAGTAACTCCGCCGGGGGTGAACAAAAGCTGCCTCTGCGGGGGTAGAATGCTGCACCACATGGCTCTACTCATAAAGTCCGGTGTCGGTGCTTCTTATGCCAGGCCTTTCTGGGAAATTGATTCGCGGCCGAGGCAACGATATGTGGAAGACCGATGATACGAGGTCGACGGCGACTCGTCAAACGAGAGCTGTTATAAAAATAACACTAACACGAGTAGACAGGGGGAGAGGGGCCCGGACGGTTCAAAAGACCGTCTCCTCTCCAATATAGGCGTAGGTCTCTGTCGGGCAGTTGGCGTGCTGTTAAGTAAAAGAGGGCACTACGTAGCATGTCTAGAGTCTAACGACGGGAAGGCAGGGGGTGTAAAAACCCCCACAGTTATTATCATGTCGAGTGAGAGCTCGAGAGAGAACTATATGGTCCGGATTGACTCCGGGAGTAGATTCAGCAAGCAACGTCCTTTGCGTGGGTCTCGAGATAACTAACCCCCAGGGGGAAAACAAACAGTTGTCACTGCAAAAGATCCGGTGAGCTGTGCACCACATACATTTCGCCACTAAAACCATGATATCGTGCCTTCTTATTCCAGAGCTCTGGCTGAAATGGATTCACGGGCTTGGTAGACATATGCTGTAGGATATTTGAACGAAGCCAAACGGTGACTTGTCAAACGTTCCTGGTAAAACAGGTAACACGAGGAGGTGGAATTGACTATAGCCCAGAAGGGGTAATAATAAGTCTAGCAAGCAAGCGTCCGTGGGTCTGCCTGAAGTAGTCCCGCCGGGGGAGAATAAAAATGCCGCCTCTGCATGGCTAAATGCTGCACCACATGACTTTACTCCTAAAGTCCGGCGTCTGTGCTTCCTATCCCAGGTCTCTGGGTAATGGATTCACGGCCAGGGCAATGATATGAGGTAGGCCGATGAGATGAGGCCGACGCCTACTCGTCAAACGAAAGCTGTTTAACACTGAACACGAGTAGGCAGGGGGAGAGGGGCCCAGATGGTCCAAAAGACCATCTCCTCTCCAATTAAGGCGTTGGTCTCTGCTGGGCAGATGGCGTGCTGTTGAAAGTAGGAAAAAGCACTACGTAACATGTCTAAAGTCCACCGAATGGGAAGGCGGGGTGCTTAAAAACCTCCACAGTTATCATCATGTCGAGTGGAACGTTAATATCCAACGGAAGAACTGATACACTCTACCTCCGCTTCCTTTAGAAAGTATCAAAAACCTAACTTTTGAATGAGTACACAGATGTTAATAAATGCTTCAACAATATGCAACTTTCAAGCAATTTCATTTAATATTCAGGTAGATTATTATACCAAATTCATGATGAGATAATCGATCGCGAGGGATCGAGCCTGTATCATCATATTGTCATAAATTTTCAGCTTCCCTCGTATTTTGTTTAATTCGATCATAATGCTGGGAATTAAACAGTTTGAAATCGTTTCAACGTTGATTACGAATTTAGCGAAATTCCGCTATCCGTTATTTAAAATCTTTTGAATTGAATCCATTTGAAATATATCAGATTCATGGTTTGATGATGTTTTGTAAAGTGAAATATTGAATTTAACGCAAAGCATTTACAGTATTTACAGCGTTGCTGAATGACTAGGTGTAACTTAACTTCAGAGCATATTCATTAAACGGATTTCTGTTAATTACCAAAGTGTAATCAAATCGTTTAAGTGCACACTCCACACGAATAAAGCTTCAATTGGTACCCAAAGTACCATGGCAACATGCCTAATACCCATTCCAATAGAATTCGACTCTACTCAAGATTTCTCGAACTTAACTCACTACATAGCTTCAACAAATAATCTGATGATATTTTAATCCTCTTATACATGTATTTAGCATAACATTATTACTTTTGGTTATTTCAGTATTATTAATTCGTAATATACGACATCCCTTTGAAATGTGATTACTTCTAATAATCGTAAGTATTCGGTGTAATAATGGTTGATGTTACAATTAGCAACCTTGCTATTTGGGTCTAATTGCGATTGGCCCTGTGTTTCCATGACTGCCCCAAAAAAATGTTTAAGAAATATCAGAATTTCAGATTGTGAGAGATCGCGCAGAAACGCATCTCAAACAATACACCTACGCCATTCAACATGTTGTTCTTTCTTCCAGATAATGCATCTTCTTTGTTACGTAACCCTGCTAGCATGACGATGGGAGTAAAACCAAGTGTAGACTGTTCGACCTGTCTCAATCACAACAATTCCATATATTCAACTAGTGAAGCATCTAATAAAATAACTTAATCTAGTCAATGATTGAATCGATATCAATGCATAAATATTTTAATAGTGATTACAGGTGCAATATAGGATTATGAAGGTTAGTTCGTTAGTACACATTAGAGCATTTTACAGCGCACGAACGTTGTGCACCCGTATTTCCGTATTTGTATGTGCGTATGCCACTCCGCGCAAGAACAATGTAGAAGGATCTAGAGCAGCAAACTTCTTTTGATCACGGCCATTTTCAAATTTCCTTGAAATCGTGGCAAGTCACAAATAAATAATAAAACAAAAGAATTGTTTCAACAATTTATTTTAGAAACATGTTGACATTTTACTGCAGTTAGTAAAAAATAAATTGATTAATGTGAGCTTGCATCTGACAAACCAGTTTTAAAATTCTTGGTTGTGTTTAACTTAATGCCAATCTCATGTCGTCCAGTCTATTTGTAGCCTTTGTGTTTTTATTTGTAGAAGAGTTGAAAATCCAGTATCACAAACTTAGGTAGAAGCAAATGGTACTAATACCCGGAAAGAAAGCATCGCGTCAGTGGGATACAAACACCAAAATTCAGTCAACGTTCTTTCTTGAAATATGTCACAAGCTGATTAATCATTTCGTGTCTCGATAAATACTTCCTGAACTTCTTCAGGAACGTCGGCAATATCCACTGACCCATGAAACGGGTTCCTCACCAGCGCAGCTTCTTTTCGGGAAGTCCAGGAAAATATCGTTGCATTTCGTTTCGTAGCGATTGAAGATATATTATATAGCCTCGCCGACGATTAACCAAGTTACAGCATTTCGAGACTCGGAATTCTACCCATTCCATAACCAATAACCCCAATAAAGTCATAATTTTGTGTAGTGTTCTAAGATCACAGAGAAAAAGTTCCAGTAACATAAGAAAAGGAACTATTAATAATAAAACACATATTTATTCTGAAAATCAGAACTGCTTTCATTATGATTCAATTTTATAATAAGTGGTTCAATATTTGCGTCAATCAAAATTATCAAGTTACCACACGCCGGCTGAATGCATTTCCGCCGTGAATCTTCATTTACTTTGTATTGCTTCATAAAATTATTTTTTGCACAATTAGGAAATTGGTATTTTTAGATGCAACATAAAGTTTAATTTCCGCCCAAATGAGTCAATTGGACTCTGCTCCCATGATATGGTGCAAGTTGCAAAACAGTTTTATTTTGTGTTCTTGCCATTTCATCAATGGTATATTTTATTGAACTTTCTAAACATCTGAAACGGAATGATTTTAGATAATAACCTAGTCTAGATACTGGACTTTTCAGTAGCATTCATGGAATTTTCTTTATAATTTCTTGGAGGTAAGGAACATTATCCAAAACATTTGCATTTTGGTAAAACGTTCGAGAACCAACCATTTCTTCGTGGTAATCCCCACTTTTGAAAGAATGTCCATAGTGATCAGGAACAAAGTTATTATACTGCCGAACTGGCAAATAATACAAAACTGAACAAGCATGGTTCACATTGGGATACATTTTGGATGCCTCTCCAAGTATATTGTTTTCAAGTAGCTTCTTATCCACTACACTTTCAAAATAACATGCTAATTCTTCCGTGGAACGTGTTTGTGCTAAGATTTGTCACATCATTGACGCACTTTAGGCAAGGTTGTTGGAAAAAAGTAATGGGTTTTTCATTCGAATTGCGTTTCTGTCGATTCTGATTTGTTTCTGGAGCTCAGAAAGTGTGTATTTTTATTTACACGAATTATATTATAAGCAGAGGCACAACGTACTCCTCCGTTTTATTGGTATATCATCTAATTGTACTCACTACATTAAAAACAACATCGGTTGGATTGTCACGCATTTATACACCTTCAAAATAATATTTTTTTCTTCTACTCTCAAAGGTCCTTTTTTGTACCTTTTCGTGGAAGGTCTCATCGGCAACAGGTGCATTGCCTGGATCGGTACTCGACATATAGAACTGAATGAATTAAATTAATGCGTTTCTGTGAGGAGGCGAACTCTGCAAGTTTTGCCATCAATGAAATGCAATGATCGTTCCAAATTGGATAGAATTTTATTTAGAGAGTTATTAGAACATAGAACAGGATATGGTCGACTTTACGTTCTCACATGAAAAACCAATTACTATGCACACCGTTTGAGTGCGTGAAAATGCTGTAATGAGTACCCACATTAATATTATAGGAATATATGAATAATTTCAGTGAATCTATGAATCACAAGCAATTTTAGATACAAATTGTTTGAACCATTCAACTATCTGTGTTTAATCCTAGAATTTCGGCGTTTACTATGTGTAAACTCATTCAAATTGAATAAAATGAGAATAAAACACAAATTTACAATTCAAAAACTATAAATTAATAATGAGTTATTAACAAAATACACCTGAGACATGATTCATTAAATACCATGGTATAGGTATGTGAATAGGGGTGGGGTGAACCTGGTAAAGCCCGATATGACTTTCTTGATAATGTGTTATTGAAAATCAATAGATCATATACCCGGTGTCCCACCAAGGTCGGCCAGTGACAGTTTCTCAGAAACGTTGTGCTATAGATTTAAAAAAAAACATGGCAAAAGTGACCCCGGGAAGGTCAATGGACATGGTTTTCCACTTTCAAATTTCACTGCTAGATCAAAATCGTAAAACGGGAATTTCTCTAGGAAATGAATCAAATAGTATCTGAGATACAGCCGTTGGCAGACCTAAGTGATCTTTTGAAAGTACCTCAATAGAATTTCAACTTTTACGTATATCAATTATTTCAAGTTTTTTCTAGATTCATTATCAATGTACGTTCATAGAATTATAAAAGCATGTACTTTTTTTAGCTAAAAATTAAACATGATAAATTCGTTTCATTTCAATGTTAGTTCTGTATTATAATGCTTCAATATCTGAGCAGATATAATTTTTATTTTATTGTTTTCGTATAAAATGATCCCAGACGAGCGAGAAAATTGTAATTCATCAGGAGCTGACTTCATCTCTCTCCATGAAGACGGCTATACGTAAACTCATCTTGCTCAACAGTTAAATGTGAATCAATCGTCAATTTGAACACAAGAAGAACAGGCCAGGCTTGAGGAAGAGTAAAGTGCACCGCACCACGATAAAAATGAACAAGCGGCAAGTCAGGATGTGGCGCTTCGTAACTGACCCCAGACCGTGCACCTATCGTCGCCCCTCTCGTTGCTCCATACTGATAGCTATTGTGTTTTCCTGCTCGCCCGTCAAGAAGGAACTTAAACGCAATTTCTTCATACTACATGAATATTATCCATCTTGTGCTGTTTAATAGCATACTGAACTGAGGGAATGTACAACATTCCCACCACACCCAAACCCACGCCTGCTTGTGATAGGTCGAGAGTCAAGGCCCCAACATGGATAACCAGATGCAAGGCTATGCTCGGTGCAATGGTTTGAATTCGTGGAGCGAATTTTAAAATTCGTCAGGATACCATCGGGAGATGACAAGTAGAAAAAGGTATCAGACCTAGGAGGGCAGCCACTGGTCAGACCAGGAACGACATGTTCATTGCAACATTGCCGGAACAGTCAGTTATGGATGCGACTCACTTGAGTATTGGGGCTGCATCAATGTACGTTCGTTCGGAGTTAATTTCAGGGTCTCATCTGCACCATTTGTTTGGTTAATTTTATCTTAGTAGGGCATACCTTGAAGAGGTTGAGATTGCTATAATGGGTTGGCTTTCCAAAAAGTCCAACCCACATGGAGACAGATTAGAAAGGTGCCCAATCCTCCAAACACATTGAATGATCATTTTTTGACGATTACTAAAAATGCAATTTATAGAAATTTGCGGAGTAGTGTATATGTCATAGTATATAATAAATTACATCTTAGTTGTATCCAGACCAAGCTGGTTACTTAGTGTGGCTATAGCAGCGTTCCGACTGATTTGCTGCCTAGTTTTTCTCACAGCATACCAGGTTCATAAGGCCAAGAACCCATTCTTGATCAAGCTAATACTGGGTCAGTAAACTGACCATCAGTACATATTTTCTCATTCCGGACCCACTTCCAGGCCTCAATCCTTTATCCTGCTTGTGTGACTTAAATGAGGATTTGAAGCCTTAATCAGCTAGCTCCCCTACATGAGGAACAATGAAATTCCTGATCTTTACATTCTTCTTATTTGTAACCAGTTAATATTTCATTTTTATGATGATTAAAATGTAAATGTGTGTTTTATTTTCTATGTATGTTCATTATTCTTCCTCATAATGTCCACAGATATTCGCAGACACCACACATTAAAAGACAACTTCGACTTGTTAATGATAATATAGTATTAATAACCTAATTTTGTGTGTGGTATCTGGAGATAAATGCTTTCAACATATTTCATAATAGTTCGCTGTAGTATTATATCATATTTATGGAACAATTTTTTCTCCGTAACTCCACCAGATATAGAAAATAATACTTGTTACACATCAGATATGTCAAAATATTGTGAAGTAACTGCATGATTATAAGAAATTATCACCATTAATAAAATTAATGTTTACAATGAGTTTTATTATCTTTCCGAAACAAATCTTTGTCCACCTCCAGCAGATGTTGAATAATGGCAAAACCGAACACTTAGGGAAGTGGAGTGGCCTAGATTATATTTTCTTTTATGCAATTTGAATTTACTTCTCCCGGATATGAAGATTCCAATTCGGTACATTCGAGAACAGAAGGTAAATGGTTAGTTTGATTGATAACTTACTAGAACCTCCTCCCGTACGTGTTGGTATAGCGAAAACATGCACCACCAAGAAGTTGAGTGTGCAACTAATGCTTACTCCACCTACCCTGGAGTTTGCTCTCCTGAAATCTCAATTCTTAAATGAACATCTTCACTTGTATACTTCCGAGATAAATGAGTTAGACGGTCCCCCACAGGGAACCATTGAATTTCTCTTACACGTAAAGAGAATACAGTTAAATATCTGTTGCAATGTTTGACACTGCAATTAGTCCGAATGACCAGTGGAGAGATAAATTCACATTACAAAGCATTAAGTTGATTAGGGTTCTTTGATAAATCGGAATGTAATATGATCGATTTCAAGATCAGCATATGTTAATGAAACAATTGCTTAGCCCTTTGACACATCGACTGGTGTAGTGGGTAATCATTTCAGATTCATGTACAGCTGACTGAGCAACTTGATTTCATTTCAGTTCTATGACGAATTAACTGAAAGGCATGCATGCTACATGGCAGAAATTACAAAACTTAGCAACACTTAGTAACTGAATAATACAATCTAGATAAAACACGCATTTATACTTTCACCACAATATATTAACCACAAAGTGGTCTTCCTGAAATGATTCATTGAATACAACAAGATTAGAATAATGATAATTTCTTAAATACCTATTAAAGTATGGGTTTGTAATTAGGAATGCTGTAAACTAAGTTATTTGAGATGACGTT